>VOPJ01011117.1:0-95618 GCA_014673585.1 Semibalanus balanoides
AAAAACATGTTTTTTAACATTTGTTGACCTCTACAGTCCAAACCATTGACCTAAGGTCATTTCTGATGCCCTACTGGTGACAGACAATTAAAACCGTTTTACAGTGATTTTTTCGGATTCCTCCTAGCTGCCATAGTTTCCGAGATAATGGTAAGGTTTTCTGAAAATATCATGTTTTGACAAAAGTAATTTTTGATGACGACATTTGACCTTGAAGATAATGACCCAAGGTCACCAAAATTTGGCAAGATAGAGGTCATTGTCGACCTTAGTTACACACCAAGTTTCATGTTTCTAGCTCTTATGGCAGCGGAGATCGGAAGGGGGGCCGAATAAGCCCCCCCGACAGATTCGTATACTTTTCATCCCTCCAGGAATAGGGTTAAGGAGCCGCTTCGCGCGTTCTCGTCGGGCCTTTTCGGCAAGCTGCGCGCGCCGAAAAGGGCCCGCCGAGCCTTGAAAAGGGCCTTTGAGGGCTCAGGGGGATCCTAGGATCCCTATGGATCCCCCTTGGATTACGCCCCGGCCGAAGGCCCTTATTTCTCTCTAAGACCACGAGAAGCGTGGTCTTTGGAGTGGTTTAGAGCACATCAGAGGCTTCTTCAGAGGTTTTTGAGTCAGGTACCCCTTAACCCGCGGCGGGCCCTCGATGGTCCATCCTACCGTCACACAGTGCTTCGGCGCCACCTTCCTCGTACTATCTACGCGCTCGCCATCACACATATTCCGGTTGTCAGGCGTGTGTGCGACACACACACATCTCTTTCTAACTCGGCTCCTATGGACCTAGAATAAACTAAAAACACCATTCGAGAAGCTCGTCAAGGCATTTCGAAACTATTTCAATAACAATTTTCTCAGCGTCGTATTAGGGGTCACAAGAGGTCATCAAAAGGTCAAATTTTTACAGAGGATTAGGACTGGATGACTCCAGATTACCCCCAATTATCTCGGAAACTGTGATAGCTAGAGCAAACTAGTATATACGTAACTAGGATAGCTATTAATTTGCAATCGCACCCAGGCCCTCAAATTTCATCTCAGCGTCAATAGTTTGGCTCCAGAGGATCATCAAGTCAAAAAGGCTATTTTGCCAAAAATGTTGTCACGAATAACTGTTTACGTAAGTGATGATTAATTGAAAAGATTATGACACCATCGTGTTGTGTGGTATCGTCAAGGCGCTCGAATCATGTATATGTTACCAGGTTAGGTCAACCTAAAAATTTGACCTCAGGTCAAGGTCAAGTGGTGACCCAATAAGGTCATGTTGTACATAGGCAGACGCGTCTTGACGAGATAAGCACACTGGTGCTGTTTTCAATTCTCTATCTTAATTGTATCGATAGTTATTGACAACAAAGTGTTGGTGACCTCGGATGACCTCCGCTGACCCTGTAGGGATACCAGAAGAAAGACTGCACCTCGGTCTTCAAGAATGGCCTATAATAACATTATAAAGAAGGAATTGGGCTGATACCATGCGTATCCTAGGAATGGAAAGCATTTGATATTTCCCATTGACTTATAATGGAAGAGTTCCAGGAAAATTACTTGACCTTAGATCACCGATATGAAAAATCCAGATTAACAAACTATAGTAGTGATGCCCCATAAAATCTGTAATACGAAACCGATCAACAAAAAACTCTGGCTTGGTAGCGATCGCAAAACTTTTTGGAGGCGGGTGGTCCACATACCCCCGTGTGACCTCACCTGACTGACCTTGAAGTTATAAAAATAGGAGAAGCGCAACGATATGACAATGAACAGGTATTGAAACTTGCGGCGCTAGCGCCGCCCGACGTTTTCCCGATATCCCGAAAAACCTGAGGGGGGGGGGGCGTCTAAACGCCCCCCCCGGCCCGGCGCGGGTTAAGGCGGCCAGAGTGCCACTTCAGGCGGCCAGAGTGTCTTCTCAGGTGGCAAAAGGGCCCCCTCAGGCGGTCAGAGTACCCCCACTGGCGGCCAGAGTACCCCCACTGGCGGCCAGAGTGCCCCCTCAGGCGGTCAGAGTGCTCCCTCAGGCGGCCAGAATGCCCTCTCAGGCGGCCAGAGTACCCCCTAAGGCGGCCAGAGTGCCACCTCAGGCGGCCTTCTCTTCTCAGGTAGCAAGAGTGTCTTCTCAGGTAGCAAGAAGGCCCCCTCAGATGGTCAGAGTCATAGACCACGCAAAGCGTGGTCTTTAATAAATTCAGAGCACTTCAGTTTTTTTCCTAGGTTCTTTAGGTCCGAGTGCCCCCTCAGACGGCTCTGGGGTTTCATGGATGCAGAGCAAGCAAGGCCTTTGGAGTATCAACTGGACCTCACACATTTGGCTAGTGCGGCCAGAGACACAGCCAGACCTTCGACAAAGGGGGGGGGGGCACGCATTCCAAGGGACCCCTCAGCAAAGGTCACCCGGAAAATGGCGCAAAAATAAAATGTCCCCGGATTTAGGCCACTATATTTTGCAGGGCCCCAAAAAGTCGCAAAAAGGGACGTCGACGATCATTTTTTAGTGAAACAGTCGGTCCATTGGGGGGTACGTGCACCCTGTGCCTCCTGCTAGTGCCTCAGTGCACGAAATAGGGCCTGTGCCCATGGAGCTCTCGCACAATTTCGCCATATTTCGCCGGCCTGGCCAAATACGTCGATTTTTTGTGTGGATCTGTCCTGGGGTCCCCTGGGAAATTTTTTATTTTTTTTTGATTTTTTAAAATATGACCCTCTAAAAGTTTACTAGGCAAATCCGATGATATTTTTTGAGTAGGGCTACCTTGTGCCCCGACCGAAAATCCCCCCCCCCCCCCTGAAGCGAATCCTGGGTACGCCACTGAAGTAGGTACGTAGTGTCCGTCATGAAGGTCACTGACGACGTCGTCCTTTTACGTCCTATACATAGGTGTGAATTAAAAAAAAATGTTATTGCCTAAGTGGGCCCCTGGCTCATTCGGGTGCCTCATACGTCACAAAAGACCCCTGTTTCGCTGGCAGATCTAAAGCGGTGGTTCCTGGCGTTTTTTTAGGGGAGGGGGCAGCACATTTTTTAATTAAAAAACTTATCATGTTTTTCTCCCTTTTTTCTCCATCAAGTCTGAGAAGGCCTTTGATAGGCCTAAGACTGCCCTTGGCAGGTGTGACAGGGCCCTGAAAAGACCTGAGAGGGCCCTTGCCAGGCCTGAGAGGGACTTTTGTCAGGCCGGAGAGGGCCGTTGCCACAGGCCTGAGAGGTGCCCTTGGCAGGCTTGAGGGGCCTTGAAAGACTTGAAAGGGTCCTCGCTCCTTGGCATAGGGCTCTCCTGCAGACTAGTAGATTCTTTGGTTTGTAAGTTGTAGGAGAGGGTTTTTGTCCGTTTCGATCTTGGCATTTTACAAAAAGAAAGGGCCATCTGTTTGGCTGCCAGGCCATCCGTTTGAAAACGGGCGCAAATGGCCAGGCGAACGGGGCCCCACGAACAGCCAAAGAAAAGGAGGCACCACAATCTGAAGTGGTTGTAAATAACGTCTAGCGCGGTCGTTCATCTCGCATATCACAAACAGCGTTTCGGCATGAATAATCGTGTTCGTTACGTCAGAATAGCAAAGAAGCTGATTTGGAGGGGCCAAAGCTCTAAAAGTCATACAATTTAACCAAACGCTCCGTCATGCATGACTAGGATATTTTAAACAAACTTCTTTTCGTACAAGTCGTGTAGATCCTCATTAAATGAGAAATTGCGCCATTTTTTAGCCGACTTCAGGCTATTCGGGAGGCTTTGCCCTTCCGCCTCCCTGGATACGAGTGACAGTGTCGGTAAAACATTGAGGGGAGGAGCACCATTGGGAGGGGGCAACTTAACATGAGGGGACGAGGGCCACCCCAAAAAATATATAAATCGACGCCTATGAGGATCGGGGATGGATGTAGATTGTAGGGCTGCGTTACTACAAACCGCACCCCGTTTAATACGACCTAAATGATTCCGAGGTCATTGAACCACTGCATGGTTGTCTCTCAGCTGAACTGCTATATGCCACCACTGGAACCACTGAATTCCATTGGCGGGCGGCGAGCACGTGCTGCCGCCATCGGCCTACCTCCAGTGCGTCGTCCGGCACACAAACACACGAATTGTACGCGAACCGTGCCATCGAGTACGTTATGTGATACGGCGTCGGAAAGCGCTTGTCGAACGCCATCAGCACACCAAATTTCACCGGTCCAGCTCAGTGTTTCAATGTCCACGCTTTACTCCTGACAGCCACCGAACCTAAACAACACTTATACAACATTGATACGTAAATGTCATGCTAATTTCAGGTGCGTCACCGCCACCTGTTTGAACTCTGACATTGTCTGGCACTGAACTCCGCAGCACGGTTAACATATGCAGAGATCCGGCTCGAAGACCCTGGAACGTGTCACATCAAGGCGTGTCACATGACGTTAATCGACTCGAAACTGGTATCAGAAGCTTTCTGCTGAGGCCTGAGCCCGTGCACTTCTGTGGTGTCACTTCCGTCGAGATGCTCAGCAGTTTTAGTCGCACATGCCGAAATACCCGGACAAATAACCAGTCAGGACCTAAGATACCCAGTCTGCCTACATCTGTACCGGCTATCGCCTTATACGAGATATCCAGCGCTGGAACCATGCAAAACGCGCCTCTACACTGAAGTTTTGCAAAGCAAATTTAGCTTTCGGAATGTGACCCAGCTCAGTCAGCGCCCCCAAACAAACACGG
This sequence comes from Semibalanus balanoides, assembly GCA_014673585.1. Classification (NCBI taxonomy): domain Eukaryota; kingdom Metazoa; phylum Arthropoda; class Thecostraca; order Balanomorpha; family Balanidae; genus Semibalanus; species Semibalanus balanoides. The sequence goes on from VOPJ01011117.1 coordinate 4,707, forward strand.
TCGTTCCCCAAACAAACACGGTCGTTGCAAATGACAGATCTTATTATACCATTGTCGGCATGCAGCAAAACAGATTATGTAACACATTACACAAAGGTGTGCATCACTGTGCACAGTGCACGTGGTACACCAATCACAACTGAGGTGCAGTATTTATGGGAACAGGCACGCCCACGGTGACTGATCACCTATGACGTCGCCTATGCATTCGAGGCGCCATCTGTCGCCGATGGACTCTCCGCTAAGGACGGGGCCCGCGGACGATCCGGCGAGGCACAGGCTTCTACGGACGAACCACCACCTATGTCACTCCCACCAGACTGCCCACTCTTCTGTCTATACGATGAGGTGCCTGCACCACTGCCCACATCCGGCCGACTGGCCCCATTTTCGGCTGAGACGCCATTATTGGCAGAAGGTCCAGCAGCGGGGTCCCGCTGAGTGCCAGGAGGGCTGGGAACCGCCTCCGGAGCTTCCCTGACAGCCATCACGTCCTCTGCAGCCGGTAATACAGCAGCCTCTCCCTCTGCCTGTCCTACTGCGGCATCGAACTCAGCTGCCACCTCATCCTCATCCCCCTGTCTGGCCACTGCTGCCCCATCTTCTTCCACCGCCTCTGCCACATCCACATCCCCTGCTTGTCCCTCTCCTAATGGCGCCGCAGGGTCCCGAACGCGTTCACCAGCCTCCTCACCACCATCGCCAGCCGGGTCCCGATCGAACCCACCACCGTTAACTACATGTATCATTTGTCCCCGACGCACAAACCTCAGCAAGGGATTCTCCGGGCCTCCGGGAGGACGGCGGTCGAACAGATTGACCACAATCACGCCGGGCCGGTTCTCCAGATCTTCCGGCAGCTGCTCCTGCTCCTCCTCGGGCGGCACCTCCATGTCCTCCTCGCCGTCCGAGCCGGCGGCACAGCGGACACACTGGCACGTCCGGGGGGCCGGCGGCAGCTCCTGCGGACAGCGGCGGGGACGCTTCCCGGGCGGCGGTCCGTCAGCGGGGTCCGGTGGAGACTGGGAGCGGCGCCTCCTGCGGCCTTGTCCCAGCGGCCCCGGCGGCTCCGGCTCCGGCTCCGGCTCCGGCTCCGGCTCGTGGCAGCTGACTACACAGCCGGGCAGCTGCTCCGCCAGCCAGCGGCGGCGCTCGGCCGACACGGAGGCCCGCGTCAGATCGAGCTGTCGCAGCTCAGGCAGCTCCTGCGGCAGCTGGCTGACGGACTGCTCCGAGACCGGACAGCCACGCAGCGCCAGTCGGCGCAGCAGGCGGCCGCGGTGCTGGCCCAGCTGGCGCAGCGTTGTGTCGCCGTCCAGCGCCCCCCGGCGGCGCGGCTCCAGCAGCAGCTCGCACAGCTGCGGCAGCTGGCAGAAGCCACTGACGTCCGAGTCGGCCACCTGCGTGCCGCGCACGTCCAGCGCCCGCAGCGCGCGGAAGCCGAGCATGCAGGCGATGCTGCTGTAGGCCACCTCGCCACCGAGCCGGGGGCAGCCGCGCAGCGTCAGTCGCCGCAGCTGGGCCAGCTTGCTGAGCGGCAGCAGCGCGTGGCTGTCTAGCCAGCCGCAGCCGGACAGGTCGAGCTCGGTCAGGCGCGGCGTCAGCTCCCACAGCCGGTAGAAGTAGGAGCGGCCGGCCGGACGGTGTGTCACCTCACTGCCGCGCAGGCTCAGACAGAGCAGTGACTCCGGCAGCAGGTCCAGCGGCAGCTGCCCGACACAGGGGGCAGCACCGGTCAGACGGCCGCCCGGCAGATGGCAGCTCAGGCAGCTCAGGGGTCAGGCGGCGGCCCCAAAGATGGTGAAGGATTCACACCCCGCTCGCCCGCAAAATGAGCGATCAGCGCTCAGTATCAGTACTTTGATCTAAGAATACGGGATTTAGTACCAGAGAATTAATACAAACAACGGGGACATTATCTACACGGGGAGGTCTGGTTATCGGTATTGCCAGGGCTGCACAATCAAACCATTGTTTCCTCTGCGCACAGTCTGAGGTAGGATGACGCCAGCAATGAACAGGTGAACTCTCTCGCCTCCTATCAGCGGCTGAGCTTACCTCTTTAGCGTTCAGAAGGCACCGTTCCAGCCTCAGTTCCACCAGAGATTCACAACGTGCCTTGATATCTGCACACACACACACAACAAGACGGAGAATTAGTCGAATATAATTCCTACGAGATGAGTAGCATTGGGCACTGGAAATAAAGACGATGAACCACAAAAAACTAAACCAAGTCTGACTCAACAAAAACAGGACTGCAGCACCAACAACGAACAGGAACAAGGTTATTATGGCGCTGCCATGTCGCACAGGTCATGAATCACCTGTGAGACAGCGGGTGGTGAGCAGTGGCTGGCGGTACCGCTGCGGCCGGACTCACCTGTGAGACAGCGGTGGTGAGCAGTGGCTGGGTACCTGCTGCGGCGGACTCACTTGTGAGACAGCGGGTGGTGAGCAGTGGGGCGCGGTACCGCTGCGGCGGACTCACCTTGAGACCAGCGTTGGTGGTGAAGCAGCGCCTGCGGTTACCTGCTGGCGGCGGTACTCACCTGTGGAGCAGCGGGTGGTGAGGCAGTGGCTGGCGGTACCGCTGCGGCCGCACTCACCTGTGAGACAGCGGGTGGTGAGCAGTGGCTGGCGTACCGCTGCGGCCGGACTCCCTGTGAGACAGCGGGATGGGTGAGCAGTGGCTGGCGGTTACGCTGCGGCGGACTCACTGTGAGACAGCGGGTGGTGAGGGCAGTGGCTGGCGGTACCGCTGCGGCCGGAATCACCTGATGAGACAGCGGGTGTGAGCACGGCTGGCGGTACCGCTGCGGCGTTTTGACTCACCTGTGAAGACAGCGGGTGGTGATGGCAGTGGCTGGCGGTACCGCTGCGGCCGGAGACCTGTGAGACAGCGGGTGGGTGAGCATGGCTTGGCGGTACCGCTGTGGCCGGACTCACGCTGTGAGACAGCGGGTTTTGGTGAGCCAGTGGCTGGCGGTACCGCTGTGGCCGGACTCACCTGTGAGACAGCGGGTGGTGAGCAGTGGCTGGCGGTACCGCTGCGGCCGGACTCACCTGTGAGACAGCGGGTGGTGAGCAGTGGCTGGCGGTACCGCTGTGGCCGGACTCACCTGTGAGACAGCGGGTGGTGAGCAGTGGCTGGCGGTACCGCTGCGGCCGGACTCACTTGTGAGACAGCGGGTGGTGAGCAGTGGCTGGCGGTACCGCTGCGGCCGGACTCACCTGTGAGACACGTAGTGAGGCAGTGGCTGGCGGTACCGCTGGTGGCCCGACTCACTTGTGAGACAGCGGGTGGTGGAGCAGTGGCTGGCGGTACCGCTGCGGCCGGACTCACCTGTGAGAACAGCGGGTGGTGAGCAAGTGGCTGGCGGTACGCTGCGGCCGGACTCACCTGTGAGACGCGGGTGGTGAGTCGTGGCTGGCGGTACCGTGCGGCGACTCACCTGTGAGACAGCGGGTGGTGAAGGCAGTGGCTGGCGGTTACCGCGCGGCGGCTCACCTGTGAGACAGGCGAGGGTGAGCAGTGGCTGGCCGGTACCGCTGCGGCCGGACTCACCTGTGAGACAGCGGGTGGTGAGCAGTGGCTGGCGGTACCGCTGCGGCCGGCCCCGGCTGACGTGGCCGGCGAGACAGACACGGCGCGTCTCGGCGTGTAGGTGACGCAGCAGGCGGGCCAGCTGGCGGGCGCGCAGCCGGCTCTGGCGCAGGTCGACGTCCCGCCAGAGGGAGCGATCCGACAGCAAGCAGCACAGACGGCGACACGTCCTGACGGCGGCACGAGCAGAGATCATCAAAACATGCCGCCGACGAAACTGGGGAATCTCAACTGTCCGGTCAGCACTTCTGTGTAAATGTGATGCAGTAGTTAGTAACATATACTCAAGTGTGATACATTGTCATTGGTCAGTAGCATATGCTCATTTTTAGGGTTGCTCAGGACAGGAATGTATTCTACTCAACTCAACAACTTTATCATAAATTTAACTCTGATGCACTTTTGTCTACCCAAATTTGACTCTCAAACTCAAAGTGGAAAATATGTGTTTGAACACTAACTCTGTCTTTTTTTGGCCAAATCAACTTACATCGTGCTCAAATTCCTATTAGTTGACTATGGCTAAGCTGTGAGTCACATAATGCTACCTGTACACATACGATCGGTTGCTTTCTCACCTGGCTAGCAGCAAGAGATCTGATGTGGTGAGATAACTCATCACCTGAAGAAGTATCTCATCAGGCAGGTCAACTAATGAAGGCTCAGGTGACATCCTGTAAACAAGAATCCAACTCTAGAAATAAACTTACAATTTTATAACCTTTCAGTCTGTGTGGGGTATATTCAGTACGTCCAACCTAAATTTGTAATTGCGTGGTCTTATTGAAAGAGTTTATATTAAATGAATTTGTATGAAAATAAGATGTTTTCATACATTATACACTAGCTAGGATGCCCGGCGTTGCCAGGGCAATGAATTCCCTAATGTTAACAATAATGACACACACTTGATGTATTTTTTAAGTGGTGCGTAATTAGGCACAACTTGAAAAAATGCATACCCCAGTCATGACCAAATATTACACTTTCCATGCTATAGGAATGATAACAATACTGACAACAGAGGCACCACTTGAAAAAATGCGTGGTACCAAACATGTACCACTATGTTTAATCTAAAGTTTGCGCCATGAGTTGGTATTAATTGGAGCATTGAAACCAAGGCCATCGAAACCAAGCGCATAGGCGCAAATTAAAAATTGATCTAAAAGTGTCGACGCGCCCTTAGACATAGACATAGACATAGACGTACATTAAAGCCTTCCACAATAAACTTGTGGCTCTTACGGCCTCTCGTCAAAAAGATGCAACATACAAGAAGGGTGGTCCAGAACATGCTCGCTAACAGACACACACGCACACACATTCCATTCACGACTGTCGTCAAAGATAAAAGAAGAGACAAAAGCTCAGCGCTGGCATAACAAGCTCTCATCCCAGGTCCCGGCACAGGTGGCGCCTAAGGTGTCTCCTAAACACGGGTACTGGGAGCCGCGTCCTTAAACCCAAATAAACAAACAATGAAACCATGGGCGCAGAGCAATGAAACCGAGGCAATATAATGTTTGCGCAATATTTTATAATCATTTGAAGCCTTGAAAAACCAAGGCCTACCTGGATTATTAAAACCAACCTGGACCATTAAAACCAATGCAATGCTAACGTTTTTGTACCTGTTCAAATATTGGAGCATTGGAAACCAAGGCAATTTACGTCTGTGGTTCTGTTTCGGCAGGGGGGTCCAGGTAGACGGTACACGCCGGCAGTCAAACATACGGCTGAATCTCGAGCACTAAACCACTTAAAAAGCATATTTAACCAAAGGTAAGATTATGTAACCTAGACCGTAACCGGTAGCGTTTTCGTAATTTTAATCGAAAGACTTTCAGAATGAATGTCCAAAAAGCCGCAGCATAAATGCAGAAAATCAGGTCGCTCGAGCCTTATGTGCCATAACACCACTTGAAGCAGATTTAACTAACGTATCAGATTTACTAGGTAGATATGCACCTGGGAGAGACGCCGATTTTTGTATAGTTTCTGTAGATTGTATTTTTTTGTATATAATGACTATATATGGTATTTTTGGGGATCCAAAACCTTCCTGTCAGTATGCTGATCTCAGAATGGTATGGTGTTTTTGGTATCCATATCCAAGGGTTTTCGATTCCATAGCGGTCAAACGAAAATCCATTTGCCCTTTATTATGTAGATTAATAAATTGAATACAATTGTTGACTGTCAAGAACATATCCTAACCTCAGTGAGCCTGATTAAATTGATGCTGAATTTAAAGGAACTGTCCCACCTTAACATAAGATTTGAGTTGAGATAGCCATTTTGCGTGCTTAGCATTGAAATTATGGGTATAAGTTTAAAACAACCACTGAGGTGAAATCACAGAGAAATTCGAGTTTGGTTTTGACATCTTAACATCCCAGTCCCAATGTATTTGAATGGTGGCCCTGAGCCGAATGTCGTTAGTGCTCTCTTTCTAAATGTTGATTACAGTCGACTTGTTTTTACCCTTTGGCCATACATTAGCCATACGCTAGTCCTACTTATGCAGCGTAAAGTTTTTTTTTTCCAAAAATTCCTTCATATGAACTCATCACTAAAATATTAAACTTATTTTTTTTTTATGAAATTGAGCACTGTTTGTGAGAAAACAAATGTCATAATCGTGTTCGGCAGCATTCACTTCATATTTTGCACCACAAACGACGTACATTTGACACATTTTTCAGGTGGGAGTGTCCCTTTAAGCCAGCTTTAATCGATTTAACCCTCGCCTGGGGAGGGAAAGATCACTGCGTGTCCGGGTAGGGGGTACGACCTCCTGGCGTTTTGTCCCTAATTGAGCTAGAGCTTCGATAAAAAACGACCGTGTTGCTTGTTAAGAGAGGAAGCCAGTGACACCAGATTTTAAGGTCAATAGGTGACCTCTGAGGTCATGTCAATGATTCAAATGTCTCAAATCTTAATTGTGTGAAAATTGAATACTGATCGAGTCAAAATGGTGAAGGAACATCTTAGTATGCTCAATACATGCCAAATTTGAAATCAGTCACAAAATGACTTATAAAAAATAAAATTCCAAAAAGGTCATGTCAGGTCATCTGAGGTAACGGGAGGGGCAACCCCCCAGTCACATCTCCATCCCCCGTGGGGCTGAAATTCGGCCACTGGGGGGGGGGGAGGGGCAGCGCGACTGGCTCCAGCTGTAGTCCACAATTAATGCCTAACGCCTTTGTTGTCTTGCGCCGCCAAAACAACGTTTCAATTGATGAAATGAAGGCAATTATGGATAGTATGGTGGCCAAGCTGCCTTAATTGACAGCAATTATGTTTAAAGCTGCTAGCTAAGTAGCTTTAAACTAAATGTCGAGCATCGGCAGACGCGTTCGAGTCGCCAAGAGCTACACGTATGACAAACGCTGCCTCTGACAGTTCCATATATCTGATACGCTGTACTGGACGCATGTAGCACAACAGCGTGAGCCAAATAATAAATCATGGACGTTTTGTAACACTTGTTATCGTTTCTATGCGTATTATAACTACCGTTGATTAATCCCCGAGTACGCGGTGAGGCCTGCCAGAGGCAAGCAGTGAAGCGAAACCTAATAAAGAGGTCCCAAATCTGGACCGACCGGCATACGCCTGCAGCACAGGGCAGGCGACGCAAAACAAAACGGTCGTTTCATGTCTATCAATATTAATTAAATACCCAATACAACTCTATAATGTGCAGTATTTTTAGTTGAACTGCAAAACATAATCAGCACGAGGGAGCCTGCGATAACCCGCGGCGTGCCGGCGCTCGGCTCCACCTTCGCCGGGGTGGCGGGAGGGGGGGGGGCGTTTCGACGACCCCCCCAAACTCGGCTCCAATGGGACGTAAACAAAACCGAAAACATAATTCGAAAGCTATTAAAATCATTTTATATATTTTTATTTTTTTCTTCTCAGGGAAAGATTGAAGAGCAAAAGAGGTCATCACAGGTCAGATTTTGCAGTTTCAGGACTTTGTTCAAGATACCCCCAAATATCTCAGGAACTATGATTTCTAGGAACAAATGGCAAAAAGCATCCGAAAGCTCTTTCAAAATTAAATTGCTTGCATGTCCTAAATTTTTAGATAAGGTCAATAGTTTGGGCTCCAGGTCATCAAATGTCAAAAAGGTTATATTTGGCAAAGTTTTTTCTTCTTCTTGCAAATAACATTTTACCTATTACAGATAGAGAAATAATTTTGACATCGTGCTGATTGGTCTCTTCAAGGCGTTTTGAAACATGTTAATGGTGACCCAGACCTGGTGAGGTAGTTTTCAAAATTTGACCTCAGGTCAAGGTCATTTGGTGACCAAGGTACTCAGGTTTTTGATCTAACAGGGTCAGTTTCGGGAACCAGACTTTGCAGGTGAAATCAAACACGCTTAATCTACTGATACACACCAAAAACTCTATATCGGCCCCGAGGTGGCACTCTCCCTTTAAGACAACTTTTATCCAATCCTGACCAGAGCTGTGACAGTTACATGGCACCCATCAGTATTCAGCACTTTTTACAGCTTAGATACAATTTGAAGACAATTGCCCAATACGTTTCTTGCAATGTTGGACACACACACGTCATAAAACACAAATGCAAAGTTTCCTATAAAATGTGTGCAAAAGCAGTATATCACCACATTTTTTACTAAGCATAACCGGTAACGGAAGGGCTGGCGTCACCATCGCGACCGAGTAGTAACACTTCCCAAAGTCTCTAGATAGACGGTCCCAAACTCTCAAGGCTGGCCCGAATTCTCAAGGTTAAATTGAGGCTGCGGTATTTGATGACATCACTAGGTGATGGTGAAACAGAGGCGTATTCAGGCACCGATGGTGGGGGTCATTGATGGTGAAACAGAGGCGTATTCAGGCACCGATGGTGGGGGTCATTGATGGTAAAACAGAGACGTATTCAGGCACCGATGGTGGGGGTCAGTGATGGTAAAACAGAGGCGTATTCACTATTCAGGCACCGATAGTGGGGGACAGCGATTGTGAAAGAGGCGAATTCAGGCAACAATGGCGAAGGGCAGTGATGGTTGAACAGAGGCGTATTCAGGCAATGATGGTGGGAGGGCAGTGATGGTAAAACAAAGGCGTATTCAGGCACCAATGGTGGGGGGCAGTGATGGTGAAACAGAGGCGTATTCGGGCACAGATGGTGGGGGTCAGTGATTGTGAAATGTGAAACAGAGGCAAATTCAGGCAATGATGGCAAAGGGCAGTGATGGTGAAAGAGGCGTATTCAGGCACCGAGGTGGGGTAAGTGATTGCAAAACAGAGGCGAATTCAGGCAACGATGATGGGGGGCAGTGATGGCAAAACAGAGGGGCATTCAGGCAATGATGGTGGGGGTAGTAAATAGTAATGGTGAAACAGAGACATATTCAGGCACTGATGGTGGCCGGTGGGGCAATGATGGAAAAACAGAGACGTATTCAGGCACCGATGGTGGGGGAGGGGGGGGGGTAGTGATTGTGAAACAGAGGCGAATTCAGGCAACGATGATGGGAGGCAAAGATGGCGAAGCAGGGGCGTATTCAGGCAACAATGGTGGGGGCAGTGATGGTGAAAGAGAGGCATTTTCAGGCACCGATGATGGGTGGCAGTGATTGTGAATCAGAGGCAAATTCAGGCAGCAATGGCAAAGGGCAGTGATGGTGAAACAGATGCCTATTCAGGCACCGATGGTGGGGCAGTAATTGTGAAACAGAGGTGAATTCAGGCAACGATGGTGAAGGGCAGTGATGGTGAAACAGAGGCATATTCAGGCACCGGGTGGTGGGGAGGCAGTGATGGTGAAACAGAGGCGCATTCAGGAACCAATGGTGGGGGCAGTGATTGTGAAACAGAGGCAAATTCAGGCACTGATGGTGGGGGCAGTGATGGTGAAACAGAGGCACATTCAGACAACAGGTGGTGGGGAGGCAGTGAATGTGAAACAGAGGCGAATTTAGGCAACAATGGCAAGGGTAGTGATGTTGAAACAGGCATATCAGGCACCGGATGATGGGGTAGTGATTGGAAATCAGAAGATACTGACAGGCCAATGCAGTGGAACAATGAGGATGTCAGTATTACTGAGTTGACGATGACAGAGGCAGTATTAGGGCCTTCCTTTTGGGATGAGAGGAAGGAATCCTACCACTGATCCAGCGTACCACCCATAATATACACATTGGGGACATCGACATGGACACAGATTAAGACATAGGTAAGTTTCAAGGCTTAGGCACAAATCAAAATCAAACTTAGGTCAATTCCAATTTGATAGTCTCAGCTCCTATTAGAATGAAGGCATCCCATGTTAATATGAAGAAGGAAAAGTTACCTAGAGTATGCAAAATCATACTTACTTTACATCCATGACGAGCAACCCGAGATCAGTTAATGTTTATTAAATCACGATTCAGATATCGACTGCGCACGCTATATACCACCAGCCCACTCACCCTCAAGCTCTCCCCTAGAAATGGGGTTGGCGAAGAGCGTCGCCGGTAGTGTAGACACGGACTGGAGCCGGCTCAAGACACTAGACGTATCGCAAGTAGACTTGGATTGTACCGATTCCTTTGCAACCCGTGCGCAGTAGCCGTATGATCTTTTATTGGGCACACATAGGAGAAAGCGAGCTGTATCTATGCCACGAGAGCGGGTCGGCTGGAGGATCGACTTTGTGAGTGTCGAGCATGAGAGTTGTGTACTCTTATTTTTTACGACACCATTAGGTTAGGACTTAGGAGGTAGCATATATATATATACATATAATATAGAAATAAGTATTTGAGCTTATCAGTGTTAATTCATCCAAATTAATTTATTTCATTCGTGAGACGTCCAAATCATAATCTAGCTTCCAAAACAGCCTTCAACAGGGTGTACAAGGCAGGTACAAGGAGCCATATGTGCTCATGACGTCAATGTATACGCTAACTAGGCTGGACGTATATATCGATGATTTTTTTAAGCCTCGTTGCATACGTAATCCGTATAACATTTAATTCTAGCCCTGGTACGTCATAAATTTTGCCCAATGGGAAGGTGTTTCACAGAAGCAAGGCTTTTTGTGAATGCGCAGCATTTGTGTATGCGCAGCACGGGAGCCATGGCCCCCCTGAGCGAAATAAATTCACCCTAGATAGAATGAGATTCTCGGAAAACCCGACCTACCCCCCTACCCCCGGTCAGCAGCGTATGATTGAGGAGCAAAATGTGATTTTGTGAGAAACCAGTTGTTGCCTGCCTGCAACATTTTAGCAGCGCAGCCGTGCCCCACCTCCCTTTCAACGGAGGCGAGACGTTATCGGAAAACGGAGGCGAACGGAGGCGAGACGTTATCGGCAAGAGACTCACACGGGACATTCACAGAGCTAGGCAGGCAAGTTTCTCAAAATTTCTTCCGACGTGCCCCCCCCCCCTGACCAAAATCCTGGCTACGTGCCTGGAACGTGGTCTCAATGTTCACATTTTGTGTTCTTAAATGCTAAATAATTCCATTTTGGCCAATGTTGATGTATTATGACCTTGGTATTATGCTTGCCAGTCAAAGGCTGGCCAGCCAAGCGCCGCTCTGGTACAATGACGTCATCGAAAGACTGCATTTTGGCTAGATAGCCTTATGTCGGATTCTTTGACGTTGATAATCTGGAGACAAATCGCGGGCTCCTGTGCTCCGTGAAAAGGCTTCGTGTTTGTGTGTGTGTGTGTGTATGTGTGTTAATGACAATTTGTATTTCTATTTGTGATAATAATCTGAAGGAGTGGGGAAATTTATTGGCTATCAAGTGTTAAGCTATTTGTACCCTTTATGGTGGAATAGTTTGTGTATTGAGCAACTCACCTGGTGCAAAGAAGAGTGAAGACTCAGACTTGGACTAGCGCAGTTCCAGTTCGAAATTGAAATATCTCAGACAATCTTTTGGTTGTAATGGCTGATGCAGATAAGCTCAATATCGACAGTATCATCGCACGGTTGCTTGAAGGTGAGTACGCTTAAATGGTTTATCCTGTTCTTGGTAGCTGCTTTGATTATTTGAGTCCATGCCATGCCACAATGCCCAAGTTTCACCAATGGTGCTTGAATATTAATATACCTACTCAATACTCAATGTATTATGGGTAAAAGGTCACATGTCAAGCCTCTATGCTCCCGCTCTATATGCCTATTGAATCAAATTGTTCATGTCATCATACACTTGATTGTATGCAAATATGCATTGGTAGGTCACTAGGGAAATGCTCCAAAAATAGTGTGCTCTAATTTGAGAGTTTGATGCATTGTAAGCGGTCACAAAAAGGGACCTTTTTAAGTGGCTGTTGCGTAGCACTGCGACTACTTGACGACCCATATATGGCATATATGGCGAGAAAATACTTCAAACTTTGCTTATAGATTGGTCACGTTAAATTTAGCAGGAAACATCTAGATCCTGTCTATTTTTAGATTACCTGCTGTTGCCTATGCTAAAAAATGCTCCAATAAATAGAGCGAGGTAACGTGTTTGTGAAAAATTAAATTGTATAATATTTTGAAAAACCACATCAGATCCGTTGTAAGTATGAACCCCATTTTTTTTAACTTAAAATTAGAGAATCAAAACTTAAAAGGAATAGTGGCACCTTCAACATGAGGTTTTTGAACTGAGATAGCAGTTTATAGCCCTGTTGAAAAACCCTAACTGCAAGTTTCTGGGCTGAAAGGGCTCTCCAGCCGAATATATTTAACTTTTTGTCGAAGGATTGTGGGCCTCACGCACCTGGGCACGCACAGAGGCTATCGTGGGCCTCACACTCCTAGGCAGAGGTTTTACAGTAATCTTATGCGACTATACACTCAAATCTGATTGGCTAAGCCATGATTGATGTTGCAGAGAGTAGGCATTTAGTTTTGATGAAGTTAATAATTTATGTCCTGTCCTAAATTGGCATGATGTATGTCTATTTTTTGACATTATGAAAAAAGTTGTATTTGAAAATAATCCAATTGTGTTTGAAAAAAAAATCCAAGGTTAACTATTTCCTTTAACAGTTAAGCTTAATTAAGATTGTTGATTATACCTTTTTACATGATTTTTCACAAATTTGAAATTCAAGTTACTTTTTCTATGTGAATCTGGGTTTGTTGAGGCTTTTACAAGAAAAAGCATGATCGTTGATCATTTTTGTATCTTGTATTGCTTCCTTTGTTTCTAACATTTTGCTACAATTCATTGCAAGTGGTTTTTGTAAAAATTGTTCATAAAGATGCTCTAATTTCAGAGCTTTAACATGGATGTCTATGGCAGGCTCTGACGTCATCAGCTCTATTTTTGGAGCATTTCCCTACAGTGTCCCCAACTGAGGTAGTGGGTGCCAGACTTGTGCCTGGACCCCGAAGCTGGATCTCGGATCCCAGTGGATCCCTTGGTATAGAATGCATTAATATCTTTGATCCCAGTCTACCCCTCAGCATAAAATGTTTCAGGATCTTGGATTTCAGTGGATCTCTTATTTAAAATGAGCCCTTAGATCTTAAAAACTAGATTGCAGGGACTGAGCATCTAGAATATGTGACTCTAATTTTGTGTATGTAACGTATGTGCTATGTTAATAATAGCACTGTAATTTATTGTAAGTTGTTGTAGCATTAGGCATTAGCAAATCATATACTAATATTGTCAGTAAGTTTAACATGATAAAACTAGCAAAAAGTAGGTACCTACCAGCATGCCTGGATCCTGATGTTGGATGTGGGATCCCTGTGGATCCCTTGATTATTGATATAAAATACCTATATCAGGATCTGGGATTTTTGTGGATCCCTTAGCTTATTGTGTACTTGGGTCTGGTGTCCCATGGGGATCCCAGGACACAGGACACATATCCAGATCTCAGCTGGATCCTGGATCCAGGCACATGTCTGATAGGTACCTATATCATGTAGGTACATCAGTAGGACTAGGTACATCAGTAGGACTAGGTACATCAGTAGGGGTGACCGGGCACGTTCTGTCACCTTTTTAGTTAAATGGCCCTGGTGGGCACACTTTCAAGAGTTGGTGATTGATACTTCCCAATACTGTTACATACAGCAATAGCTTTAAATCGTTTTTAGAAGTTCAAGTGGTATTTCAGTTTGTTTCAACACCAGTGTCGACAATGTGCTGACTCATCTGACAGAACCTGCCCCACTCATCTGACAGAACCTGCCCCATATACGGGGCACGTTCTGTCACCTCAAAACATTCTGCCACTGATAGGGCACTTCCTGTTATCACTGAACGGTATCCGTGGCGTCACTGCAGGGGAGAGAGAGGGTTTCATTCATCGCCATCATCAAGTGTGTAGAAAACGATGGCCATGTACGATCCCAAATTGCGTTTTTCTTTGTTATCCGTGCACAAATTAAGGCATATTTTAACATGTAACTGAGGAGGGAGTTTTTTCCTCCGCAATGCCTGAAATCCGCCCCCCCCCCGTGAACACAAAGATCCCCCGCGTCAACGGTAAGACAAATGTGTTGAACTGGTCCACGTGAGGTCCTGACGCCCCTCCCTCTCCTACCGCTCAACGACTCTTAAAGGGACTGTCCCACCTTAACATAAGATTTGAGTTGAGATAGCCATTTTGCGTGCTTGGCATGAAAATTATGTATGGTATAAGTTAAAACACCCTAGGCGAACCACAGAGAAAATTCGAGTTTGATTTTGCAATCTGTAAAACATCGCCAAGCCCCCAATGATTTGAATGTGTGGCCGTGGCCGATGCGTAGTCCTCTCTTGCTAAATGTTGATTACAGTCGACTTGTTTTACCTTTGGGCCATACATTAGCCATACACTAGTCCTACTTTTAAAACAGCGTGAAAAGTTTTATTTTCCCACAAAAATTCCTTCATATGACTTCATCAGCCCAAATATTAATGGTGTTTTTTTTTTATTAAATTGATCCCACTGGTTCGTGAAAACAATGTCATAATCGTGTTTTTCAGCAAGCATTCCACTCATATTTTGCACACAAACGAACGTCATTTGACACATTTTTTAAAGGTGGACAGTCCCTTGACCTGCTGACACCCGACGCCACCCCCCCCCCCTCCCCGGTCAACAACTTTAAACTGACGAAGCGTAGCTAAAATTTTGCCCTCCAAATTCAAAGTCTAGATTCGCCAGTAGAAATGCTCCCCCCCCCCTCTACATCAGTTCAAATTCCTTGGAAAAGGCCTTGGCACGAATAACATTAACTGCTTCGCACCACCCGATTCGTTTTACACCTGTATTAGCGCACCATATCTATAAATAACAGGCAATCATTTGTATGGTTGTTTATAAGTGATATGACTAGGGATCATTAACCCGCGCACTGCAGGGGGTTCGCGCCGAACACGAACTGCAGGGGGGGGGGTTGATTTCCGCCGCCCCGTGAGATCTCCAAAAACTACGCTAACGTAGCGACAAGCGGAAAGCGGTATTAGATAGCTCTGAGGCAGCTCTATCGAAAGTATTTCAAGTATTTTCTTGGATCAGGTCACAATTGAGGTCACGCAAGTGGTCACCAAAGGTCAGATTTGCTGGTTTAGGACCTTTTAGGACTCTTTTCCAGAAACCCCCGATTATCTCGGAAACTATGATAGCTAAGAGCAAATGTATAGAGAGGCAATCGATAGCTATTTAAATTTGCAATCGCAACTAGGTCCTCAAAATTGAGCTCAGATCAATATTTTAGGCTCCAGAGGTCATGAAAGATCAAAAATACTGTTTTTAGCAAAACAGTTTTTCGTGAATAGAAACACCTAAGAAAGATAGGGAAAACATTTTGACGCCATCGTGTTTGTCTCATTGATATCAATTTGATGCGTTCTTCAAAAATTTGACCCTCAGGTCAAGGTCTTTGGTGAACCAGGTGAGGTCATGTTGGCATATGGGGCAAACGCGGCCAGACGAGACGAAAACATATTGGTGTCACTAATCGTCTCTATCCTTTTCTATCGAAAGTTATTAGCAATCATTGCTGATGACCTCAGATGACCTTGTAGAATCACTAAGCAGCAATGCACTTGATCATAGTTAGAATGAGCTAAAATAGCATGATTCTTGAAGAATTAGCTGCCCCAATGATATTTTCTGAAGGGAAGCATTTGTTTAATTTCCCATTCACTTAATAATGGGGAGGTCAGGAAATTGACCTGACCTTTGTACCGATACGAAAAATCCGAGATATACGAATGTAGGTACTGATATCCTTATGAAATCCTGCAAGTTTTCAAAAACTTTCGAAAAAAAGACTGTGGCTTTGGCACGAAGCAAACATTTTGAAGGTGAGGTTACTTGCAATGGACTTGTGACCTGACCTGAGGATGACCTCAAGTCAACTTTTCCCAAGTGTGGGTAATTGATGCCCAAACAGGTGTACGAAATTTGGCGGCGCTGCGCGCCGCCGTTTTTCCGCTACTCCTGAAAAACCTGAGGGGTGGCGGATATCACCCCCCCCCTGCAGTGCGCGGGTTAACAGATTCTGTGACAGAACCTGCCCTAGACTGGATGACCTGCCCCACTTGTCTTAGCTTACACTTTTTCGTTTTTTTACCCAAAACTTGGGAGAATGGAGCAGAATAACTCTCAGCACAATATTCTGGACATTTGTGACGTCCCTTGACAGTACTCAAAGACACCATACCATTATCTGTATGGCCACAAACCAAAGTTTTGTTCGCTTCATAAAGTATGGACTTCTGTTGAAAAAATACACTTTTCCAATTTGGACCAATACGGTCACAGGCATGTTGTTGTTTTGATAGTACCCATTCCACGCAAAAATGAACATATGTTATGAAGCAACCAAATACCTGCGGTGGATAGTTCACGAGAAAACCCCCCTGACAGAATGTGCCCGTGACAGAACGTGCCCCGTTCTCCCCTACATCATGGATGTTGCATCAGTACATCATGAGGGCTGATCTGATCCAGCATTGGAAGGTGCTTTGCTTATCCACAAGTCCTGCATCCATCCCGATAATCTGTTCACCATACTAAATCTCTCCAGTACCAGAGGACACTGCTTAAAACTGTATCATCCGACTGTGGCAACTGATGTTCGGAAACGCTTCTTCTCTGTGCGATGCATCCGGAAGTGGAATCAGCTCCCTGGCGATATTGTCTCTGCTCCTAACTTGTCAAGCTTTAAACGGTCGCTCAACACACGTATTCGCGATGACCTGTATGCGTACACTGGATAGCTGATAGTAGAAACTAAAGTTTTCTTGATCAGGCCATGATTTTCTGCGACTCAGTACAAACTCTGGACAGTTTATTGATGTTATACCGCGGCAATGCTAGTGATAGAATTGATCAGACCGTAAAATGTGACTTTTGTTCCTGGAAGACGCACAATTCCAGCCATCTTCTTTTCACAACCTATGGACATTGTTACTCTCTCGGTTGTCGCGTCTGTACACTAGGGTTCCTATTTTCCATGCCCACCTCCTCCTGACACGAAGCTATAGGGAACTAGACCAGGGACCAGGTAACAGGACCGATCAGCCATATCTTATATCACTACTCATCTCAAAGCTTGTCTTGAATTTGCATTTATTCCAGTGCTGATCTAACCTGTTTTAAATGCATTTATTGAAGGAGCACTAACTGCTTGTTCAGGTAGATTGTTCCACTCATTTATCACTCTGATGGCAAATCAATGTTGTCTAGTTACAGTATTTACTGGCGGCTTTCTCAGCTTAACCCGCCATTGGCTGGGGGGGGGGGGGCGAAAAACGTCCCCCTCGGATTTTCACAATAGCTCAAAAACGAACAGCGCTATCCAACGCGAAACTTCGGGTACCTCATCCTACATCAATTTGACGTCTTCAGTGTAAAAACAAAAACAAAAAAATCGTCGAATTTGTTCGAGTTATATCAACTTTAGTGACGTCACTACACACGAATTTGACGCAAATATCAGATAAATTCTAACAGGCTGTACAAAGACCATTCCTAAAGCAAAATGCAATCAAAAGACGCCGAAAGATAGCAAATGACAAGGGGTACAAAATATCAATATCTGATTTGCGATTTTTTAACGCCCCAAATTTCACAAAACGATTTTTTGGAAAAATGCCCTCAATCAACATTTTTGAATATTAGAAGAAAATAAAAGTGAAGATATGTAAGAAAACCACATATGTTCAATGCCCAATCCAAATTTCAAAGCAATATCTGTATTTTTGAATCACTGATTGCTCCCGAAGTATGATACCTCATGACGTCATTTTTGAAAGTATATGTTTTACCAGATACAGAAAAACAAATGGCACCACTCTATTTCTGAGACAAAACTCTTCATGTAACATGCATTTTGTATTTTGTATATATCCATTTCATTTTTTTGTGTTTTTTTACCTGACCACCTTACCTTATAACGGGCAAGGTGTGCAAATGGCTGCTACAATCGAATTGTATGTGTATGATAACCCATGAAACATGTGTCGCATGACCTCTTGCCAATAGTGACTTGATTTGACCTGACCTTGACCTTTGCCTACAGTTTCACTTTTGCCTATACGGGAGATGCATCGTATTTCTGAGAGCACCTTGTGCGATAATAGTCACAATCTGAGGCTTTGTACGGAAAGTATGGCCTAAAAACTCGAATATCATATGTTTGACCTTTGACCTGACTGACCTGACATGTGACCTTATTTAGAAAATTGCGCGTGTGTTATAGAGTGGTATCATTGAGAGCTTTCGATTGCCGACTTGCGCGTCTCGCTGCAGTTATTGGTTCGGAAGATAACGGGGGAGAGGGGGGGGGGGCGAATGACCCTCCCCCAGTCAATGGCGTTCGGTTGAGACCCCAGCCAAACTTGGTATACACTATACATCTCATTCATCTCAACCAACTCATTTTGTGTGATTTACATCACCAAAGATGAGGTGGCCTTGCATGAATACCTCGATGTGTCCTTACAACACACTTAAGCCCTATGCCAGTGGAAACCTTGCTAAATCGATCTTCTGTGGGCCATTTGTATCATGATTTCAAAGGTTTCTCGAGTCCTACAGCTCTGTCTCGGTGTCTGCAGCTGTGAGGTGCGCGACCCAGCCATGACGTCCTCTCTCTCTCTCCTGTGTCGTGTTGCAGTGCGCGGCGCGCGGCCCGGCAAGAATGTCCAGCTGACGGAGACGGAGATCCGAGGCCTGTGCCTCAAGTCGCGCGAGCTGTTCCTGCTTCAGCCGGTGCTGCTCGAGCTGGAGGCGCCGCTCAAAATATGCGGTCAGTCTGCTGAGGGTTGGGGGATCTGTTGTCCGGGCTTGGAGGGGTTCCCTACTGAGTAAGTGCTGTTCTCGTGCTGTCCTGTGTTACTTAAAAGGAATGTTTCACCCTTTTAATTACTTTTGAACTGATATAGCCATTATCTTTGGCCGTTATTTTTAACAGTATAAATTACTGAAACCAATTTTCCCAAAAACCTTAGCAATTTTTAAGCAATTTAATTTTAATTTTGGAAAAGGGGGGTCTAAAAAGGGTAAGTGCTGCCGCTGATTGGCTGACAGCCACTTAAAGTTCGTTGGTCCTGGAAAGTCAGACGACCTGTATTTCTCGAACCTTGGTGAGTGCCTTAACTATGTAAACAACGGACCAACGCGATAGGTTGCGGTCCATGTTGAAGTTTTTTTATGCTGTCTTGAAGCAGTGTTAGATTTTTCGTTTCATGACCTGGCCCCGTAGAAGTTAAAACCATGGGTGGAGGAGTAAAATTGTATTAATATAAAAATCAGTGTTTTTAATTCTGGTAAATTATTTCACTTGTGCGATGAAACATATATGACTTTGTATTACATATTTAAATCCTTGGAGAGGAAATTCATTTTTATTTTAACTACAATGTCAGTAAGATGAGGTGAAAAAGAGAGCAAATTTCCAGAAAAAAAAAATAAAGGGAGGAAATCTTTTTGGATCCCAAAAGTCCAGAAAATGACCAAAATTATAAGGCTGATTTGAAGTCTCAGTTGTGGATTGATTAAACAAAAAATGGAAACATGAGCTATTGCAATGCCTCGCACTCGTCACATTGTGTTCTGTGCGGGAGAAGGCACAGTTCCACAATGTTTTGTACTTCAGTCGCCATAATTGTCTGGAACTATTGCTTCATATGTTTGACAGCGTAAAAGTGTTCTCTATTGCTCTCTATTGCTCAATAATGACGTTATCATCCCAAATTTGAAAGCTTAATTTGTATAAAGTTAGGTGGCTTTTCGAGATAAAAATGTATCCATCGTTTTCAGCAGCACTTACTTCATATTTTTAACTGCAACCAGCATATATTTGACAAGTTCAGAAATGTGAAACGTTCTCTTAATTATCTGCATCTTCCTTTTCCTTCTATTTCATTAGTATATGAAGCTTCCTTTTTCCGTCCTAAAGGATGTTTTAAACATTCAATGTTGAGAGGTTATTTCTTTGTCAAGTTTTATCGCGGATTGTGGTGAAAGCTCGGTTCTTTTGATACATTTAAAAGTAACACTCATGCATGCCAACTTCTAAAATGAAAACCTTTTATTTTTAAATTGTATTTTTTATTCGGACACATTTTGAATGAACATATTTCAATGTCATGCACATTAGGACACTATATGTCTTTGAGGTGATGCGCGACAAGCTCGAAGTTTGCGAAACTCTGAACTCTAAAGCTCCGTATTGGTGGTACACCGTATTGGTGGTACACGGCGCCTGTTAACAAGGCGGCTCGGTTTATTACGCCCTGTGCTGGCCCCGTATCTGACATCGACTGGCGTGACGCTGTTGGGGGCTAAGCCCCCGGTTTTATCGATAGGTTTATCGGCCGATGTCGGGCTGCGGAATGAGTGGCAGGTACAGGGTCCAGAGAGCCAACCATCTGCCGAATTCACAGCTTCATGGCCGGCGCTGTATGTGAAGGCGCTGTATGTGAAGGTGCTGTATGTGAAGGTGCTGTATGTGGAGGTGCTGTATGTGAAGGTGCTGTATGTGAAGGTGCTGTATGTGGAGGTGCTGCATGTTCATCACTTCTTTTATCAGTCAGAACCCACTCTTGATCATGTAGATACGATCTAACCGTGCTTTATTGATAGAACACAATAGGGATGATTTTTTTGCATTACAAAAAAATGGTTCCATTATTACCTCTGAATTGATTTATTGAATTGACTGAAGGTTTAGTGTGAGAGATTATGATATCTAGGCAAACGATTAGATCACCCGATTGTAAGATATGGTCGGTCAGACAGTTACCTGCCCGTCTCTTTGTGGGTGTGTCGCCACCGTGGATCTTTATCATCGCTGGTTTAATATACGGAATGAAACTGGCTGCAATGCCTGCGTCGAAATTAAAATGTCAAAATTAAAAAGACACAAAAATCATAGTTACGGCAAGAAGAGGCATTCATGTCTTCCGTTGATGAAGGGGAACATAATATAGCAAAACAGAAATGCGCGTGATGAAGCATAACTACACCTCAGTTAAATAAGTGGATGGCAAGCAGACAATTTCTCAATGTTGCTAGCCGAAATCCATCTACCCCTTTCCCCTGCTTAACAAAGTCAGCCCTGCTCTTTTTCCTGGTCTGCCAAAGTCTCAGGCATGCGGAATTAGGCACTGCCTCATGTTAACAGGGGGCCAACCCCTTTCCAGTCACAGATCCACCCCCCAGTCGAACAATGACGTCATTACCTGCTTATGCTTGGAGAGCAATCAGTCACTGAAAAATGAAGATATTACTTTAAAATTTTGTTCGTGTATTTCTTACACTTGGTGCTCTTATATATATTCCGGGTTTTTGAATTCCTTGATAAATTTCAATTTTTTGGGAAATTTTTCGAAAAAAATATGTTTTTTGATTTTTTGAGGGTCAAAACCCCAATATTTGGGAAATCCGAAATTGCCATTTTGTTGAGAATTCAATTTCCTTCCTATTACAATTTTGCGTTTGCAATTTGCATTTAAGCTATGTTTTCTACGATGCATCAAACATGTATCGTTATTCAACCCAAAATGGCATGACATGACGTCATCAAAACGTCATTATCTCCCAAAGTTTGGATTTTTTCGATTTTTTCTTTTAGGAAGACGTCAAATTGATGCTGGATAAGGTACTGAAACTTTGACATAGTTATCTGTGATAGTTTTTAAGTTATTACGGNTCTCAGGCGGCCTCTCACCTCTCACCACAGCGGGGTTGTTTGCTTGTGGACTGTCAAAGATAGCTGGCGATGACTGCCCGTGCCACTCTAATGTATGTCGCTGTAAGCAATCAAAGCAAACTAGGCCATTTGTGTACTGAACACTTGACACTGGTGTTAAATATCATCAGAGATGGCAAATTGTATTCTTTTGAGTGTCTGTGGTGAAAAGTTGATTCAGTCATTGTAGAATTTGGAAACGGATGACTTTTTTAAGGAAAAAATGAATTGTAGCTGAATAAGTCGCTCCGAGAATACCTACTCTGAGCCATCGACTTGAGGAATTCAAATTGTTGCGTAATTAAGTGACTGGTGGAAGCGTCATCTAGAATTGGAAGTCACCCAAAGTTAATGTAAATGGTTTGTTATTAGCCATCTGGTGTTACTTTTCACTTTGCTTGCATATTTACAGTTGTAGGACATGCAGGCGGATATAAATAATATTTTTTGCTCATCAATGAGATCTTACATCAAGCAGTACCAACTACCAGCTTTGCGTATCATTTAAATCTAGCGGGATGTGCTTCTGTTCTTTTCTTCTTCTTCAGCGTGAAAATGATTTTTATTTGTCCAATAAATGAAATGTTGCTTGACAGGATTTACCACTTGTCATCACCACGGCATCGTTACCTGTACTTCTCAGCGACCGATGCATTGTTCCCTTCTATTGGCCAGGTAACATGCCAGGAAGACAGTTGATGTCATCATCCAGGTGTTTTGGCATTGTTTTTTTCCTACTTCTGGTGTTATTTTTACGAGTTTACGAACCTCGGTTTTCATATTATTATGTCCGGTGGCTGGATCAACAGAGATCTGTCGAGTCCGCTCACCAGTGAGGTCATACCTAGCAATCCGCTGTGTAAACCATGTGGTTTTCATAGCCCAGATGGCTGGTTTACGGGTGAACCGATCGTGGTTTACGACGCTGTTCCGCCGTGCTCTGGCCGCGGGGCGTGCCGGATTGTTTTCCCCGGCAGCGATGACTCGTCCGTGCGGCCAGTGTGCGGCGCCCGGCAGCCGTGACCAGCGGCGGGTGCTCTCCGGGGCCGGGCCCTCTGTACCGCACTGCAATTCTGGCTCCCCTCCTCGGTGGACTCAGCCGCGTCTCTCTGCCTTCTCTCTCTCTCTTCTCTCTGTCTTCTCTCTTCTTTCTGTCTTCTCTCTGTGGCCGTCTCTCTGGCGTCTCTCTTACCATCTTTTCTTGCCGTCTCTCTGCCTGATCTCTCTGGCCGTCCTCCTCTGCCGTTCTCTACGTCTCTCTGCCGGTCTCTCTGGCCGGGGTTCTCTGCGCGTTCTGTGCCGGCCTCTCTGCCAGTGCCGTCTCTCTGCCGTCCTCTGCCCGCCCTCTCTTCTCCGTCTCTCTCTGCCAGTCTCTCTGCCGTCTCTCTGCCGTCTCTCTGCCGTCTCTCTGCCGGTCTCTCCTGCCGTCTCTTCTCTAACCGTCTCTCTTGCCGTCCTCTCTGCCCGTCTCCTTCTTCCATGATTCTGCCGTCCTCTCTGCCGTCCTCTTGGCCTTCTTCTCTGCGTCCTCTCTTGCCCGTCTCTCTGCCGTCAATCTCTTCAATTATCTCTGCGTCTTCTGCTTTATCACTGCTGTCCTCTCTGCCGTCCCTCTCTTGCCTTCTCTCTGCCTTATCTCTCCGTCTCCTGACCGTCTCTCTTCATGAAATCTTGCCGTCTCTCTCCTGCGTCTCTCTGCCCGTCTCTTCTTCAAATTATCTCTTGCCGTCTCTCTGCCGTCCTCTCTGCGTCCTCTCGCTTCATTTATCTCTGTGCCGTCTCTCTGGCTTTATCTCTGCTGTCTCTCTGCCAGTCTCTCTGCCGTCTCCTGCGGTCTCTCTGCCGTCTCTCTGCCGTCTCTCTGCCGTACTCTCTTTCATTATTCATGCCGTCCTCTGCTTTATCTCTGCTGTCTCTCTGCGTCTCCGCGTCTCTCTGCCGTCTCTCTGCCCGTCTCTCTGCCGTCTCTCTGCCGTCTCTCTGCCTTATCTCTGCCGTCTTCTGCCGTCTATCTGGCCGTCTCTTCTGCGTGTGTCGCCGTCAGCGGTGGTCGGTCCGGTCCGGCTGGCCGCCGGGAACGACTCTCGGACCGACCGACAGACGGCGGCCGGCCGACGCTCTCTGCTTACATTGGCCGCGGCCAGCCGGTCAGCCGACGTGGCGCGAGACGTGCTCGGCACCCGACACCTGCCCACCGCTCACGGCACGCCACCCGGCCGTGCTCTGCACCCTCTGCTCCAGTCGAGCTGTCTTCCTGAGACGTGTCTCACCCTGCGGCCGCGCTCTCCCGCCACCTGCATGGCGCCTGGCCGCGCTCTGCTAGCCGTGCTCCTCCCTCCCCGGCCGTGCTCCTTCCTTCCTGGCCGTGCTCCTCCGTCCCTGGCCGTGCTCCCCCGTCCCTGGCTGTGCTCCTCCCTCCCCGGCCGTGCTCCTCCCTCCCCGGCCGTGCTCCTCCCTCGCCTGGCCGTGTTTCCCTCCTCCCTGGCCGTGCTCCTCCGTTCCCTGGCCGTGTCCCTCCGTCCTGGCCCGTGTTCCCTGTCCCTGGCCGTGGCTTCTCGTCCTGGCCGTGCTCCTCGTCCCTGCCCGTTCCTCACTCCTGCCCTGGCCGTGTTCCTCCCTCCCTGGCCGTGTTCCTCACCCGGCAAGTGCTCTCTACACTGAGTCCGCCTTCGCGCTCCGCTGCCTCTAGCGTGCTCCTGCTTCCCTTTCCCCCACCGTGCTCCGCTCCTCTTCGTTGCCCCCTGCTCCGCCGTGCCTCCCTCCGCTGCCCCCCCCCCCTTCTCTCCGCCGTGGTCTGTCCGGCCACCGCGGCACGCGTCCGACTGACTGAAGACCAGCAGAGGGCTTCCGGACAGAACTGGCGCCATCTGGCTCGGTGGCCTCTGGTCGGTACCGGTGAGCACTGGTGGCTCGGTGGCCTCTGGTCGGTACCGGTGAGCGCTGGTGGCTCGGTGGCGTCTGGTCGGTACCGTGAGCGCTGGTGCTCGGTGGCGTCTTGGTCGGTTACCGGTGAGCGCTGGTGGCTCGGTGGCCTCTGGTCGGTACCAGGTGAGCGTGGTGGCTCGGTGGCCTCTGGCCCTCGGTAACCAGGTGAGCGCTGGTGCTCGGTGGCCTGGTCCGGTACCGGTGACGCGCTGGTGCTCGGTGGCCTCTGGTCGGTACCGGTGAGCGCTGGTGGCTCGGTGGCCTCTGGTCGGTACCGGTGAGCACTGGCTGGACCGGAGCAGGACAGTCAGTGGACGGATGGGATGGCATTCAGTATGCGGCCTTAGAAGAGGGAAAATGCGACAGTGTGATGTAATTCGCAGTAAGACTACGCAATCTGACGCAGTTGAAGTTCAGTAACACGTCATACTCAGATACCGATTTCGTGATGCCGATAATAACTGAAGACAGAAATGCAACTAGAATACAATTCAGATGCAACGGAAGGTAATCAACTTCAGATAAAAGTATCGGCAATGAAATTCGTGTTCTTGAAATAATGTTAACGCTTAGTGCATCCTTGGTTTTGAAAGAAAGGTATCAAAACAATTTAACTATCTTATAAGGAACTAGGAAGATTCCTTTGCTTAATATTATACGTATCTTCAACCGTTTCGTTGAAAGGCATTTCTCAACTCAAAGCAATCTATGAAAGAAGAATCGAACAATATTCCTGATCATGAACTATCTGAAACATAAAAATACGTTCCATTAGGAGTTTCTGGTATTCCACCATCTGCGGGGCATCTGCTACATGCGCCGAAGACTGTATTGCTTCTTCACATTGGTTTAATTTTAATGACGCCTCGGTAAGCTCAGTGCTACGGATATGTTTGATTGACCGAATTGTCATATTATGAGCTCTTATGCGCTGCTTTGCCTTGAATCCGTCATATGGCTTGGGTCTATTGTCTTCCACGCGGCTTATAAACGGTTATCACATGTTACTATCCGGAATGGCAATGAGCAGCGAGTGTGACATCTTCTGATCTAGGCTACAAATCATATTTGTGCCTGGATCCCGAAATTGGATCTGGGATGCCAGTGGATCACTCGGCATACACAACATGCATATCTTAGATCTCAGTGGATCCCTCTGTGTAAAATGCATAAATATCTGGTATCCTCCTGGATCCCTCGGCTTATTGTGTACGCGGTGTCTGGTGTCCCATGTGGCTCCCGGGACACAGGACACAGATATCCGGATCTCAGCTGGATATCCAGGCACATGTCTGCCATAAATACAGCATTGCAGAACTTGCAGACAATCGACATCTCTGGTATTTTTGATTGGGATGCTGTGGCAGACACGAACACGGTGACACATGACGGTGACACACGGTGACAAGTATATACACAGACAACTATGGCCGGGTGGGACAGATAATGCAATCTGAGAATTTACACTGCCATGCTAGCGTCTTACTCTGTCCCACGGGTGGAGTTTCTTATTCAAGTGGTGGGGCCACTGCCCCACCAACTTAACGCTTTGTCCCACCAATGTTTGTCCTATTTGAACTACCCTGGCGTTAAAATGTTTTTTTTTTTTCACTTTAACCATGCAAAACAACCAGCCAATATGATATTTTGCCCTACAAACTTTTTCTGAAAAGCTCCACCCATGCTCTGCCCATGTTAAATGTTGTCATTTCGTCCCTGGCCAATACAGCGATATTGTACCATAGCGTTCCTGGATATACACATAAGTTTGACTCTCGACTGCATAGCTACTGTATTGTTGTGGATTATGCTGCTATGGCGACATGCTGCCCGCCAAACGAAACATTCTTCACCAGCCGGGCCAGTGCGCTTAGTATCGAACCGTGTCCGCTGAAATAGGTGCTGCTACGTTACCGGGCCTGGCTGTACGGTAATCAATGAAGGTCTCTGTCAGGAGAAACTTGAACCCGACTGCATGGATGAACATCAATGAACATTCTGACCATATCGGACTCAGGTTAATTGTAATAATGTATCCTGCCGTCTAGCATTACGGTAAGTGACGGGCAGCGAGAAACTGACGGGCAGCGAGGCACTTTGGTCATGGGCGCCACATAACCTCAGAAGTTACGGCGCCCTAAAGCCCAAATCAACAACAACAACAACAACTTAGGTCACAGTTGTCGCAGAGGCTATGATGCCACGTGCTGTAGGATCTGGATATGGGATATGTTCTGAAAAGTTGTCAAGAGATGCAATCGGATCTCAGTCCTGTTTTTTTACCAGAATCTCAGATCTGCTTCCTTTTTTTCCGGGAAATACACCGAGTGCACCTATAGAGCAACTTGAACTGTGAACCCATAACCCATATGCGATCTTACGTACGAAAATTCGTTTCCCCTCTTCAGAAAACTCTGGTTACGTAGGTCGATACGTCAGCAACCTTGGGGGGTTAGGTAGGTCATATGACTAGAAGTAATCCGTGTGGTGCTTCTCTTTATCTCTTCATAGATAGCGAATCAGCCACTACTTCAGCTAAGAGGCTCTTCCAACAATCAGTGACGCGACATAAGAATGCCGTAGGTATCACGGAGGTGGACTTGTACCAAGCTGGCTATCAATAGTTTCTTGTCATGTCCACATGTCCGCTCTGAGCGGTGTTGATGAATGAGGTTCGTCTCTTCTCGATCGCAGGTGTCCTGATAGTGCCTGCTGTGTCATTTTGTTGTTTCGCGTTATTATTATTTCGTTTACTTACAGCCTAAGATATTTTGAATCTTGTACATGGCATTGACCACTGACATACATTATGGTGTTATTTTGGTCATCAGTGTCTTGACCAATGACCAATCATGGCATTCTACCGTGTGATTCTTTCAGACCCTCTCTCTCTCTTCTATATCCTGTGAGGTTTCAGGTGGCATTGTATTTCTTAATCCTGTCAGATTTAAGATATGACACTTAAATCATCTAGAGATCCATTGGCCAATGGCCATTTTGTATTGCCTGTTGTTTGCAATCAATCGTTGGGTTTTGTCGCAAAAATATTTTGAATCCTTTTTCGATGTCTATGCAAATCGCACATGTCTGGTTCGGTGCTTATTCCAGACATGCACTAATCGCCACCCAGGGGCGCAGACGGGGGAAGAGGGGGCACGTACCCCCCCCCCCATTGGGCCGACTTCACACAACAAATATCGGCGACGTCCCTGTTTGCGACTATTTAGGGGCCCTGCAAAATATAGTGGCCTAAATCCGGGGTTATATTTTTCGCGAAATTTTTCGGGGGGATTTACCGAAGGGGTCCCAGGGGATGTTGTGCCCCCCCTTGCCGTAGGTCTGGCTGCGCCCCTGTCGTCACCTTTCAGTCTTCCCCCGCAGGCGACATCCACGGCCAGTACTATGACCTGCTGCCTCTGTTCCAGCTGTTAACCCCCCTCCCCCGCAGGCGACATCCCACGGCCATACTAGACCTGCTGCCTTCTGTTCCAGCTGTTTAACCCCGGCTTTGTCCCGAGGCGAATCCACGGCCAGATATGACCTGCTGCCTCTGTTCAGTGTTTACCCGCTTTGTCCTCGCGGCGCATCCCGCCAGTACTGATGACCTGCTGCCCTCTGTTTCCAGCTGTTAACCCCGCTTTGTCCCCCGCAGGTGACATCCACGGCCAGTACTATGACCTGCTGCCTCTGTTCCTCTGTTCCAGCTGTTAACCCTCCCCCGCTTTGTCCCCCGCAGGTGACATCCACGGCCAGTACTATGACCTGCTGCCTCTGTTCCAGCTGTTAACCCTCCCCCGCTTTGTCCCCCGCAGGTGACATCACGGCGGTTTCCCGCCAGAGTCCAACTACCTGTTCCTGGGTGACTACGTCGACCGGGGCAAGCAGTCCCTGGAGACTATCTGCCTGCTGCTCGCCTATAAGATCAAATACCCCGAGAACTTTTTCCTGTTGCGCGGAAACCACGAGTGCGCCAGCATCAACCGCATCTACGGCTTCTACGAAGAATGTAAGTGGACAATCTCGGTTCGAATCTCGCTAAGGTGTTGTCGGTGGGAACGTGGGATGTTTGCCGCTGTCTCAGACCGTTGTTTGGGTTAGCGAGTTGTTTTCAGTTGGGTGTGTGCCAACAGGTGTCATAAGATTTGTGGGTCAAGTGGGTCTAACGCAGCGTAATCTTCGCCACCCTGCTGTATGGTGTCAGGATCAGGCTGTCTAGATACAATGGAAAATTAATGTGCACATTTCTGGTGATGTGGCATTCGTCATAATAACTATGTTGTCGTTTGTCTTGACGATTGCCAAAGCATGGACAGTAATTTGCATCTCAAGTCCATTAGCTTCCTTCTTGCGCCAGATCATTTCCCCCAAATAGTCAACACCTCCGTCACATCGGAGCATGTCTCTGTCAATACTCCATACTCATCACCTTATGCCGCCGATCGCTGGCTGTGTGTACCGGCCCGTGTGAACGGTGAAGGTCGCGTCTGACATTCGGCCGGCTCCAGTGCGCCGCTATTCTCCTCGGCAACCCTATTGACCAGCGGCGCTTGCTACAAACAGCTAACAGTCGGAACAGCAGCCGTGTCCACCGGAACGCTTTGTGGCGCCAGTGTGCACACACTGCGGATGGCTGTACCAGCTCTGGGATCGATTCTCTGGCACCCATTGAGTTGAGGCGCCCTTAAGCCCAAATCATCATCATCATCAACTGGCGACCGTTTGTCTCTGTCTGGCGTGTGTCGAGTTCGTGACCTGTCGCCGTCAACCTGCGCTTGTCCGTCTAACCGTCCGCTCACCCGTCTGACTGTCGTTGTCTGACTGTCGGTGTCTGACTGTCGTCACTGCCCGTCTTCACCGTACTGATCTGACCGTCTGACCACCATTCTGACCGTCTGACCACCATTCTGACCGTCTGTAGGCAAGCGGCGCTACAACATCAAGCTGTGGAAGACGTTCACCGACTGCTTCAACTGCCTGCCGGTGGCGGCCATCGTCGACGAGAAGATCTTCTGCTGCCACGGCGGCCTCTCGCCCGACCTGCAGAGTATGGAGCAGATCCGGCGCGTGCCGCGGCCCACCGACGTGCCCGACCAGGGCCTGCTCTGCGACCTGCTCTGGTCCGACCGACAAGGTACGGGCTCACCTCTCTGGTCTGACGCCGGGAGGTTCCAACCCTATATGCTCTGATCTGACCCTGACGAGGTATTGTCCCCCCCCCCCGCGGCGGCGGCGGCGGCCGATACGCTAATCGTGTGTCGGCGCCGAAAGATTGCACCGCTGGTTGGACATTCACGGGTCAGCCGGTGAGGGGGGATGGGGTGTATGTGGTTATTCACTGCCGAAGGACGAGCAGTGAGGTGAGCGAGGAAAGGTCAGGTTATGGTCATTGTTCGCGGAAATGTGTGCCCTCCTTCCTCAGTGCAGCGTGGTTAATGGTAATTAGTCAGTCGCCTTGACGTATGCGGTCTTCGTTGCACGTGATGTATGCAGATGCATGCACGTGGTGCATGCAGATGCAGGGTGACGAAACAAGTTCCCGCGTTTGACATGCCTGCACAATGTCCCATTTTCCTTCGGGCCTGTAAATCGGTCAATTGATTTAAAATGGTCGTGTTCGCACGTCTAAAGCAGGCTTGCCATTGTCGGTCTAATGACTGGGTGACCTTGACCGCGTGTCTGATGGTGTAACACGCCCCCCCCCCTCCCTCCCTCCGTCCGCAGGACACCATGGGCTGGGGTGAGAACGACCGAGGCGTCTCGTTCACGTTCGGAGCCGAGGTGGTCGCCAAGTTTCTTCACAAGCACGACTTCGACTTGATATGTCGCGCCCACCAGGTGAGTTTCGGGGCCGGCGCGCTGTCTCTGCAGAGCGGCGGCGTTGGCGGCGGTGGGGGGGGCGGCGGCGGCCGGCGCGGCGGCGGCGGGCGGCGGCGGCGGCGGGGCGGCGGCGGCGGGCGGCGGGCGGCGGCGGGCGGCCGGCGGCGGCGGCGGCGGCGGCGGCGCGGCGGCGGCCCGGCGGGGCGGCGGCGGCGGCGGCGGCGGCGGCCGGCCGGCGTCGGGCGGCGGGCGCGGAGCGGCGTGACCGCAGTGTCCGTGTGGCGGGCCGTCCTGGCCGTGGCTGAGTTCCGCACGCCGCCGCCGCCAAGGTCATGTTTAGACGGTAGCGGACGTGGAGCGGCGGCGCCTCGGGTCGTCAGTGTAAACAGCAGCGGGCGGCTCCGAGCCGAGCTGACGTCAGCTGTCGGTGGTGTGCGGACGCTGTCGATTTACCGACTGACGCGCTCCGGGGATGTACCGCCAGCCGACACGGCCCCGGTAAATAAACAGAGCTGACACAGCCGGAGACTCTCCCGGACGGACGGCTCTCACAGGTGCAGAGCGGGCTGGAGAGGTAGCTGTTACGGCTGGAGCGCGTCCTTCCCTCGGTTGTTGGGATGCGGAAGAATGGGATACATAACAGCTCCCTCGCTGTAACCGTACGTCGATCAGGCATCCGTGCGATTTTGCGGCCTAGAAACAGACCCCCAGGAATAGCGGCAGCGTTCGTGTCGGGCTGGCTGGCGACTGCACGGCAGCCCTGTCACCACCGCGCCGTGGCAATCATGATGAGCCGGCGGCACCGGTCAGGTGATCGGCGTGTGCCGGCCGTGCCATGATCAGCTGCTGCCGGCCACTGACGGCCGTGTGGCGGCCGGCCAACGTGACGTCATTGCGGCCGGCGGCGCGGCGCCCGGCTGTCGACAGCTGTGGCAGCCGGCCAGCCGCCGACGTCACAGTGACGTCATCACGTTAGCGCGCTGGCAGGCGGCGCAGTGGTCCGTTTCACAAAGCGTCGTTTCGATGCATGCGGGTAATTCATCAAGTGAAATGGACACCGTGGCGGGTGGGTTTGGCTGTGTTTTCGGCTGGTATGTTGTTACCCTTGGTCCACTTTCCGGCTTTGATATTGCGCTGCCTGTGGCGTGTCTGTCTGTGATGTCGATGCCAACGTTATTTATATAACTTCCTTGTGACCCATCTGTGTTGATCCAGGACAGTTTTTCCGCAGTTTGAAATACGGGAGTGGGAAGTCTCGAGCTGCGTCACAGGCCACTAGAATCGACAGTTCGGCCGGCCCGTTTTTTGCAGGAGTGTTTTGGCGAGAGAGAACATTTTGAATGTATATCTTTCACCGAAGGCTGCTTAACGGTTCGGCTGGGTGATAGACATTAATGGTGTCGTTTTCTGACCGAAAAGTGTCCAAGATGTGTCCAAGCCTAATTCGACGTTTTCCA
Source organism: Semibalanus balanoides (assembly GCA_014673585.1). Lineage (NCBI taxonomy): Eukaryota > Metazoa > Arthropoda > Thecostraca > Balanomorpha > Balanidae > Semibalanus > Semibalanus balanoides. Next base: position 36,721 of record VOPJ01011117.1, read on the forward strand.
AATTGGTCGTATTTGTGTTGTGCTAACCAATATTTTGGTAACCGAAAAAATGGGACCGATTTAATAAAACCGAAAATGTGACCGATTTGGTAAGTTAGACTAATACAATTTTTGGACAATTCTTGGACACTTTTCGGTCAGAAAACGACATCATTAATAGACATGTGACGTTTCGCTTAAATGGAATGTCCGCCCGTCTCGATGTTTTCTAATAACCCAGTTTTCAGCCTTGACAGCCAGACTGCTGATTCATCAGTTGTTTACGCATATTTCTCTGACTTATTTTTTGTCTAACTTGTCATGATAATCACATAAACTTACAACACACACGTTTTCGGTCACATCAGTTAAATAAATTACAATATAAACTCGCTTGTTTTAGTTTTCGGTTATGTTCGTGTATGCATTCGGTGCTTTTCTACGTTCGTCAATGTGTATTGATGTCTTCTGGGTCAGCTGACCTGACTCGACTCTTGCCTATGCCGTCAGGTTGTGGAGGATGGATATGAGTTCTTCGCCAAGAGGCAGCTGGTGACGTTGTTCTCGGCGCCAAACTACTGCGGCGAGTTCGACAACGCCGGGGCACTTATGTCCGTTGACGAGAGCCTCATGTGCTCCTTCCAGACACTCAGGTAAGGGATGTCCCCCCCCGGGACAGGAGAAGATAAGTCGTATCTGGAACGGTGCCAGGCACGTTCTGAGCACTAGCTCAAATTTCCAGGCGAGCAAATATGTTTGCTCAATTAACCTGATAACATTGTTCCAGATAACATTGTTCACCGCTATCGGTCAGATCGCTGTCGGTCTTGTTTTCCATGAATGACATAGTCCCACTCAGGATATGTTTTACTCTCGTTACCACGGCTCAGTGGAACGGCTGCTGAAACATTCTCAGTCTTCACGACATGTGTGGGTATCACTAACGTTGCGCAACGCAGACGTTCTACATATCTGCTGCAAACGCTACAGCCGACTTTAAGTGGCCGCTTCTCAGCTTGCAGCCCCCTGCTATCGCCCCCCCCCCGGCAGCCGACGGACCGCAAGAAGATGTACGGCGGAGTGAACTCGGGCCGGCCTGCCATCCCGCCCAGGGGCGGATTCCCAGGCGTGAACAAGAACAAGAAGAAGTAGAAGATGGCGGCGCCAGCAGCGGGGCGATGGCTCGGCCCCCGAATGGTTTGTTAGTCTTTTCCGGGCCGGCCGGCAGAGGGCCACCAGCAATGTATGAGACGCGAGAGATTAAGAGCGGCGGCGCGGCTAGCGGCAGCCGAGAGGGCCGCGCGCGGCGGTAGGTTTCGATATGACGGGGCCTAGTGAGCCCGCTGAGTTTTAAGCTTGACCTGTTGTCTCGGAGGCGGTAAAGATAGCAGCGCCGCGGTGCGCGGTGTGAGGCCGGCAGTGGCCCGTCAGTCTGTGTGTGTGTGGCCGGGCGGGCCGTGTATTACTAGTGCTCAGCGCCGCGTCCGGCCGGGGCGGGCGGCGGGCTCCGCGTCTCCTGTCAGTGCAGCTCGGGCGGGGGCGTCACAGCCGCCGTCCCGCGCAGTACAAACTGTGTCTGTCCCTCCCGCGAGCAGCGCCCGGCGTCAGGCGCGCAACGTCAGAAATACATACATACACACGTCTCGAGTCGAGCAGCGCCGCGCCGCAGGCGGCAACGTCAGAAATGCAGGCGCACGTCTCCGTCGAGCGGAAGGTGTCAGGCTGACAACGCGGCGTATGACGGAGTCTGACAGGCTGAACGGGGGGGGAGGGTTACAGGCTGGGTGGGGGTTTACAGACTGGCGGGGTTTACAAGCTGGGTGGGGATTTACAGCGCACAGACAGGCTGGGCGGGGGTTTACAGCACACACACACAGCGGGGGTGTAGGCAGAGGGGTAGGTGACGACCGCGTTGACCGATGCCAGCCGAGTGTTTGTGTTGTAACTGTCCGTTTTATCTATCTATGGTGAGAATAGTCGCCACTCCTGGACATTTACCGCCCAGAAATCACCGTTGAAACCGCGTCGGTACATCCCGCGACTAACGCATGCATACGGCTTGCAAACAGGCGGGTGGATTGAGAGGCGCTCCACCTCTGGGTCCACCCGCGTACGTGCAGCGGTTACGCAACACGATCGTCACCGCTATCGGTCAGATCAGTTCGGGGACGCCATCCCTGCTGGGCACACACGTTGTGACACGGAAACGGACCGGTCTCTGGTTAGTGGTTACTAACGGCGTCCGCTGCAAAACAAGACACTTAACGGTCCGAGAAGTGGCGAGCAGTAGAACCAGCGAAATTGACGCTCTGGTAGGGGTCAGGATAGTTCAGTGGGTAGTGTTGGACTGTAAAGCCAAAGGGCCTGTTCCCGTCGCACCTCTAACCGCCTCTACGTTGCTCCATCTTGCGCCAGTCGTGATTCTTTAAACAACAGAGCGATGCACTTGGAGGAACTTTAGAAGAGGTTTGAGGCGGTTAGAGGCGCCACGGGAACAGGGCCATAGATAAAGGTCCGAACTTGGCCATTATCGAAGTCTCCTGTGCTTGGGGCGGCATGAAGGACCCTGACGGCGCGGTGACCCAACAGGCCCACGTCGTCACTGATGCCAGTGTCAGGTTCAGCATGTATTCACTTTTCAAACAAATGTACACATGAACAACGACAAATCTTTTAACACCGAACATGCCATCTCATCAACCCTCCGCTGCTCATTCGTTCCAAACACTCGTTACGGACACAATGTCCCAAGGCAGTCGTGCCGCCGCCTAAACACGCACACACGAACACACACACACGCACTCTGCGACGCGCCGCCGCCGCCGGTGACGTCATCGTCACGTGACCTGCAGCGCTCCCCACTGGTTCTCGCCGTGCAGCAGCAGGCGGTCGCGGCTGAGGCGATCCAGTCGCGCCAACTCACGCCGCACGTACGCCACGATCGTCTCCAGCCGGGTGGCGTCGCTGCCGCCGCGCGAGAACAGGCGTCGCCAGAGGGCGCTGGCCAGCACCATGTCGTCCTGCACACCCTCGTCGTAGCCCAGCAGCGCCGCCTGGGGACGGGGTAGACAAGGTCAAGGGTCTGCTTCTGCCGCTCGTGGATTACAGCAGTGCAAGTTGATGTCAATGGTCTATCGACACGCTTTTGAAACGTATCCACCCGAAGTTTGCGCAAATAACATATGTTTCGTCAGTCAAGGACCAGTGTCCAATCCGGCTTGACCCTATCAACAGGCCCAGATACCACCGGGAATTCCGTGCTGAGCTGGAACTGTGAAGGTGTCGGCCGCCTCACCTGGAAGTGGTGCGATGTCTGCTGGATCTGCTCGTTGCGTAATGAGGCGGCCACAGAGCCGAGCTTTTTACTGCGTGTCTCCAGGTCCTCCCACATGGCGGTGACGAGCTGACCGCGGCAGAACTTCCCCTCCGCTCCGTCATCAGCCAGCCGTACACACAGCATCCACACGTGCAGCTCCGTCACCAGGTACCTGCAGCACGGGCAGCACGGGGAGACGGTCAGACAGCCGTACACACAACATACACACGTGCAGCTCCGTCACCAGGTACCTGCAGCACGGGGAGACGGTCAGACAGTGTACACACACATCCACATCGTGCAGGCTCCGTCACCAGGTACCTGCAGCACGGGGAGACGTCAGACAGCTGTACGACACAGCATCCACACCGGCGCAGCTCCGTCACCAGGTACCCTGCAGCACGGGGAAGACGTCAGACACCTGTACACACACAGCATCCACACGTGCAGCTCCGTCACCAGGTACCTGCAGCACGGGGAGACGGTCTCAAGACGCCGTACATCACAACACCACACGTGCAGCTCCGTCACCAGGTACCTGCAGCAGGGGAGACGGTCACGATACAGCTTACACACAACATCCACACGGTGCAGCTCCGTCACCAGGTACATGCAAAGCACGGGGAGACGGTCAGAACAGGCGTACACACAGCATACACGTGGCAGCTTCCGTCACCAGGTAACCTGCACCGGGAGACGGTCAGACAGCTGTACACACAGCAATCCACATCGTGCAGCTCCGTCACCAGGTACCTGCAGCACGGGAGACGGTCAGACAGCGTACACCACAGCATCCAACGTGCAGCTCCGTCCACCAGGTACCTGCAGCACGAGGGGAAGACGGTCAGAATCAGCTGTACACATCAGCTCCACACGTGCAGCTTCCGTCAACAGGTACCTGCAGGCAGGGGAGACGGTCAGACAGCTGTACACACAGCATCCACACGTGCAGCTCCGTCACCAGGTACCTGCAGCACGGGGAGGACGGTCAGAACAGGCCGTACCACACAGCATCCACAACGCAGTCCGGTCACCAGGTACCTGCAAGCACGGGGAGAATCGGGTAGTAACAGCCGTACACCACCATCCACACGTCGAAGCTCCGTGAGCATCATGCACGCACGGGGAAGAGGTCAGTACAGGCGTACACCACAGCATACAACACGTGCAGCTCTCAATTCACCAGGTACCTGCATGCACGGGGAGACGGTCAGACACGTACACAGCATCCACACGTGCAGCTCCGTCACTCAGGTACCTGCAGCAGGGAGACGGTCAGAACAGCCGTACACCACACAGCATCCACAACTGCAAGCTCCGTCACCAGGTACCTGCAGCACGGAGACGGTCAGACACAGCTGTACACACACATCCACACGTGCAGCTCCGTCAACCAGGTACTCTGCGCACGGGACTGAACGGTCAGACAGCGTACACACAGCATCCACACGTGCAGCTCCGTCACCAGGTACCTGCAGCACGGGGAGACGGGTCAGACAGCTTGTACACCAAACATCACACGTGCAGCTACCGTCCACGCAGGACCTGCAGCACGGGGAGACGGTAGACAGCCGTACACACAGCATCCACACGTGCAATGCTCCGTCAACAGGTACTGCGTACGGGGATGACGGTCAGACAGCTTGTGCACAACAATCCACACGTGCAAGCTCCTCACAGGTATCCTGCAGCACGGGGAGACGGTCAGCAGCCGTACACACAGCATCCACACGTGCACTCGCACCAAGGTACCTTGCAGCACGGGGAGACGGTCAGACAGGCGTACACAAGCATTCCACACGCTGCAGCTCGTACAGGTAACCTGGCAGACGGGGAGACGGTCAGACAGGCGGTAACAGCCAGCATCCACACGTGCAGCTCCGCTCCCCAGGTACCTCAGCAAGCGGGGAGATCGGTCAGACAGCTGTACAACACATCCATCACGTGCAGCTCCGTCACAAGGTACATGCAGCAGGGGAGAACGGTCAGACAGGCGTACACACAGCATCACACGTGCAGCTCCGTCACCAGTACTTGCCAGTACGGGGAGACGGTCAGACAGCGTACAACACAACTCACACGTGCAGGCTCGTCACCAGGTCTGCAGCCACGGGAAGACGGTCAAGACAGGCGTACAGCATACACAGTGCAGCTCCGTCACCAAGGTTACCTGCAGCAGGGGAGACGGCCAGACAGGCGTACACACAGCATCCACACGTGCAGCTTCCGTCACAGGTACCTGCAGCATGGGGAGACGGTCAAGACAGGCCTGTACAACACAACATCCACACGTGCAGTCTCCGTCACCAGGTACCGTGCAGCACGGGGAGAACGGTCAGACAGGCGTACACAACAGCATCCAAACTGCAGCTCCGTCACCAGGTATGCAGCAACGGGAACGGTCGACAGCCGTACACAACAACATACACACGTGCAGCTCCGTCACCAGGTAACCTGCTGTACACACAACATCCACACGTGCAGCTCCGTCACCAGGTACCTGCAGCACGGGTTTGAGACAGGATCTGACAGAGAGGTACCAGGTTTGAGGCAGAAACAGCTCAAAAGCGTCTACTTCTCACCAATGAGTCAGATTCGGCACCGATGCTCAGAGCAAATGCTTGCCGGAAGAAATGGTGAGGTAGGCCGCATGGACACTCAGAGAATATACGAGTCATAGCAAACATAAGTGGTGCTTTGGAAACAGACGTTCTAAGACCATATATGTCATCATTAAAGCGTCATTATCGCCTGACCAGACTGCTGACCCTCTTCAGCATCACTGCGAAACTAACCACCCCATGACCAAACAGCAGCACTCACCATGAGAAGAATGTGTCGGGCATATCACACAGCTGGAAGAACTGGTCATAGCTGGGGCTGTCGGCGGCCGTCTCGTACAGTCGGTACCCCGCCACTCGCAGGCGGGAGCGGGACACGTTCAGCACCCCCATCTTCCCGAGCACGTTACGGATGGCGCCGCCTGGAGCCATCAAGTCCCGGAGGCCGCATGACGCGGGGGATGTGTGTAGCAGAGCTGAGTGAGGGCTAGTATGCTGCGCTGCGGACGGCAGCAGGTGCCGGGAGCTGGTCTGGCATGGAGAGGTGTGTACTGAGCTGACTGCACGTGACAGGAGACCAGGCAGAGAAGCGGTGGTCACTGCCGCGGGGTGGATTGCCACCGGTGAGGGTAGGCAGCGGGGTGCCGCAGAAGCCAGCCGCAGTGGCGCCAACAGCAGTCTCATTGCTGCCCCTGAGGAGAGGAATGCACACAAGTGGAAACGGTGGCAGATGCTGACAGTAATGAAGGTTTTCTACCCTTGGGCTAATTGTTCGTTTAACTAATTATATATAATTAGTTGTAGTATAATTATATTATAACCTGTCGCCATGTTTTCATGGGTATGAGATTCAGGACTTTGTTGTGGAAAAACATTGCTGATGTAAAATAACCTTGTTTGTTTAATTTTTCGGCGCGACGACAACTAAGGTCAATTTGCGCCCAGTAAAATAAACTTCATTGCATTTTCCACTGCAGATATATCTATCATGCTCCAGTCTAGAAAACGTGGAAGGTTACGACATCTCGTCAGCGCAGGGTTGGCACCAACACATTAAAATTGGGGCAGCTTTTGGAAATTCGTGGCAGCTTTTGAGATTTGGATGCAGTGGTAAGATTATTTGGGGAACTCACACCATTCGGATCCAGTTTGTGCTAGATAAAATGTGATTCTGCTGACTAGCCCCCCTCCCTCTGGTCAACAGCATTTGGCTGAGGAGCTCAATTTGATCTGGCAAATCCTGCCCCAAATATCTTGTTGACGTTCCCGCCACGTTTTGCAGACTAGGGTGAACAGAAACCTTAGTGTCGAGTTCACAAACTGGCTGAGCACAGGAACGTGTATTGCCGCAGCGGGCCGAATACAAACTGACTCTCCCTCACTGGTCCCATTGCCAGCACAAAATCACCTTCTCCACATAGACCACAACCATCACGAGCCCCCGGAGTCATGACATCGCGTTGACGGACCGCCGCCTCGGGGCGGGGGGCTGACCTGGTGCCTGGTCCACAGGTGTCATTGCCAGGTCCGGACCGGTTCGAACCGGAGTACAGAGTGGTAGGCGAGGCCAGGACCAGAACACTTAGTAAGTATGAGAACATTCGTGTAATACTGAATAGGAAGCTAAAAGAATTAAAACAACAATGATGAAATTTAAAAAGTTAAAAAAACAGAATTTGACGAATCTATTATCAACTACCCCATTCATTGCAACGTCCCCTGAGCGAGTGCTGTTCAGCGGGTAACCGGCAATCTGCTGCGGTCGCTGCGGCCAGCCGCAGAGATTAGGCTCGCGCCCACTACTCCTACGTCACCACGCAGAGTGCGCCGCCATGGACACAAGCTTGCGGCTCTCTGCGGCCAGGACGTCTGGCGGTCGTCTGGCGGCCCTGAATTTGCCGCAGGAATGAGCTGGCGGGCCGCCAAGCTGTGCGTCCATACTTACCACCCATACCCCACCGTCCCGTCTACCCCCACGCCATGCTGGCGCGCAGCGGCCGCAGCGGCCCGGCAGCGAGCCGCAGCAGATTGCGGTTACCCGTGAACAGGGCCCGGGCCCTGTTCACCGGTGCCGCAATCTGCCTGCGGTCGCTGCGGTTCGCTGCGGCCAGCAGGCGTGGGGGTAGAGGGACGGTGGGGGATGGGTGGTAAAGTATGAACGTCACACGGCTGCGGCCGCCAGCGATTAGCAGCCGAGGGTAAATAAGTCAGAACCGCAGCGAACGCGAGTCAGCGGCGCAGAGAGCCGCAGCTTACTTGTGTTCATGCGCGCACGTCTCCGTGGTGACGTAATGGAGTTAGTGGGCGGAAGCTAATCTCTGGCGGCTGGCCGCAGCGGCGCAGGAGCCAGGCAGGCACCCGGTGAACAGGCACTCCGACCGAACTTTTGAAGTTTAAGAAGAAAATCAAAACTCTAGTAGTGTTTTCCTGTCAAGCAAGGTTTAACCACCAGCAATTGGCTTGGGGTCTGATCTGAGTGGCTGTTCACAAGGGTGCCGCATCTGCTGCGGTTCGCTGCGGGCCAAGCAGGCGTTGGGGGTAGAGGGACGGTGGGGATATGGTAGTAAGTAAATGACGTTCATCACGGCCTGCGGCCGCCAGCGATTCCTGCGGCCGGGGAAAGTCAGCCGCAGCGACGCCGAGGCCGCGGCCGCAGAAGCAGTTTTGGAGCCGCAGCTTGTGTTCATGGCGCGCACTCTCGTGGTGACGTATGGAGCAGTGGGCGGAGCCTAATCTTCTGCGGCTGGCCGCCCGGCCGCAGGAACCCTTGAACAGCACCCTGAACACCATTGACTGGGGGGGGAGGTGTAAACGCCCCTGGGATTATCTTCCAAACTAATGATCGCAGCAAGACGCACAAGGCGGCATTCAAAAGCACTCTATGATAAAAAATTCCCAGCATGCTCGAAAATATCAAATTGAGTCACATGTCAGGTCACGGTCAGGTCAAAGGTAAAAATCAAAGTATTTTAGTTTATGGACCATACTTTCTATCCAAAGCCTTCGATTGCAATCATGATCACCCAAAGTGCTCTTAAACGTTTGATACACATCTCACATGATCGAAAGTGAGATTATTGGCAAAGATCAAAGGTCAAGGTCAGGTCATAAAAGGTCACTATACACAACATATCTATAAGAGCCATGCAACACATATTTTATGTGTTATTTTACACATGGAAAGCGATAGTGATAATAGTTTGACCACCAGACTTCATGCATATGAAATAAAGTAAATGTCAAGCTAAGGTCAAGTAAAGGTAAAAATAAATCATTTTGAAATTGATCAATATTCAATATACATCAAAAGGACATGTTTCTAGACCAGTTTTGTCTCAGAAATACAATGCTGTCATTTATTTGTTTGCATCTTGTCAATAAAAGCAAAAAAAACATGAGTTACCACTTACCAGCAGCAGCACTGAAAATGTGATTACTCAGTCAAAAATGATTGTATAATTTTGAAATTTGGTATGGTAGTTGTTGGCATACAGTTCTCTGATAAATTTTCCTGATTTACCATTATCTCAAACAATTTTGATTTAATAAACATAAAAAAATGGGTCAAAAACAAAAAATAACAAATCCAAGATAGCCATTTTGTAGCCCTTATTACTTGCAATCTTTATCAGTGTTTGAATTGCATTTTGCTTATTATATTTTTGTACAGCCTGTTAAAGTTTAGGTGATTAATGAGTAAAAATTGTGAAGTGACGTCACTAATTAAATATATCTTTAAAAAATGGACAAAATTGCTTCATTTTAGCACAGAAGATGTTAAATTATGTAGGATAAAATGCCTGAAGTTTCATGTTGATAGCACCAACTGTTTTCAAAATTATGATGAAAAATGTCAGGGGGGCATGTAACGCCCCCCCCCCAAGTTGATGCTGGGTTAAGGAAGCATCCATAGTACCAGAGTAAGTATATCACATCAACTGCTATAATTCAGGGCCAGAATATTTTAATAAAATACATTTTTAAGGATAGAAACAACTTGATTTCAATGAAGATTCTGTTACCAACGAGCATAACAATAGCCGACAAGGCTGTGAAATGTGAATAAGTATGTTGCCCTACCAATACCTAAATGCATTATCAATCAGAATGGTTGATAAGCATATGACATCAAATTAATTTTTCATAGATTATTTACAGGAGCTTACTGTCATCATCCGATGCAGTTACATAACAATCTGATTTCATGTTAATGTGGCCTGTGGGTGAATACATGATTCTGTTATAAAGTAGGGGAAATACTCACAGGCGCTTATTGTTATGCTATCAAAATGTACAAAGCATAAGTCTTAATCCACATCCAAAAACTACCGGCGAATGTTTATTGCACACCTTATTTTAGAAAACCTTTTTTTTCACATATATTTTGTTTATAAACCGATGCGTAGAAACTGCGCCAATTTCCCTTACCTTGTATAGAAGCCGCCATATTATCTCTTAAAACACTGTCAAATTTTCTCTTCCAGTCGCTTACCTATTTTATACCTATTTTGAACTGAAATAGCTTTTTATCTTCGGCTGTTATTTTGAAGTGTTAATTATTAAGATTTTGTTTCCAAAACTTTACCGTCTTGAAGCAATTTAATTTTTAATTTGCAAAAGGGTGTCTATGAAAGTCCAACGCTGATTGAGCGACAGCCACTTTAATGTTGTTGGCCCTGGGAGAAAAATGACTTATATGCTTTCTTCGAACATTGACTGGATTAATCCGCGCCGGGCCGGTGCCACCTTCCTCGGGCCTGCGGGAGGGAAGTTCGATCCCTCCTTCCAACTTCGCTCCTATGGAACCTAGACATTAACCAAAAATACCGTTCGAGAGCTCGTCAAAAGAGATTTGGAAACTATTTCGGTGAAAATTTTCTGAGGTCAATATTAGGGTCACCAGAGGTCACCAAAGGTCAGATTTTCCAGATTTAGGACATAGCTCCAGATACCCCCAATGGAGTATATGCAGGTCACCAAAATATTGGAAATTTTATGTGTCCGGGAAACAGTATAATTTTCTGATCATGCTGATAACTTTAAATGTTTTATCCGAGGCCTACAAACATGCTTAAACATAATTTAAGTGCGGCTTGGCGAACTGCCATCTTGCCGTAAACGTACTACGCTTTCAGGCGGTGTTGACGTCACAGGCTACCACTTTTAAGATACTCGACATGGCTTTTCAAATAGAGAAGCATATTTTCTCATATAGATTCTAAAATACAATCAAATGCTCTTTTCTTGCTTTTCTGTTTTTTTTTCATTTGGTCGCAAATAATTTTGTGCATGTAAATGCTTATTTTATTTAGTAGCCTAAACAAGTTTTCGCTTTTCACTGATAGCTCCTCCTTCACATTAATCGCAGCAAAAGTGGAACAAATGAAAATATGCTCTTTAGTTTTACTTAACCACATGTTTTTTATGTCGAAAACTATAAGCATTCCACAATGCGAAGGCTCAAAAATAAATTATTCTATCTCTTAAGATTAGCGAAGTCAGCTACTCCTATAGCCTGTTGACGTCACCGCTAACTAAAGTACGGTAAACGCTCCTTCTTGCTTTCTTTTCTCTGCCTTATTGCTAAAGAAAGAAGGGAGTAGTTATGAAAAATATTATTATTTTAAGAACTAGAAATATTTCCTCTTTCGTTTGGTGTATTTTTCTCACAACGTGCATATATTCCATTATCTCGGAAACTGTAATAGCTAGGAGCAAACGATTGTAGAAGCAATAGTTGGCTATTTAAATTTTCAATCGCACCCCCCAGCCTGCAATTAACTTGGGCACTGATCGGGCACAAAGGTTTAATCTCATTGTGCCCGATCAGTGCCCAAGTTAATTGTTTGCTGGGCCATGTCCTCAAAAATTGAGCTCCGATCAATAGTTCAGGCTCCAGAGGTCATTAAAGGTCAAAAATGCAGTTTTGGGTAAAATATGTTTTTTTCTGGAAAACATTTTATCTAAAAACGATAGATAATTTATTTTAACACTATCGTGTTTCTCTCGTCAAGACGCTTTGAAACATATACATGATGACCTCGTAAGGTCAACTAAAAAACTCAGGTCAAGGTCATTTGGTGACCCAGATAGGTCATGTTGCATATGGGGCGACGGGACCAGACGATACAAATACAGTGGTGCTCGTTTTCTCGTTCTCTATCTTTAATTCTTATCGCGAATTATTGACAAAAAAGTGTTATTGACCTCGGATGACCTCAGCTGACCCTGTAGAGGATACTCTGAGAACACAAGACTCCCACCTTGGTCATTCCAATAAAGAGCCTATAATAACATGATTCTGAAAGGGAATTGGGTCTGATATCAATGCGTATCTTCAGAATAGGAAAGCATTTGAATATTTTCCCCATTGACTTAGAATAGAGAGTTCAAGAAAATGACCTGACCTTAGGGTCACCGAATATGATAAAATTCCGCGATATACGAACTATAAGGTAATCATGCTCTTATGAAATCCCGTGAGTACGAAACCGATCCGCCAAAAACTGTGGCTTTGGTAGGAACCGCAAACTTTTTTTGGAGATGGGGTCACATGACCTAGCCTGGTGACCCGACCTGACATGACCTATTGTCAAAAATATCGAAAGCTGTATAAAAGATGAATGAACAGTTACTAAAAATTTGGCGGCGCGTACGTTTTCCCGATATCCAGGAAAAACCTGCGGGGGGGTGTCTAAACACACACGCACCCCCCTGGCCCGGCGCGCGGGTTAACTGCTGCGAGCACGATAGCAAGTTTGTATTCAAGTCGTTATAATTGTCTAAAAAGATTGTGCCTACTCTCTAAAGCTCTTTATCACTCAATAATGACGTCATTGTCCACCCAAAAAATGACCTCGATAAAACAAATATCAGCATTTGTTTGTTTATTGGGGTTAAAGGGCGCACCGACACCTTTGGGTCAATTTGCGCCCACCATCGTTTTCAGCAGCACCTAGTTCTTACTTCATATTTTTGACTATAACGGGCGTGTATTTGACAACTTTCAGAAAGGCTAAACATTTGCAATCTTATCGAAACAAAAAGCGAGAAGATTCGTATAATAATTATAATACTAAAAGGTGTATGATATATCGCAGCATGATACAGCAAATCAATACGTAAATCACTATAGGCTGTGTAAAGCCGATTAACATCATATTCAGAGGTTCATAGAGCATTCATTTTACAATTCGAACCTTGCAGCCGATTTCTGCTATCCTGGACCGCGTGTCGTCAGTCTACTTCGCTGGCTCCAACCCGAGCTCCAGCAGTAGTGGAAGGTATCGTCCCTTCTTAATCATTCCAGGTTCAGAAACGTTTTGCAATCGCGAGTGCTTGTCACGTCAAGTAAATTCAGATCAAACTATTTTCATGCTGCGTGTATTTGAACCACTCTCAACCAGCAAAACGCAACAAAGTCGCTTCCCTCCGACCACGATCCCGACGATCCAACAAGCTGCTACATCCAGGAGACACTAGCCCCAGTTAAAATATCCTTCCCAACATCCCCCTCCAACTGCGCTGTGTACAAAAGCCAAGGCAGTCACGACCGCAGGTGGTACGCTGGCGGCAGAGACCAGCGCAGCAACACACGCGCGGGAATGCCATTACGAATCGCTCTGCTTTTCAGGTGTCTTTTATCACGCTCACGCCGCACGGCACCAATCCGACGAAGCCTCCCTTCGATCGCAGTCGACCAGGACGCGCGATAAGGCACCAAACAGCAGCAGCCGGGCGCGTGAAGCGGAAGTCCTCGTCACCTGCTCGTAGCACCGTCCGCTGCAGACGACTCTATCGCATCCTACAGCGTACTCAGCTGAGCTTCACGAGACGGAAGAAGACGCGGTCCTCCCGACAGACCAGCCGTCAGAGCTCCAGCGAGCGATCACAGCTGACTGGAACAGGCGGAGGCCTCGGCTCTCTGTCTCCGGCGGATAGAACAGCCACGGTCTCCGGTGGATAGACCAGCCGCGGTCTCCGGTGTACAGACCCCACGGGCCCAGACCGAGGCAGCAGGCAAACCACACAGGCCCAGACCGAGGCGGCTGACAGACCATACAGCTCCAGAGCGAAGCGCAGCTGAACCAGGACACTACTACCAACACTATCAGTGAACAACTCTCCCGGCGGAACAACGCATACTTCCAGTACGCTTGGCGTCAACGCCCGATCCCTCGTGAGCACACGCAGCACCTCTTGCTCCAGCTGTACAAAAGGGACGGATCCCAAACCCGGTCGACGGGCGAGAGGTGACGCAATGTCTGACTAAGCATCACGTACCAAGGCATGAACACATGCGGTCATGTGCCATAGGGGATGTTGTGATCGCGAACATACGGGGGTCAGAATATGGTTGTGGGTGGTGTGCTATGTAACTCACGGGGCGTCCTCATGCATACAGATGGAGCCGACGCTCGTGTGTGATCATATATCGTACTATATCGGGATCATTTCAGCCCTACGGAAGGAGTCCGGTGAGCGCCGTCATCATCTAACAACACGTTCTCTGAGCAGCTGACGCACACATACCAGCCAGACTATCCCAGCACGATGTGCCTGCGCCAACACCTCTCACTAGCATCCCCTACGTCCCAGTCCAGTCCACTCACCCTCCCGCCTAGCAGACCCCGTCTCTCCGATCCGGGCGTCGCGGCCCTCCATCCTCCCGCCTCTCTCTAGCGGCTGGGCGTCCCCGCACTGATCCGATCCAGCTCCTCGTCCGCGTTATTCGACCTCATCTCCTGGAGGGTGTGCGCCAGGCGGCTCCACTCGTCCTGCCGCGGGTGGGCCAGCCTCTCGCCCACGTCATACACCCAGACGCGGCCGCGGTCGTCTCCGACCGTGATGTGCAGGCCGGACGGCGTCCACGAGACGCGGTTGAGCGCCGCCGCGCCGCCGTCCACCAGTGTGCCCGCCACCGGCACCTCGGTCTCGGCGTTCAGGTTCCAGACGTCCAGTCGCCCGGTGCCGTCCACAGTGGCGAACAGGGCCGGGTGCAGCGGAGACCAGGCCGCGTCGTACACGTAGTCCGAGTTGTCCTCGAACGAGTACAGCGGCTTCGCCTCCTGTCGGGGCGGGGGAAGCGGCGGAGGGGAGGCGGGCGCGGAAAGTGGGTTGAGAGGGTGGTATGGATGCGGGCGGGCGCAAAGATGTGCTGGGTAGGGGGAGGGTAGCTAAGGGTAAGGGACGAGGGTAAGAGAGTAAGAGCTTGCGTGGCGATGAACGGGTAGTGGTATACACATTGCACATGTTCAGGTTCATACACATATAAGAAAGATGAGTATAATGTCATTAGGTGTAAGCCGATCTGAAAAATGCGCAGCTGAATGTGAGTGCGGCGATTTTTTTCTCCAACGTGATTACAAAGTTCATTCCAGCAAATCGCTGACCAAGTGTTTACCGCGTTCATCAAACACAGCTTAACGTCGAGGCAATACCTTGACGCTCCACAGCTCAAAGTCTGGTGGTTCAGTCTCGCCTTGGTCCTCCACACTTTGACTTGACGATCCAACCGATGGATCAGCGGCAGCTTACCTTGACGCTCCACAGTTTGACGGTCCAGTCGATGGAGGAGCTGATGAACAGGTGGGAGAAGTCGAGAGGTCCGGCGGCCGCGTGAGCACTGACGCCCGTCACCGGCCCAAAGTGGCCCTGGTACACCTCCTGGACACCGGCCCGGCTGCCGTGGCGACACGCTGGCGAGGCACAGGACAGGGCGATCAGCACACCATGGCACAGGACAGGGAGAATGATCACACCAATGTCCCATGGTACAGGACAGGGCGAATGATCACACCAATGTCCCATGGCACAGGACAGGGCAAACATGGGCGTAGAAACGTTTCCAAAGTTGGAGTGGATTGTCATTGGGGGGGGTCATCGCATTTTTTTCTTACTTTTTTTGGGTTCGGGTTTCTACTTGGCCTTTTAAAATGTGCAAATGAATTGATTAGGGGTAGAAGACAGTCTAAATTACCACGACCCCCACCCCAAAAAAAAACCTTGGATGACCAAACTGCACTCTCTTAGTTGGTGTGGAATTTCCCACACATTCATAAGTACACCCCATAGACGAGTAATCACACTAATATCCCATGGTACAGGACAGGGCGAATGCTCACACTTATGTCCCATGGCACAAGACAGGAGAACCGGAGATAATTTACAGTCACAGTCATGCTGTATCAGCCGGTTCACTGAGACGGTTTACTGCGCCAGCCATCCAGCCGCCCAGTCAAACCGCCTTGCACCCATCCTACTCTCACCTCCAGATCCTCACATCAACCGCAAGCTGGCAGATAGCCGTAACAAAATCTTGAACTCAATAATTAAGTTAAGAAATAAGTACACACGGCGAATTCCCAGCGGCGACGCCTATTGAACCGACTACGCATCTTATGTCTACACCGGGCCCCGGAGCCGAGCGTGTGCGGAGCGGCGGCGGTCGCCGGAGTGCGCACCTGTGTAGAGGTTGCCGTCCTCGCTGGCCACGACAAAGTTGTTGACCTCTCCCTGCGGGAAGGCCAGTCCGGTGACGGGCACTGACCGGCCCTGCTTCACCAGCAGCTCCATCTTCTCCTGTGCGGCACAGAGCGGGACAGAGTCAGCGAGGAGATAGAGAGAGCGGGGACCACATACAAGTGACGGGCACTGACCGGCCCTGCTTCACCAGCAGCTCCATCTTCTCCTGCGCGGCACAGAGCGGGGCACAGTCAGCAGGGAGAAACTCCACATACAAGTGACGGGAACGACCTAGCCTCAGGCTGCTTGTCAAGCAAATCACGTACCTGTTGTTTGCCAAGTCAGTGTAATGCAACCATCGCTTGAAGAGCATACAGACGATGGCTGGACAATAAACAAACTGCTGACGATGACGTGACGTGCTGTGCTGACAATCAGGCGCAGACCACTGTTACGCTGTGCATAATAACGATGCAAAGGGTGATTGACAAACTCACAACATCCAAGTTAGATGAGACTACACAACGCCACATGAAGAAGCGTTACAGGTTGTCACCAAGGCGGCCGACTGACCTGCTCTGGCGTCCTGACCCGCTCTCAACTGACCTGCTCTGGCGTCCTGACCCGCTCTCGACTGACCTGCTCTGGCGTCCTGACCCGCTCCCGACTGACCTGCGGCTGCGACAGCATGTCGAGACTCCAGGAGCAGAGTTTGCCGTCGGTGGAGACCGAGATGAGGTTGTGGGCGTTCTGCGTGCCCACCACACGCATACTATACACCGGGTGCTGCGGAACACAGACAACACACGGTCACGTCAGGCTCGACTCTGGCGACTGACGCTGACCAGTCAGGCTGGCCGGGGTCAACTTCGCTTCGGTATCGAACTTCGGAAAACGGAAGGTACGCGTTTCATCGAAACATTCTCAGAAACAATACCTGCGCGAGACAAAATATGGGGAGAGCTGATGTGTCATCAGAGCGAGATCAATTAAGCGATATAATTCAGTGTCAGTAATTGAGACCGTTATTAGCATTAGCACTTGCGAAGCACTGTTGTTCGCATCAGAATACTCACGATCATCCGTACAGTGAATGACCGACAGCATTGAGAGGAGGTTATACCCGTATTATGACTAGCGAGAGAGCCGGCCGGAGCGACACGACACCACCACAACATCCCCTACCGGATACTTGAGGGACAGCCAGACGTCAGCTATGTCAGGCCCACGAGCACCAACCGACTGACACTGGGCATCCAATCTGCCAGCTCAGTCTGATCTGCCATAGCCAGCCCGGCCCTCAAACTTTGAAAGGTTTAAAAAATCGAAGTTCATTATCACTACCCGCTCTCCCAACCACTACAAAATCTACCAATCACCACCCAATCTTCAAATCAGCTATCATTTCACTCTCCCAACCACTCCACCAAATCTCCCAACCCCGACACCATGACTATGCGCTGCGTTCGACCCACCGTATGCGCGGCGGTGGAGAGCGGGGACCGCTGGACGGGTGTGCGCCGCTGCACGCGGTTGTCCCAGAGCACGATCTGGCCCGAGTAGGTGCCGCCGAGCAGCAGGTTCGGGTGGAAGCGCGCGAACGACACGCTCATCAGCGGCGACTGACAGTGGAAGATGTACTCGGGCGTCGACTTCTTGAAGCGCGTGTTCCAGACGAGGCACACGCCGTCAGGGTCGTGAGGCGCCGCCTCGTTATTGTTGTAGCTGTCCGAGACAGAGGGGCGGATCAGAGGCAGCGCCAACAGAGGATAGCTAAGTCATATAGATAGAAGTAGGTCATCAGCTGGTCTCACGAATATCATGCGGAATACCTAGCACATCTGGTCCAACAAAGTCCAGCGAGGTCGGCTTTTTAGTTACCACCACTGCACCATCCAGCTTGTTGCAGCTGGCCTAGCAGATAGTAATACTTAACATGACCCAGCAGATAACGGATCTCCCATGATCCACAAGGAGCCAACTGACGCTCACTAGTGTCTACCGCAGCCCCCCTGTGGCCTGCAGTACCGATTCTCCCCTGACCGACCCGCACCATCGGCAGGCCACACATCATCTGCTGCTCTCTGACCTGCCAGACTCACACCCCTGGCCGGCTGACCCGCCTGACAGCCAGCAGTGTGGGGAACTGTGGGGATCAGCCTGACCTGCCAGACTCACACCCCTGCCCGGTTGACCCCCCTGACAGCCAGCAGTTTGGCGAACTGTGGGGATCAGCCAAGCGAGGTGACCTGCCCTGACCTAGCCCCTGCCCCCTGTCCATCTGACCCCCCGCCCCGTCCAGCCCAGCTGACCCCAACGCCCTCCACTGCCACTGCCCCAGCCCAGCTGACCTACCTGGCTGCCAGCAGCTCCGGGAACTGCGGAGACCAGTCGAGCGAGGTGACGGTGCGGTTCTGGGACCAGCGTTCGTCGGCAAACACGCGGTTGACAGACAGCTGCTGACTGGACTTGTCGTCCCTGCGGGGGGAGAGACGTGCGGGGCTGGTGAAGGAGGGACACACGTCCAGGCCGGTCGGCCACGTCACTACGGTGGGCGTAACGGTATACAGACATCGGTGCATGGTCAAGGGAGCGTTTAATTGCATGTTTAAAATAAAATCAACACATTAGGATCGCTGGTCCGCAATTATCTTGAGCATATTCAAAGATGACATGAAGTGTTGGCAAAGTTGCAATAATTGTCGGGAATCCCTGCCTCTCTGTCCACCTGTCTGCCTCAAATGGCCGCATCCCTCCCGTCCCCGCCTGTCTGCCCCCTCCTCCCCCTCCGCTCGTACTCACAGCAGTCCATCGTCGTCAAAGTTGCGGCTGTAGTCGTTGTAGACGTCGCGGTCCTCGCACAGCGCTCGTTCCACCAGGCGCGACTGTCGACTGAAGAAGTCGGCAAACTCGGAAGACATCATGATCAGCTGTTTCTGCTCTTCACTGAGCTCCCGCGCTGCGGAGGACACCGGAGGGGTGGCGTCAGACCAGGCACGTGAGGGGTGACGTCAGACCAGGCACGGGAGGGGTGACGTCAGACCAGGCACGGGAGGAGTGACGTCAGACCAGGCACGGGAGGGGTGACGTCAGACCAGAGACACGGGAGGGGTGACGTCGGACAGGCACGGAGCGAGGGGTGGACGTCAGACCAGAGACTACGTGGAGGGGTGACGTCGGATCCAAGGCCACGGGAGGGTGACGTCAGACCAAGAGACACGGGAGGGGGTGACGTCAGCACCAGACGGCACGGGGAGGAGCGTCAGAAACAAGACCACCGGGAGGGTGACGTCAGACCAGAGACACGGGAGTGGGCTGACGTCAGACCAGGCACGGGAGGGGTGACGTCAGATCAGGCACGGGAGGGGTGACGTCAGACCAGGCACGGGAGGGGTGACGTCAGACCAGGCGCGGTCAATCACAGCGCAGAGCTCACGATGTGCGGGGTGAGACGGGCCTAGTTAAGTGAGTTGAGGCTGAATGTCGACAGAGAACAAGACGTGGACATCATAGCAAAAAATAGACAACACATACAGGGTAGCAAAGCTGGGGATGGGGAGTAAACAAGCTTTAACTAATTGATGTGAGTAATATGTGATGATGATGATTTGGGTTTAAGGGCGCCTCAACTATAAAGTTGTGTGGCCGAGTAATATGCAAATGAAACGTGAAGACGTAACCGATCACACATGTGACACCAATCGCATAGGCAGTTCGTGAACGCGACCTAGAATCAGGAGCTCCGTTGCCCTCGGACATATGACCTACGCCCTCAGACCTCTGACGCTGCCTGTGGCCACTCACGTTCAGGTTTTTTCGGCTCCGGGGCCGGTTTGTCGGACTGCTGCTGCTGCACGGTAGCCGGCTGGACGTCGGTCACGGTCGGCATGCCGTGATGCAGGATACCGGGCGGCAGGCGGCGGCCCTCCAGACCCGTCAGGCTGGCGTCCTCCAGCTCATCGCCGTGCGGCTCGTCATACGTCAGCACTGCCGGCAGGCGACCAATCACAGGTCACGTCACGAACGGGCAACCAATCAGCGGCCGCGTCAGGTGCCGACGTCCAGTCAGAGCCCGTGTCGGGTACAAGGCAGCTGCCAATCAACAGCCATAGCAGGCTAATGGCAGCCAATTAGAGACCACGTCAGGTACCGACACATGAAGCAAGGTGACCTCAGATGAAAACCATGGCACACTTGATCGTAAAGTCAAAACACCACAAACATAATGAAGTTAAAGGGAGTGTGCCTACTCTTTTGAAATGTCAAATATATTTTTATTACGGTAAGAAGCTATTCTTATTTAATATATTACGATACATTCCGTCTGTAGCCCTTTAGTTGAATTTTAAACTTATATTCTGTTTTGCATTTGTTTGTTTCAAACCATAACGCACCGTCCCACTACAAACAGAGTAGCGAAGGAATGTACCTATAAGGCGCACTAAAGACAAGTACACCACCTTTAGAGCAATGTATAGGTTTGTTTACAGTGATCGAGAATCTGTTTGGCAGCTGTTTTTGCTCACGAGTTGTTTCCTATTGGCCAGAGCTAATAATTTATGCTAGCGTTGTAATTTAAGAGCAATGCTTCTAGTAGCGAAAGCTCTCTGCGACTATCATAATCAAGTAACGCCAGTAATGTGATTACGGCGACTTTGAAATAATCTCATGCAACTAAACGTGAATCGGAAAATGAAGCAATGGCCTAAATCAGAAAAATCCTTGTTTCATACAGACTAGTGTCAACAACTTCACATGACCAATGTGAGTAGGCACACTCCCTTTAACCCATACATGCGGGACTTACATCGACACCACCTATCGAATTAATTATCGAGATTGACTTCAGCCACAGAATTGCTGAGCACTCAACAAGATGACTTTATTTACTCACCATAATAATCAAATCCGCCCGGACGTGCTGGAACATAGTCACAGCAATCGTCAGAAGTCGAAAAACGGCAGCTTATCAAACATGTCACGTCAACAATGGGTCTGATGTGCATTTCTCATCAATAACAGTTATCCTTTTCATAACAGTTTGAAAATGGTGGTCACTTTAAAAGCTAAAAGAAACAAGAATATCAGCAAGTTTCGGCAACATTAGTACACCATCTGTACAGTCACAATATCAGCACGAGTATTGAAACATTTAATCCCCGCGTCTCACTCGCCACACCACCAGCTTCCTCCCCTCCCCTTCGCCCCGTGTCAGCCCCCTCCCCTTCGTCCCGTGTCAGCCCCTCCCCCTGCTTACTGCTCTGTTCGGGCCCCGAGGCGGCGGTCTGCGTCTGTTTGCAGTAGGTGACGCTCTCTCGCGGCGGGATGCTGGTCGAGTGCACCTGCACCACTGTCAGGTCCGGCGGCTTCTTCCTGTAACGGCAGACACGCAC
Source organism: Semibalanus balanoides (assembly GCA_014673585.1). Lineage (NCBI taxonomy): Eukaryota > Metazoa > Arthropoda > Thecostraca > Balanomorpha > Balanidae > Semibalanus > Semibalanus balanoides. Next base: position 58,434 of record VOPJ01011117.1, read on the forward strand.
ACAGACATACACGGGTCAGTGGACAGCGAGAGGTGCAGCCCAGTCTCAGTCAGGGAAACATCCACTCCTAACACATCGCACGCGCTCATCATTGGGAAGCAACTCCTCTATCATCTGAGGCATGAGATTGTATCTACACCAGATACAAAACTCACATCAGTGCTTGAACTGTCAATATCGGAACGGACAATGTTGCCGTCCCTGTAGCTCAGTGGGAGAGCGCTGAGCTACAGGAGCGCTGACCTCTGACCTATCCCGGTAGTGGCAGCCCGGGCTCAGTCGCTTCAGCGCTTGCTGTTTGCTCCTGGCTGGGATGGCCTGTAGCCGATGGCAAAGGTCCGCACTCAACAGAAATTGCGCGATAGGGTTGTGAGGTCAGGATCTGCGCAACAAGGTCTGCTTAGCAGGGGTCCTGGCCTCGGAGATCCATCCATACAAAACATTCAGACTAAGTTTATTTTAAACAAAATCAATGAGCCTAATCTCTATTAAGAACCTTCAATAAGAGATCATGAGTCACTACAAAACGAAAGACATTCTGCGACGTTCTTTCACCCGGCGGGGGCGCAGGCGATCAGTTTCCACCTGGCGGCGCGGCGGGGGCGAGTCTGGGCACGTCTCTACACTGGACGGGGCGGTGGTTCGCGTCTGTTAGTACTCACCTGGCGGGGGGCGGGGGCGTCTGTTAGTCTCACCTGGGGGGGGGGGGGGCCCGCGTCTGTTAGTCTCACCTGGCAGGGGGCGGTCTTGTAAGTTCTCACCTGGCGGGGGCGGGGGCGGTCGTGTTAGTCTCACCTGGCGGGGGCGGCGGCTGACTGAGACAGGCTGGACGGCTGGGAGCCGCCGCCTTCGGAGGGTTGTAAGGAGCTGCCACTCGGCGTGATGCTGATGTCCGACACATCTGAGAAAGCAGGCAGCACAGTATTACACAGCTGGTGCACATGACAGGCAGACCAGTCAGCTGAACATGTCAGGTGGCGGCGGTCATAAGCACAGCATCAGCATGGCAACTGCTTCGTTACAAAGCACACCACCCCGCCGCCCGGTCTCAGCACCAGCCTGTCTGGATACAAACAACCTGGAATACTGACTCAGATACAAACAAGTCGTACTGCTGAGAGACATGAGACTACTGGCTCATTTGACCACGTGTGTGGTTACCAAGTTAAGCCAGTGGAAGATTACCTGAGATGGGGGCGATTCCCTGTTTCCTCAGCTCGTCGTCCAGACTGGCGCGGTCGGCAGGTCCTGGCCGTGGGACGCCCGGTGACAGCGACTGCCTGGCCAGCTGCAGAACAGACGGCACATCCCTCAGAGTCAGATCCAGCTGCTGCTGTAGTGTTCACCAGTGTACCAAAACTCGTATTTTTGCTTGGGGGTCAGAGTGGGAAATTCGAGCAGAAAAAAGACCACGAAAGATAAAAATATGTAGCAAATGGTACAATATTTATTTTTGTTTTGAATATTAAAAAATGTTTGTGATTAAAAAATATCAGAAACAATATCACAATTGATAATTTAGACATGTACAATTCACTACTAAAATATGGAGCGGGAGTGCAAATTTTTCCACATTTGGTGTCATTTCCCATCCAAATTGCAAAGTTGTGGGACACTGGTATACACTGGATAGTGATGTTGATGGTGAGATCGAGCACCGCCGCCTAGCTGCTGTCCCGTCAGCACAGGTGAAACGCTGGCACTGGGCTTTGGTATCGAACCAGGCGCTTGTTTGTTGTTTGTTGATTGGGGTTTTAGGGCGCAACAACTGCTTGGTTATTTTGCGCAAACCAGGCGCCTGGCTTCATCTCTAGTGTGCTACTCAAGGCATGATTGCAAAGGTGTAATATAATAAACACGGCTGATGATATTATACCCATTATATCACACACATCAACAATGAACCAATATCAGCGACACACCAAAGCAAGACATGCTACATACTGCCTGTTCCTTCTCCTGCTGGCGACGTTGCTTCTCATCTCGGAGCGACTGAAGGCGGGCCTTCTTCCTCTCCAGCTCGGCCTTTCTGTCAGACATGCTCATGGTGAGGCTGTAAACAGGGCAGGCCATGTGTTAACCAGCGTAACTACAATCCTATCTCAGGCAAAAGACATGCAAATCCAACCAAAAAATAACTTTGGGAAGTCTGGGAAAACACAGTTAGTCATAATCATTTAGTTCAGTTAAGCATTGGTGTGAATGGCAAACTGTATATTGGTACTGCACACTTGTATCTTATGTCACATATTTTTATCCATTGTGATGTTACATTGTAGAACTTCGTCGGAAGTCGGCAACATTTTCCCGACTCCGACTCCAGCCGGAATCACCGACTCCGACTCCGACTCCACAACCCTGGTACTAACTAGTGGTGCCAGTTTAAAAAAATTGTCCATTGTCCGACCGATGTCCAAGACCATGGTCAGCTGTCCATCCAAAACTGTTCGAAAATCATTGTTTGTCGGAAATTTGTCCGAAAGCAGAACAAAATGCATGATATGGAATGTAAAACATTCAGTGCATCATTCCCAATATATGCATAGCCATAAGTATAGGCATTTGTGTCAAATATCGCTACAGTTAAGTGGCAGATATCTATTATCCTGGCCCCTGGAAATGCTTGAGAGGTCCCAGGACAGGTTTTTGGGCCCATAAGTGGACTCAATGGGCTCCTGGACATGCCAGGCCTCCTGGATTAGTTTTGAAAGCCCTCCATTGTCTCTGAGGGCCCATGGCATGCACTAGAGTGACCTCTCGCCTGGTTTGAGGGCTCCTCTGTGGCTTTTTGAAAGCCAAGTACCTAATGCAAATGGTATCTGGGCCAATCTCAGTGATCCCCTGTGACCAAGAGCAGCGCCACCTTTCAAAATTAGGGGGGAATGGAGACATTTTGAAGTTGATTCTTTCCATATCCATGCAATGTCCATAGGCGTAATGTTAAAATCTGACAATGTTAGGGGATGGATGTGTTACCCGTCCCCCCCTTTGACGTCGCCCATGCCAGTGACCCATAAGGGGGGATAAGCCTCTTAGCCCCCTGGCCCAGGCTATGCTTCTGATAATGTGTATGTGCATGAATGTTTTGCGATTGCTTGACACAAGATTAAAATGTATTGTTTCCTCATGTTTTTTTCCTGTGTGGTGTGCTTGAACTGTTTATACAGTTCACACAGCAGTAGCACCCGTGTACCCTGACCACCCAACTGCTGCTGAGCACACATAGATGCAGAAAATGCTGACATACCCTTTCATCCTGCCAACAGTTGCCTGTGTGTAATTGAGCATATATTATTATGGAATACAGCAAATGAAGTTTATATCCCAAAACAAGCTTAAATTACAGAAAAGATGATTGAAGATGCATTTGACCTCAGGAAATTTAGGTACACAACAATTTTGGTGCAGTCATTTTTAGAAATTTTGATTTTGTTTGACTTAGATGGCCTGTAACTCAAAAGTTTCCAGATTATATTCATTGTAATACTTAAAGGGAGTGTGCCTACTCTTTTGAAATGTCAAATATATTTTTATTACGGTAAGAAACTAGTTGCTTTGATTATTGGTTACGATAAAATTCACGTCTGGAGCCACTTTAGTTGAATTTTTACATATATTCTGTTTTGAATTTGTTTTGTTTCAAAACTCATAAACGATCGTCACTAAAGGGGCTGTTCCAGTGCTCTAAACCGGATTAGGTTGAACCGGTGGAGGTTCGGTGGAGCGGCGCGCTGTAACGACCGGTAGAGACTCAGTTGAATTATCAGCTGTTGGCCATCATTTGTTTGGATCGAAACTTGACATTTGTATTCCTCAAAGTTTTGCGTTTTGCTGTACGTGTTGGGAAATTGATGAGGTATTTGATCCACTGTGAGGTTTGCCAATCATAACAATCGTGTAAAACTTGAGTAGGAAAAAGGCAGTCAATCTGTTCAAATGTAGGACCATCTCAATTTTCACAAAAAAGCCTGTAATACCACCTAAAACCCTCCTAAGATATTTAACGCTTAAAATAATGGTATTGGACTATTCACAAAAATAAATGTGTCCTTCATTCAGAAAAGTTTTCCACGAATTTTTATTGCAACTTGGCAGTTGCGGTTCCAACTAGCCCCTGTCACAACCGGGCCTCTAATTCCACGTACTCGCAGCCCACGCCGGCTTGCAAGGTTGATTCGGCGCCTCAGACCGAGATTGACGAGCTCCCGGTGGCATCCAGGGTCCGCAATACCCAGATTTTTCTCTGACGTGCAGAGAGGCCTCAGAAGTGTGCGATGGTGCGGCAGGCCGTTAGCTGATTACAAGGCCCCAGGGCTGGAGCAGAAGTCGAGCCTCAGAACCGGAATCTGGTTGAGGGGGCTGGAACAGCCCCATAAACAGAGTAGCGAAGATGTTACCTATAATGGCGCACTAAAGACGAATAAACAAACCCTTTGAAGCTCAACTCGCTATAGGATTTGTCCTCTAACAGTGTGGATCGGAGAACCTGCGCATTTGGCAAGTCTGTTATCTATGCTCATCGAGTCTGTATTTCTATTGGACCAGAAGCGAAACAAAAATTAATGAATGGCTAAGAGTTGTAATTTAAAGTAAGTTCAATGTCTTCTCTAGTAGCCGAAAGATATCTGGAGAATAATATTTTGATAATGATATAGTACTCTGAGTATGTGATTTTGTTGCGAATTTTATAGTACCCATCACAGCAACTAAAGTACTTCTGGGGAAATGAACGTTACAATGGCTAAATTTTAGTAAGGAAAAAACTATATTCTCACCAGCAGGACTAGTGTCAACAAACTCCACATGACCAATGTCCATGTGAGTAGCATTTCACATCCCTCTATATTAGCACAGCAAAGTGCCGTTCATTTTAAGGCTAGTACAGACAAAACAAACATATAGACCAGCAACATCAGGATAATCACACACAGAACAGCGAGAGGTGAATTAATTTCTTCCCCTCTTCCAGAGCGTGCCTTACATAAAACCTACCTAGTGTCATACCTATGATATAAGATAACGATTAAACGAAGCCCAAGTAATCAACAGACCTTTTTTATTTCAAATAGCACGTTAACAGCCCCTACAATAAATCCATTTATATTTTTATTGTCCTCCGAACACACCACGGTACTTCATAACTTGCTTTAGAACACACAAACCGGTATTTTTTTGCGCTAAGCTGAAGCGGAAACGTAAAACCTCTATCACCCTGCGTAAAACTAGATGCAGGTAAACACATCCGGCGTAGGGAGAAAGTGGAATGACGTCACAATTACAATGCCAATGATGGTCCTCTGTCTCATACCGGAATGCCTGATATGATGTTCGGGCGTCTTCCGCAAAAAAGTTATTTCAATAAATATGATAAGTCATAGTGTTCTTTGCATCCTTGCTTTCCTAGTTGTGCAATTATTAAAATGATTTATCATTTTATGATAATTTTTGGGAAATAATTGAAAATGGTCTTATAATACTCGATGGCGGTCATTTTTCAAGTACAGGGTGTTAAGCCTGACTTATTTCCGAAAGGTATACAATTAAATATAATTAAATACTGACTGTGGTAAAAAATACCGAATGCAGACGGCCAGCTGAATAAAAAACTCAGATTCGAAGCGCGTCTAGTGTCAAGACGTCCAGTGTCGAAGCGCCATCCTATTCGCTGAGAACCATGACGTAGTGGGACAAAAACTGTCATAGTAAGGAGATAGCAACAACAAGCCCTGATATGCTTATGGATATAATTTACAAACATAGCGCAGCTTATACAAAAACCAAGCCCTCGTAACAAAGGCGGATCCAGAACGGAACTTGGGGGGATAAAATAACACGATAATGAAAACTCATCAGATTTAACTTGCATATCAATATGCATTGATTAATTATTTAAATCAAACTTATCATTGTCAAAGTTGATCACATCATTTTCATTGCAGAAAATGTGTCAATTTTGCGAGAATTTCAGGCGGTTGAGGGGGAGGGAGCAATTGCCTTTTTACCCAACCGCACATCCACTGCCACGTAATTTTGATTTTTTTTACCAACAGAAGAGTGCAAATGATGACCGATAAAAAATAGACGTTTCGGGCATAAAGTTAGTATTTTTCCGTTATGATCAGGGAACGAGTTTCGGAGCGGGATACGGCACGGCCACGGGTACGGACAGGTACTAGACACAGGTACGCGACGGCTTAGCAGGATTTTGCTCAGTGTGTGGTGTGGGGGGGGGGGGGGCGCGTCGGAAAAAATCACATTTTGCTCCTCAGCTATATGCTGCTGACCAGGGGCCCCCTGGCCCCCTGGTAGGGTCGGGTTTTCGGAGAATCTCGTTCTATCTAGTGTTAATTTATTTCGCTCAGGGGGGGGGCATGGTCCCCGTGCCCCCCTTGGCTACGTCCCTGGGTACGGAATACGTGACACGGGAACAGGGGGCGCAGGTAGACCTTCAGTAAACACGGAATGTCTAAGAGCCCCTCGTTAGCCCCCCCTAAATAAAGGGTCTCCTTGGACAGGGGCGCAGCCACCTATATACGGACAGTACGGAATATCCGTACCTTTTTTGACGGGCGCCGAAGGCACCCCCTTCGGCTAATTTTATATTTTTGCAATTAGCACTGCCAACAGGATAGGCACCAGTGGCGTGCACAGTATGTGGTCATTCAGGGTAAGACCTGGTCCTAAACCCGCGCACTGCAGGGGGTTCGCGCCGAACACGAACTGCAGGGGGGGATTTCTGCCCCCCGTGAGATCTCAAACCGCACGTAGGACAAGCAAAAAACGGCATAGATAGCTCTAGCAAGCTCTATCAAAAGTATTGTCGGTCTTTTCTTGATCAGTCACAATTGAGGTCACATGGTCACAAAGGTCAGATTTTCCGGTTTTAAACTCTTTTTGGACTTTTTCGCAAACGCCGATATATCTCCGGAAAACTATGATGCTAGGAGCAAACGAGATAAGAAGGCAATCGATAGAAATAATTGAAATTGCTATCGCACCTATTTCCTCAAAATTGAGCTCAGATTCATAGTCTTAGGGCTCAGAGGTCATGAAAGGTAAAATACTGTTTTTTTGCAAAACAGTTTTCGTGAATAGCATGTCACTAAAAGATAGGGAAAACATGTTGACAGCATCGTGTGTCTCATCAATGCGTCTGAACAATATATACGGTGACTGGTAAGGTTACTTCAAAATTTGACCTCAGGGCAAGTTTTGGTGACCCAGGTTGGTCATTTGCATATGGGCAAACGCGCCGGCACGAAGACAAAACATTGGGTCAACTAATCGTCTCTATCTCTTTCTATCAAGAGTTATTAGCAAAACATTGCTTAGACCTCAGATGATCCTACGAGTGACCTTGTAGAATCACTAAGCACAATTGCACTTGATCATTAGAATGCTAAAATAGCATGATTTGAAAAGAATTAGCCTGATCAATGCATATTTTGAAAGGGAAGCTTTGTTTATTTTCCATTCACTTAAATGGGGAGGTCAGAATTGACCTGCTTTTGGTCACCGATACGAAAATCGAGATAAACGAATGTAGGTACGATATTCTTATGAAATCCTGCAAGTTTCAAAACTTTCGAAAAAAACTGTGGCTTTGGCACGGCAAACATTTTTGAAGGTGAGGACTTCCATGCCTTGTACTGACCTTGATATGACCTCAAGTCAAAACTTTTCCAAGTGTGGGTAAAATTGATGCCCAAACAGGTGTACGAATTTGGCGCGCTGCGGCCGCCGTTTTTGCGCTACTTTCTGAAAACTGCAGGGGGGCCGGAATCACCCCTGCATGCGCGGGTTAATTGGACGGGTAAAGGACGGGCACTAGCCAGGATTTGCTCATGGGGGGGGGGGGCACGTCGGAAAAAAGGCGCCCATGCAAAACTGACGCCTCTCCGATCAGTGACGGCGCAACTCCGGCAAGTGACGCACGAGTGGAGTTTCCTATTCAAATGGTGGGGCAGCTGCCCCACCAACTTTTGTCAAAATTGAAAGTTTCTTAGTGTCAAAATGGTCATTTTTCACCTTAAACCATGCACAAATTACATATTTAATGCATAATTAAAGATTTACTGACGTAAATTTGCAACTTTTCCCATTTACTGCACAAAACATTAAGTCAATATGTCATTTTGCCCCACCAACTTGTTCTGAAAAGCTCCACCTATGATTAGTGACGGCGCCCCTCCGACCAGTTAAGGCGCCCCTCCGACCAGACACGTCGCTACTCTGGCCAGTGACAGCGCTCCTGTCCTCGGATTTAAGCCACTATATTTTGCAGAGCCCCTAAATAGTCGCAAACTGCGACGTCGCCGATATTTTGTGCGTATCACCACTCGTCTAAGCGTGCTTAGGAATCGCAACTAAATTAAGGAGGAGGCTGGTACTTAGGGAGACATAAGTCAGTCAAAAATATAGATATTGCTTTGAATTTTTTAGGGGCATCGTCCATGCATTGTTCTCCAATATATCTTCTAGTTTTAAATACATTTGCAAATGGTAATTTTGTGATTTTTTTTTGTTTGTTTTTTTTTAGGGGAAATTTATATAAAATCAAAACGGTCAAGCATATTAAAAACTGGAAGATATATTCGAGAACAAAGCATGGACGATGCCCCTAAAAAAATTCAAAGCAATATCTATAATTTTGACTGACTTTAGTATCCCTAAGCTCCATCCTTCTCCTTAACTTGGTTGCGATTACTAAACACGCCTCGTCTAAAATGTTAACTGGGGAGGGGGGAGCCTCCCCAGTCACAGATCCACCCCCCGCCCCCCGTCGAGCTGAAGTTCGGCCACTGGTTCGTCAGAGGGGCGCCCCCTTCTAACCCCATTCAATGGCGAGTCAAATGAGCTACAATCTTAAAACGGATAACTTTTGCCATGGGCAGTTATTTTTTTTGTGCCTATTGACTAAGCTTCAGCTAATTAAAGGTCGGAGTCGATCTCGGAGTCAAAGTCGACTTCGAAGGGTCGGAGTCGAAGTCGTAGTCACCCGGAAACTGATCGACTCCGCAGCCTTTATATATATATGCTAGCCGGGATGCCCGGCGTTGCTCGGGCAATGAATTGCCTAATGTTAACAATAATGACACACTGATGTATTTATTAGGTTGGTCTAATAAAAAAGGTCCCAAATTAATTAGATCCAAAAGTGTGACTGGCCTTAAACCCAAATAAACAACCAATGAACATCTGGGCCAGAGCAATGGAAACTGAGGCAATAAATGTTTGCGCATGATTTTAATTGATTTTGAGCCTAAAACAAGGCTACTGGATTAATTAAAACAACCTGGAACATAAAACAATGCAAAATCTACGTTTGTACCTGTTCATAATTGGAGCATTGAACCAGGCAATCTTACCGTTTGTGGTTCGTCGGCAGGTGACAGTAGACGTACACGCTGGCATGTCAAACATACTGGCTGAATTCGAGCACTAAACCACTTAAGCAGACATAACCAAGGTACCTAACCGTAACAGAAGCGTTTTATCGTAATTTGAATTCGAAGACTTCAGAATGAATGTCACAAAAGCGCAGCATATACAGAAAATAGGTTGCTCAGAGCACTAATGTGCCATCACACCACTTGAAGCAGATTTAACTAACGTAATCAGATTAACTAAGGTAGGATATGCCCACACGCCGCTGGGAAGAGACGCGATTTTTGTATATTTGTATTTGTATTTTTTGTAATAGTGAAAAATTTGTATTTTTTTGATCCAAAACCTTCCTGTCATATCTTGATTCAGAAATGGTATGGGTTTTGTATCCATATCTCAAGGGTTTTCGATTCCATACGGTCAAACGTTTTCCATTGTGCCCTTTATTATGTAGATATGTATATATAATATATATTATATATTTATATATTAGTATAATATATTATATATATATATATACAGGGCTGGTCAGGGGGCAAAAAGGGCCCATGGCCCCAAACACCCAAATCGGGCAAAAATTTCGACACATTTCCTGAGTTTGTCGTAAAACTAAGAAGAAACTTTTACAGTAGAAAAGTTTGTTTTAAAATCAGTCTATTGTGCATAAGCAAGCGAAATCGATGAGTTTTCAGAATTATGCGATAAATTTTTGGGAATTTGCCCCCCCCCAAACTGTCAAAATCCAGCTTTCTGGATCCTGAGAGTGAGTAAAGTTATTATATATATATATATATATATCCTATATATAATATATAGTGTTGGTGTGATATATATATATATATATAATATATTGTTGTGTGTTGTGTTGTTTGTGTGGTTGTGTGTGTGTGTGTGTGTGTGTGTGTGTGTGTGTGTGTTGTGGTGTGCTGTATGACTATATTTGTATGGTAGTAAAATTAGATGGTTGAGCTCCTTCTACTTATGTCTCAGGTATTCGCCTTTCGGGAACGATCTTCAGACGGTTTGGGTGGTCGTTACCAAGCTCGTAATCAGATAGATTCTTCGTATTAATATGCATGTTTCGAAAATCAACTTCGATCTATCCACATCCGATAGATAAACCTTTACCGTTATCTCCACAAGGCCTTTTAATTTATCGTGCTTAAGCAGCCATCGCGACGCTGATCTCTTCCGACCAGCCATATCAAAACTAACGGCATGTCCGATTAATGTATAGTGTCGCCGTGTTGGAGTCTCGTATAACAACTCGTTCTCTGCCCATCCCTGAGCAGACATTTCACTCGTCTGAATCACCTCGTGAGCTTAGTGTCAGCCGTAGCCCCCTGCCCGGCTGGTACCGGCCGCGCGCCGCTGCCCCGCCGCCGGTCGCCGGTCGCTGGTCGCCGGTCGCCGGTCGCCGGTCGCCGGTCGCCGGTCGCCGGTCGCCGGTCGCCGGTCGGAGCGCTATAGGGGCTGGCTCGGCCGCGGCGCTCATACATTACATACCGAGCCGATACGATCTGTCGGCGCCAAGGCCCCTGTCTCCGGGGCAGGGGCCAGGTGCCGGTGACGGATCCGAGCGGCTCGACCAGCCCTCTGTCGCCGGGGAGACACCGGATCGACTGACCGGGGCCTTTGTTGGCAGGACGATGGGCGAGCGACTGGACGCTGGACACTGGGTGCGGAGCCGGGTGGCTAGGTTCGTCAGACGGGATGTAAGGAGAGGAGATGGAGCTCTGTTTCCAGCTCACATGCTGAAAGGACGCTCTGTCTGTCCGGTTCACTGCCGGTTGCGCTGACCTGTCGGCTGCTTCCTCAGCTGTGTATGTGCGTTGAATGGCGTATTAGATTCAGCCATGGGTAAGCGCATTCGACTTGCTTGGCGGATGTCCGCTCGCCAAGTTGGTCCCGACATGCTATCAGACGAATATCTGAGCGTCTAAATGTCGAGCAGTACTCGCTTCTGCCGGATTTATGAAAGAGGAAACCAGGGATGGAGCGTCCATTGTTCGCTGCAGTGACATTGAATTGGTGATTGTCATTCGCCCCTTCCCCGTTAGATCTTTGCCCACAAAGGAGGAAAACCCTTGGTCGGATGAAAGAATGTCATGAAATGTTGGAAAATAACATTTTTGCTTTGTAATCTGTACAGTTACACTACATATACAAATTTGTCCAAAGCTTCCAGGTAGGTACAGTAAAAATTAATGATACAAATCAGCCTTACAAAATAACCATGACATCACATATACAATAATATTATAACATTTGTAGCCTGACAGATGTTTAATTGTGTAGCAGCTTTTTGGTCACTGTACCCCTGCAATGGGTTGATGCAATGTGTCTTAAGCGTTATCTTCCGCAGATCAATCAGCATGACAATCAATGACGCTAATGAACGACCACGTCCAACATAGATGCTAAACTGCCGACCATATTGGAACATGATAATGTGTCGACACATTGCTATTGGTAGACACATTCTCATGTTTCCTCCATTACCATTTGCCCATCATTGGTGGCTGCTATAGCCGCTCGCTGGAAACATCGACTTTTTCAACTGCCGTCTATTGCCCTCTATCATCATGTCCATTAGTACGGTCATTAAGAGTGTCCGTAGAAAGCAGCGAAATAAATTAGCTGTACTACCACGTAGTTTCTCCTGTAGTAGGAGCAGCTGTCCGTCGCTATGATGTACTTTCCGACCGGGCGATCAATCCAGCTGGTGCCGCCAGATCGCGGTCAGCCCAGTCTCCGTCCCAGAGGCTAACACCCTCCTTCTCTGCAGCGCTTTTGGCTGCTGCCAGTGTGCTCGGTTGTCGGCAGTGGAGCAGTGGCCGGTTAGCTGCCAGTGGAGCCTCCTCCCAGACGTGCTCAGGTACACCACTCTCTCTCTCCTGCTGCTCCAGCCCGCCCCTCTCCGGACAAAAACCCGCCGGTTTCGGCTCAGTCAGACTGGCCAATCTGGGAAAATCTCCGACGGATCGGCCGGACCAAGCTGGCTGCAGCCAGTGCAGCGGGGAGGGGAGGGAGGGGAGAGAGGACGGAGGAGAGAGGACGAAGCGGATGGAGGAGCGGAGGGGGCAGAGGAGATGAGGGGGTAGTGGAGGGGAGAGGGCAGAGGAGAGGAGGGGCAGAAGAGGGGAGGGGGCAGAGGAGGGGAGAGGGCAGAGGAGAGGAGGGGCAGAGGAGAGGAGGGGCAGAGAAGAGCAGGGGGCAGAGGAGGGGATAGAACAGAGGAGAGGTGGGGACAGTGGAGGGAGAGGGCAGAACTTAGGAATGTCACGGGGCCAGAGGCGGCGGAAGAGGGAGCAGGGGGGGGGGAGGCAGTTGCCCTCACTCAAGAAACTGAGGAGCAAAATATGATTTTCGCCTGAATAAATTTGTACGAAGAGGCAGCAGCCCTCCAAGAAGTAAGTTCGATATTGTCTGTTTTTCCTTTTGACCGAAAAAATGACCGTGGGCCCCGAAGTGCCCCCAGCCAGCCTGAGGGCGGGGGCCCTCTAATACTGACAGAAGGCCCTCAGTAGGCCTGAGGGGCCCCCCTCAGTATACCTGAGGGGCCCTCGGTAGGCCTGAGGGGGCCCTCGGAAGGCCCGAAACTTCAACGTGGGTCTGTCAGACGTGTTTTGCGACCATTTCGAGACACTGCAAAATAAAGTGGCCTAAATCCGAGGAGAAACCATTTCGCCCATTTTTTTAGGGGTCTGAGGCTTTAGCCGTGGGACACTGGGACATCCGCGAGGTCTTCCACCAACTACAGGGGGAAACCTACATATGAGCACCCTGATCCGACCGTAGCCATGGTTTGAAAACTTTGGCTATACTTATTTTCTTTGATACACTCAATGGCTGTGCGTGAAAATTTGCAACCAAAAACGTTCATGTTGTAAATATTGTAATCAAATAAGTATCGTATTCAAAGCTGCCAAATTACGTGTTGTCAGGTTTAGGAACAGCGCACATTGACGCATAACCTGTTTCCCCCATGAGGCCCACTGGGGATACAGTTTGGCTTCACTGCACACAAATCAACGGAATGACCGATCGTGTGCTAAAACTCTCGCAAGACCGAGCCAAACCTTAATGCAAAGCGAATAATTGCTGCCTTTTACAAATGCAGACTCACGAAAAAAGACATCAATAAAACATGGCGTATTGAAGACAACAGCGGGACACGAATTACAGCCAATATGTATAGGCAGCCTCAACCCTGTGTATCTTTTATCGCAAAGCGAAGTTTTTACGAGCTCTTTCACATTGGGAAACAGCGGAGTTAGAACCGCCCGCTTAGTTACCGACCCAACAATGGCGTTTTAACCGGCATATGCGTGCCAGTGCTCTCCTGTGGCAAACTATTGCCTGTTGGTACCCAAAATCCTATGGTTTCTTGGATGTCGACGGTTCAACATTAACGGACTCATCGTGATTCATCCGCCGTTTTCTGTTCAGGTGCTGGCTCATGTCACCGTGTCGGGTGGCCTTCAAACGTGGAAATTCATGAAGCATTTACAAATATTTGAAACATTAACAAAAGCATCAACACCATATCAGTTTGCAAGCCAATCACATAGACATTGCCATTTTACCGTTTTACCTGACTATTTCGATCCAGCCAATCGTCGGTTTGTCGAATAGACAGAATTATCGCGGGCCGAGTTTTCCCCGTGTCATCATAGTGACGCACACATGTCTACGCCGGTAAATTGGCGTGTCAGCACGCTCCTTTGTCAGCTCCCATCAATGAAGCGACGCGGCTATCCATGTCGAGAGGTCAACTCAAGGCTGATTGGAGCGGTGAGTGGAATGCAGTGCTTCACCGCCTGTGAGGCATGACGAGCACTCTGGTATCGGCGAATCATTTAACTGCCTGCCATCAGCGCCGCGCTGAATTTTCCTCAAACCCACGTTAGCCGAGCAGCGGCGAATGTTGTCGGTCAACACCGTGATTAAATCATGCACTTGTGGTGCACCAACTAAACCACCATACCCACAAATTGCAATCCATGACGTACTCCTAACACACGACGCTTTCACACCTCACTTCCTGGTATGAATTTGGTATGAAGCGCTGCAAAAACTCCCACGTGGTTTTTACTCCGTCTTTGCAGCTCAATGGGTCCAGCGGAGAAAGCGCCGCGGGAGTGAAGCCGTGACTTGTCTATCCGATCTCCGTCACTTCTGCTGACCAGACACAGCGGCACCCGGCGGGACCGGAGAAAGCCGAGTCCGCCGCCTCTGCTGGCAACTGGACATTCCGCCAATTCAGCAAATCCATGCACGCGTTTCACCCTGTCGATTGCCTATCCAGTTTCCATATTCCCTTGCTGCGGTCGGCGGTGCGGACATCCGTGCAGAGCAGACGACGGTGCAGACAGCGGTGCAGACGGTGGTGCAAGGCAGCAGTGTCAGACAGCGGTGTGCAGGACGGTGGTGCAGGCAGCAGTGTAGGACAGCTTGTGTAGACGGCGCGGTGTAGTACGGCTGGTGTAGACGTGTGTTTAGACGGCTCGGTGTAGACAGCGGTGGTAAGACGGCGGTGGTAGACGGCGGTGTTAGACGGCGTCCTGCAGACGGCGGTTGCAGACGGTGGTGCAAGACAGCCAGTGTAGACGGCGGTGTAGACGGCGGTGTAGACGGCGGTGCAGACGGCGGTGCAGACGGTGGTGCAGACAGCAGTGTAGACGGCGGTGTAGACGGTGGTGTAGACGGCGGTGTAGACGGCGGTGTAGACGGCGGTGTAGACGGTGGTGTAGACGGTGGTGTAGACGGCAGCGTAGACGGCGGTGTAGACGGCGATGTAGACGGCGGTGCACGTGCGGCACGAGTCTCGCAGTGGTCGCCGCCGGAAGGGTCAGCCGTCACGTGGCACGTGATGCTAACGAGCCGCTCGGTTGCAGCGGCTGCCGCCGGTGGCCTTGGCCGGCGGGCGGCGGCGCGGCGGTGGTGGTGGCGTCGGAGCCGCAGAGCGGGCGGTACCGTTCCACAGCGTGCCACTCGGCGGGGGGGGGAGGGGGGAGGAGCGGTGAAGGCGGCAGAACCTGTCCAGCTGAGCCGGTGCAGCGGTCCTGAACCGCCCTCCCTCCAAAGAGTCACAGCGATCGTCACAGAGACGTATTCTTGGCCTGTCGGATCCGGCCAGTTCAGTGTGGCAGCGACAACAAAACACATTGACAATGACCTGTGAGCTATCAGTGACCTCAGTTAAAATATTAACTCAAGATGCTTGAAAATATGTTAAGTGCAGGAAGACTAAAGCATGTGGCTTTACAAAGCTTCAGATTGTTAATGGTGAAAGCCCAAAGAAGTCAAATGACTTTGGGCTTTGTGGTTTAAGATAATTTGTGGTCACACCATTTCACTTAGCCGAGGCAAATTTGGGGGGCATATTTAATCCAACTCGTATATTTGCCTTCATCAAAGGCTTACCGCGCACCTATCCAGGCCATTGACCGATAGTACGGCTACATGCATCTGTTCAGCCCGCTCTCTATGCACGCTCACGCCTCTGCCGCCAAAACTGGTTTACAGTTCCATGACCTGCCCCCAATCGATCCATCTGGCACGCCACTGGGCCATGTGTACCGCGTACCGCCATGTGTACCGCACCATGTGTACTTCTGCTCCGCGACTGTAGATACCACCTACAGACGTGGAACAGCAGCTCAGGGGCGATGGCTCGCGGTGGGCGGGCAGGACGACTTTCAAGGCCTGCCGGACACGGAGCTATTGTTCGTGCCGGTTTTTACACTGCATCCCTGCCGAGGCTGGGGAGCAATAACCATTGTTGTAACTAGCTTTCGACTGGACGCGCCTGGTCCGTGAATGGAGGTGCGGTGCTTCCCGATAGGTATGAAAGTAGAGTCGAACGTTCACATCTAATTACCGGGCGGGCGCCAAGAGTACGCGAGGTCTCCCGTGAATTAGGGGACACTTCTACGAATGAGCGAATGAACGAATGTCCGAGCCATGGCTTTCAGAGGCTTATTTATATGCAACTACTAAATCTTTTTGCCTGAGATTTTGCATACCAATACACGTTTATGTCGTTAAAGTATCGTACTTAGGTATGTAATTATGGGTTCTCGAATCAGCGCGCGCAGTCTAACACCGCAGCCCATTGCAAAAGCCCGCAAACTCGACTTAATCCCGTCAAGGCCTCAGCCATTCTGATCCAGGTATCGACGAGAGGCTCATTGTTGTCTGATATCTTCCATGTCATCATGATCTCCCAAATGTGTGTAACAAATCAAATTGCCCTTTGTATGCTGATGACACAGCCCTTATCTTTGAGAGCGACAATGCCAATGAACTCCAATCTTTAATTGACCAGGAATTGCCCAATATATGCAGATGGCTTGCAATCAAATAAACTCTCTCTTAACACAAAGAAGACAGTTTACCAGATATATAGCAATACACGGGTGCCTCTGAATTTGGATCTTAAATTAAATAGGTGACCCAAGTTCAAGCTGTTGAAAAAGTAAAATACCTAGGTATGATAATAGATGCTAGTTTGAAATGGAACTATCATATTGACCACCTAACACTTGTAATTAGTAGGAACATTGGTATTATGAATAGATAGATCAAAATTCTTTCTGGATAAACAATCCTTACTTCTTCTCTATAATTCACTGGTTCTCCCTTATTTAAGCTACTGTTGCTTAGTATGGGGCTTCACCTTCCCCACTTATTTACACAAAATCGAATTATTGCAGAAACGCGCGGTGCGTATAATTGATAATCAACACCGACTTGCCCATACCGATCCCATTTTTGCTGCATCTTAAGCTTCTTAAAGTAAATGATGTTGCAAAACAGCAGCTCATCATATTAATGCACAGAAAACTCGTTTCTTTCATTCCATCACAGTTTGAATATATGTTTGCTCTTATCGATCTTGCCAACATAAGAACAAGAAACAGAAAACATTTCCTTGAGCCCTTTACAGAAAAACTGTATCGTACTCGAGTTGCAACTTGGATAGGACCACGGATTTGGAATACTGCCATATCATCACTATTCTTATTGAATGATGCTGATGACTTGTCTAAATCTCGATTGAAGAAAATCACTCAAGAGTACTTTCTCCAGAATATTCGCTAATTTCATTATATTCCCTCCGAACACTACTCAAATACATAATATGTAGTAGAGCAAAATATTATGCATAATAGTATAACAACATAGAAATACAACAACACAATGAATATTACAGAACATCAAGATAAATAGTACAACAATATTACAGTACAACAACATAATAGTATAACAATATAAATAATATATATGTATAATGTATAAGTATGTGTAATTGTTTACCGTATCATACATACATGCATGTGTGTGTGTGTGTGTGCAAAGATAATTGATGTGATCGTACATATGTGATGTATAAAAAAAATACAGTACAACAACATAATAGTACAACAATATAAATAATATATATATCATCGTGCGACCCACGGTATAGATGTCTATACACATCTTTGTTGAATTTTTTAGCGAGCTTAACTAGAAGGACCGTTTTTGTTCACAAATAGTGCTGTTAGGCTCCTTAATCCAATTTCCTTCCAATCTGGTGACAGCTTTAAACGAATTTTCAGCTTTCCCGATTTCCGCTATCACGCCATTTGTGATCAGGCGGTTGTGCGAAGGCGAAGAGAGCACCTTAGTACAGGTAATTTTTATGAATCATTTTTAAAACTTATTAGTAACTTTTGCTCACTATATTTTTGCATTTTTTAAGATATTTTACGGGTGATATTTGTTTCCATTTGTAAATGCTTGAAGTTTGCCAGTGCTATTTTAGGATGAACATGAATGTAAAGATATTATCCTTGGTCTGAAGGCTTCTGGATTACGGACGTTATACTTTAACCTTTTCCGTTCCTTTGTAACCACATTGGCTGCAACTATATGCAATTAATGTTCATATTTTGGAAACAGATGGTTGAATACAGAGTGTTACAAGAGTATATCATCATTAGGTGATAGAGTCCAATTGTGCCATTCAAGAATCAGAGGGGTAGCAGGGCCATGCGCTTTTCCACCCCTCGAGCATCAAAGGGGTGGTCCATAAACGCTCCGTTTCGTGGAAAGAGCAGGTAAAAATGTGGCCTTTTTCCGGCCGCCCTGGTTTCTTTTGGTCTTCAGATGGCTTTTCTGGATCTTGGAGGGCCTTCTCTACAACATCCAGAGGGCTCCATTTGCCCCTTAGAGGGCTTATGTCGCCTACAAAGGGCTTCTTCTGCCATCCAAAGGGCTCCTCCGGTTTAAAAGGGACCTCCTCTGGCCTGTGAGATTGGCTCAAATCTGGCGGGTGCAAAGGGCTCCTCTACGCGTCCATCAGGCGCTCCTCTGGCGTCCGGAGGACTCCTCTGGCTTCAGCAGGGCTTCTTTAGCCTCCAGAGGTAAGCGCCTCTTTAGCATCCAGAGGGTCTTTGTAACGCCCCCAGAGGTTCTTTTCTCTTACCGCATACCGATGGCCTTTTTTTGCACCTCCAGAGGGCTCTTCTGCCTCCGGACGTGGCTTCCCTGACATCCAGCGAACAGGTTTTGTTGACCTCTAGAGGGACTCATCGGGCCTTCGCGAGGGCTCCTCTGGTCTCGCAGAAGAGCTCTTATGACCTCCAGAGGGTTCTTTGGCCTCTAGGCCGGTTATCTCGCCTACAGAAGGCTCTCTAACCCTACAGAGGCCCCTCTGTCCTCCGGAGAGCTCCCTTCTGACCGTCAAAAGGGTAATTTGCCTCTAGAGAGGGCCTCCGCTGGCCTCCGGAGGGCTCCTCTGACCCCCAGAGGTGCTCTTATGACCTCTAAATGGTTGGTTTGGCCACTGGAGGGCTTTTATAACACCCAGAGGGCTAATTTAACCTGCGGAGTGCTTCTTTGACCTCCAAAGAGCTCTTCGGGTCTTTAGAGGACCGTGTAGACCTCCTGAGGACTATTCTGGCCTCAGGAGGGCTCATCTAGCCTCTGATGGGCTCATTTAGACTCCAGAGGGCTTTTTTTGGTCTCCATAGTGCTCTTCTGGCCTCCAGAGTGCTTTTATAGCCTCCAGAGGTTTCCTCTGGTCCAGAGAGCTCTTCTGACCTTCAGAGGGTTTTTCTGACGTCCAGGGAACGCCTCTGGCCTTTGGAGGGCTCCTCTGACCTCCAGAGAGCTTCGCAGGCCCCTGGAAGGCTCCTCTGATCTCCAGGGGGATCCTCTGGCCTGCTTAGGGTGAATCCAGGCTTGGAGAAGGTCAATTATGGTTTATAGAGGCCCATTGTGGCATATGCAAGGCACATATTGAGCTAAAAGGGTTTCGGTTCATTCTGTCCAAATTTATATTCAAGGTAGAAATGACCAACCAAAGCTTGAGTCAGCCAACCTAAGACTCAGGGTCCCACCAAAGAGGTAAACATTCATTCAAGCTACTTCGGGTCTGAAAAACGACAGTAGCCTTTTTCTAAGTCCTCTCATTTCTCTCCTCAAATGTTCGATGATGATGCGAAGACATATCTCTGAACCAACGTGTTAAATGTTAGCTTTTTCAAAGGAGTATAACGACTCGATTTTAATAATTTCTACAGTCCAATGTACTCAATGATGGCAATACATCGTGACAAGTCCAAAATCACTTTTCGGAAAATATCTATAATGCTTACAGGTAAGTCATCTCACACCTGCTATGGCATCCCATCCTTCCAAATTCGTCATTATTCTATTCAAATCCCTCCTCGGCCCATGGGTCGCCACGAGGATATAATAGCATGCAAATTATTAATCGTATCATACAAATATGTACGCATGTGTGCCGTACGTGGATATTGAATGTGATCGCTCACAAAAATTTATGGCATCATATATTGTGTGATGGTATATATATATATATTATATATATATATATATATATATATATATTATATATATTATATAATAATATGTGTCAGTGTTTACAGTACGTATAAGAAATCAGTGGTATGAATGCAAACAAACTAGTGTCCTGATGCAAACGTCCTGGTGGGTCAGTATAGATGCATACGTACTAGTACAGTTGCAAACGTCCTAGGACGGATGTATCTGTACTGACCGTCAGTATAGTTGCATACATACTGGGCTGTCCAGTACGTTTGCATCAATACTAGTACAGTTGCAAACGTACTGAAATTTCAAAATAGGAAATATCTCTGAATGCTTGGTTTGTACAAACATTCCTTATACAAATAATACAAATTGATCACATGTGATTTTTTGCAGTTCAGGCTGTGATGGCATTTGCTTGAGCAGGAGAGCCCGTTTTTTACACACTTGCAGCGAAAAAAAAATGCTATACTAATTGCGATTGCGAAAAAAAGCTCTTACCCTCGCCCCATGGGACCGTAGGGCGAGGATTAAAACATTTTTCGCAAATTAGTTTAACGTGAAATAGGCTACTACTAAGACATTTTAAAACATTCTTAAATGTTAAAAAAATCGTGCAAAATAATCCATCGCGAAAACGGCTCATATGTATTTTTGGGTGTTGAGGGGTGGATCCAGCTTCTTGGTTGAGGGGAGGGAAGTTTTGTCAACCAGGACTGGGAAATGCGCGTTGTTTTTTTGTTGATCGCAAGATGTGGTGCGTTTTTTATCTGACTGGAGCAGGCGAGGAGGAGCGTTAATGACGTGGTATTTATTAGCAAGCGGGGTAGTGCGCGTAGGAAGATGATGTTTGTTGTAAGAACAAATCGTTGTTAAAAACGGTCCTGGTCGGTAGCATATATCATTGAACTTGAATGTATTCACCTTTGATGCCACGGACACAGCGGGGGGACGGCCTTCCAATTTCGTCTGGTCCTGACATGTTTTTTATACGATTTTGTCACAGTAGCCTAACACGAAACGATACTGTTGAAAGCTGCCCCCTACCACCATTTGTGAGCTATGGTGCAACCCCTACTTGTTGTCGATTAACAACACGCCGCTGTTGAGAATAAAATGTCTTTCAAAAAGGTTGCGGGTTTACTGACTTATCAGTGAATATAATGTAAAGGGAGATATCGAAAAACGACGTCGATGACATCAAATAATTAAAATGTCAGCAGGCTTATAAAGGCGTATAAAACTTAGACAATAATTTTCTATGTAAGTTAAGTTAATGAGTTAACGAGTAAAATTCGAATTTTTCCTATGTTCCCTTGGTAACTTCAATTGATGCAGGATACTTCGTTATTACTACGTGGGACCATTTCCAGCCACGGTAGTCTTTCACAGTTTATATCTGCATCCATTGAGTACCAAAGGACATACCGGAAAAATTCGCCATTTTACTCGTACTCATTCCTTAACCTACATCGAAAATGATTGATTGTTAAGTTTTATACGCCTTTATAAGCCTGCTGACATGTTAATTAGTTTCAGTCATAGACGTCATTTTTCGATATCTCCCTATACATTATATTATCTGATAGGTCGGTAAAGCCGCAACGTTTTTGAAATACATGTTTTATTCTCAACGGCGGCGTGTTGTTAATCGACATCAAGTAGGGGTTGCACCATAGCTCACAAATGGCGGTAGGGGGTAATTTTTAACAGTTTTGTTTCATGCTGGGTTACTAGGACAAAATTGTATTTAAAAACATAGGAGGACCAGACGAAATCGGTAGGTTGTCCCCCCGCTGTGTTCAAGCCCGTGGCATCGAAGATGAATACATTAAAGTTCAAGGATATATGCTACCTCAGGACCGTTCTAACAACGATTTGTTCTTAAAACAACATCTTCTTCCTACGCAGCACTACCCCGTTTGCTAATAAATACCACGTCATTAACGCTCCTCCTCGCCTGCTCCAGTCCGATAAAAAAACGCCACATCTTGCGATTCACGAAAAACAACGCGCCTTTCCCAGTCCCGGTCGACAAAAATCCCCTCCCCTCAACCAAGAAGCTGGATCAACCCCTCAATACAAAAAAAAACATACATTGAAATAACAAACACAAATAGTGACATAACAACCACTGTGACCCTTTTTTCGTTTGACATGTGAATGGGCGACTCATACAAGCCGTGTGTGACGCAACGACGTTTAGAAAGCCGCTACTTCAGGAATCAGATCGACTTTGCAATATCAAGCACATACCACAGTCGATCCGAAGTCCCCTGATGAGATATTACTGAGGGATTCGGCAAGGGCCTCAGTCCGGTAAGCAAAGGGCATTTTTTTTAAGTGCATCTGTTCTAAGGCCTTACACCAAACGCTGCAAAGAGTGTAAAGAACGGTGCTCTCCAACCGCTCCAAAGCAAATGCCATCAACAGCCTGAACTGCAAAATAACATGGTGATCATTTGTCTTATTTTATATAAGGACGTTTTCACATACCCAGCCATCATGAGATAATTTCTATTTTGAAATTTCAGTACGTTTGCAAACTGTAACTAGTATCTCGACTGCAAACGTATACGGACAGCTCCCAGTATGTATGCAACTATACTGACCGGTCAGTACAGATGGCATCGTCCTCTAGACGTTTACAAATGTACTCAGTACGTATTGCATCTATACTGACCCACCAGGACGTTTGCATCAACACTAGTTTGTTTGCATCTACACTGATTTCTTATACGTACTGTAACATATATATACATATATATATATATATATATATATATATATATTTGTATGCAAAAAAGTACATTGATAGTATCATACATGCATACATATAGTCATACTAGCTAGTCAAATGCGTTTGCTTTCATCAGTTTCATATAATGTAGGTCATAGATCATGTGTATTCCCCATTCAATGGCGCTGGCTTCAGTATCCCCACTCAGCAACAAGCTACGCTTAGCTGAATGGGGTTCACCACGAAGCACCAGCAAGAAACGCCTGCAAAATTGACCAGACTTTGTCCTCCGCCCTGTGTGACTGATATCCCCTCTACTAACGCTGTGAGTGAATGTGGAATCCTGGGACGTAGCTGGGGGTAGTCATTTGCTGTTTTCAGAAATGACTACTTTCAACGCATTCTTATTGTAAAACCACATCTAACACACCAAACTACCTCTCCTCATTTTGATTTGGTTATGTTTGTTTCTATTTCTTAGCTGGGAGTGCCACGCCATTTTCTCTTTTGTTCTCTGGTGTTAAAGAAAGGTGTTGTGCGTCGTTGGGATCGAAGGGTGGGGACACTCCTGGTCACCTATTAATGGGTGGCGGCTTAGAAAAAAACTGCAGCTGATACACAAGTTATCAGTGCATAAACGAGGTATGTTCTGGACTCCGATGACATACATAGTCATAGACCAGTGTTCAGACGGAGTGAGTGAGAACGCGAAGCGTTCGAACGAGCGTAGTCTTACAGATGGGCCAAAATCCGTCTTCATCTTGCTTGCTTGCATGCACCGTGCATGGTCTTAGGGATAACTCCCGTTTCACTGCACTGATTATGCAATTCATTCTTTGATATACATTAACACTGATAACTTTGTTGAAAATCAACACATAGTATAGGCTACGTGAAAATATTTATCACAACTAAAGAAACGTTAACATCCATAAATATACACAAATAAATATCGGCTACAGGATATGCACGTGCTTTGACTTCGAATTAATCTCCGCTGTCTGCTACTATCTGCTGGCAAAATATTCCCAATTAAAGGTATAAATCATATATGTTCTAGGGTACAGAAGATACCTTGTTAAATCTCCAAAACTTGCATCTCAGCTGAAGTACAGGACAGCAACAAATCCGACCGTCGAGATCCGGCCGGCTAAACGTATGACGGGAATAAGTAGGGCCTTTTCCTTCAACAAAGCATAAGTCTGTCCATAACTACAGTGCAACACAAATTGCAGCCACTACAGTCGGAAACTAATTTGTCGTGTCCTCAATACAACGAAAAGTTATCAAGTGCTCTTTCATATTGAGCAGAAAAAAACGCTTGAGAACCGCTCACTCGGTTCCCGACCCAATAAGGGAGTTTAACCCTATTAGTGGCAGGCTCCTGGCTACCCCTATTAGTGACAGGGGCGGATTTGCCCCCGGAGATATCGAGATCTACCCGTCCGATTTTCCAAAATAAAACGGTGTTCGACTCCCCTCAACACAATGTACATTAAAAAAATGAATTAAAAAATGTATAAGGGGGAGACGGGGGCAAAAAACTACAAAAATAGAGGTATTTTGATCCAACACAGCTGCCATGTTTATCAACCGATTTTAGTGCAACTAACAGGGATCGACAAATGTTGAGTAGGAAATTGATATATCATGACGATTTGTGAAAATAACAAAAATCATAGGCGTGTGCAGGTCACTAAATTGGGGGGGGGGGTAAGTAAAAACGTAACTCAACCGTTTTTATGTCTTTTTCTGGATAAATGCAATGGTTCGTTATTTTTACATCGGACACAACAGTTATAAATCATATTTTTTTGCAATAGGCGATGCCAGGTTACCGAAAAGGGGAGGCCAAACATACAAATATTAACCGCAGACATGCTGCTACCAAGTAATATAAAAAAGATACTGGTCATAAATAGTTCCGTTTTGAAAGTTTTAATTCATCATAGGCGTATCCAGGATCGAAATTGGGGAGGTGCAAGACCTTTCGATAGGAATGGTTCCCGCTATTATAACACTAACTAGTCAACAGTGACTAGTTTACTTGCAACTTTGGTATACATTCGTTACCCACTTTTTACCCTACCTGGGCTCACCTATTACCCTATAATGTTTCAAAGAGGACCATCTGGTGTGTTTTTCATCTGAAAACTGCAATATGTTATGTAATTGTAGGCCTATGCATCATAGTTTCCTTGCAAAAATATTACTCCCTTTTTCGATTCCTGAGCGCGCCTCTGTAATATAATGTCTTCATTTTCTCTCCTGGCCTCATATTTGCATACATCATGCTCAATTAACTGTTTATTGCGCCAAAATCGCTACCATAGCGTAATCACCATGCTAGTCAACCCATTTTTATGTGCCTGAGCACGCCCTTGAAACTCAAGATGCAACAAATTATGCAAATAATAGAAGAAGAAACTATCTTTAGCATCTTCATAGCTATACACGCACTTTACATAAATTTATTGCCTACCAGCTAGGCGTTTCATACTTCTTGGAAACCTCCCCTTTCAAGTACCTGAAACCGCCTCTGCCGTAAAAAATATTGTATATCATTAACATCAACTAATTTGAACCTATTTCAATGACTGTAAGCCAATGCAACTCCTTCATACTTGAGGCAGTTAGGAAGAAGCCGTGAAGATCGCATTTCCAAATTATCGCAAAATGTCGCCGACAAATCCTCCCAAAACTGGGCCCTGGAACCGCCTCTGTTCAAGTCAGGAACTACAAATTTTGACTCCAGATGAGCATATCAATTTTAGAAAAAAGTCTCAAAATTTAATAAGCCTGCTCTTAGCCGTTCCGGAGATATCCAAGAAAAACATGAGGGGTGGGTCAAATCTGCCCCCTGCCACTAATAGGGTTAACTGGTAGGTATTTATCTAATACCACTGTATCGTAGGGCAGCCTTGTACTACTAGAATGTTTACCATTACATTTTATGGCGATTGTGTCCTATATTTTTTGTCTTGGTATTTTCTTGGTTACGTTATTGCAGTATCCACACCAAAGTGTTACTGTTATGTGCGCTTCTTCAGTATCTAGCTCATGGTGTTCCTGTTATGTGCGCTACTGCAGTCTCCAGGGCTTAGTGTTGTTGTTATGTGTGCTACTGCAGTCTCCAGGGCTTAGTGTTATTGTTATGTGCGCTACTGCAGTCTCCAATGTTTGGTGTTACTGTTATGTGCGCCACTGCAGTCTTCTCCAGGGTTTAGGTGTATGTGCGCGCCACTGCGGTGTTCTCCAGGGTTTGGTGCATACTGCATGTTCACTACTGTAATCTTCTCCAGGGTTTGTGCATGTGCGGTAGTGCAGTCTCCAAGGTTTAGTGGAACTGTTGTGTGAGCTACTGCAGTCTCCAGCCCCTGGTGATTCATTGTACAAGTCTGGATCACTGACAGTGTTATGTAGTTTGTATTGCGCACAGATGGGCGGAATGATGGTACACGTGCTGTTGATCCAACCAAAGAAGTTACCATGCAAAATCATTATTAACTTTTTAAATGCAAACTCAATGGTTGAAGGCACCCTGAAGCCAAGGCTGGTGGCGTATAGCCATGACAACATCGCAATACGAATTGCAACCAATATAGTCGCTGTCGATAAATCGTTAACATTGCCTTTTCAATTGAAAACAAACATTTAAGTACTCTTTGGCATGTGAAAATAAAACTTTGGAGCTATTCGCTCCATTTCCTGCCAAATAAGGACATTTTACTCGTAGATATAATGTTTACTCGATAGTTTTAGGCGTGTGCTTATTTTCGTTTGTATATATAAAACGTATTGCTTTCATCGAACACTAGGCCACTATACTATCACCGTACCAAGCAACATATGGAATACGCACTTCACATGAACTCGAGATATAAATGATCTAAGACCAAACAACAGGACATGCAAGGCACTTAGCGTCATTTTGCCAGTATGCTCCTCGTTGAACTCTGTTTTAGACGTTTACTGCCTGATCGCGTGGATTCTCATCCCATCCTGATCGCGTGTAGATACAGCTCTGCCAGTAGGGGCGTTTAGGCCGGTCACGTCACCGATTCCCAGACTCGCCCACTGCTATTAGTGCCTGGTGCACTGTGCAGAGTCGCACCCACACTAACTGAAACTGCGCGGTGTAACGACTCCGGTCTTGGCTATGCTGCGATCATCCGCTAGTTCTGTAAGCTGGTCTCATTTGGTGAAGCCGTGTGGCAGGCAGTCGTTTATGCTCGCAAAGCTACTTTGATGACCCAAGTCACCTGGCCTTAATTAGGTATGAACACGAGCATAGCATCACTGGACGTCAGGCACGTAACCGAGATTTCGTCTAGGAGGAGAGGGGGAGGGTGCTTGAAAGGGCCCCCTTCCCGAGTTTCGAAAGGGCCCCTTGTCAAGCGTTGATAGAGCCCCTCTCCAAGCGTTGAAAGGGCCAAATAAAACGGATGAAAACTCACGTTACAAGGATCGATGATATAGGTATGGCAGGTATGGATGGGCAGTATAATTTTTTATGAGATGAAATTCGTAAAATGAGAGGTCTCTCTTTTCAACTTTGGAATCAACGTCACCAGTTTGGAATCAGGTATACCAACTTCGAATATTTTTAGACTCAATCCCTGGAACCCTTAACGTTGCGGTTTTTAAATCTTATGCACTGGACAAGCATTCTCATCACTTCGTCGCTTTGCGTATAGTGCAGACCTTTAATTATTTTGTTTGCTTGTTTAAAAGTGTGGTAAAAAGATAAAGCAAACTGTGGGGCGGTAGGGGAAGGGGCGCCCCCACCACCCCCCATTGGCTACGTGCCTGGTGGATGTCTACCTTGACCAGTATACCTTGAGTTGTCGTTTGTTTTTAAATCTGAAATAAGCACTCCAATCTATGCAATCCGAACTCTGCGTCTTACTCCCAGAAATGTGTACCAGTCACATATAACATTCAGCGTTATAGGCGGCATCCTCTATATGTTTATAGATACGCTCCCAATTAGAAGATTCAGACAAGTATCCCGCCACACATATGGAAGCGAATGTATGCACACCTTCCAAATTTACCGAAACCAATTATAAACATGAAAACCACAGAGTTGTTTTGAAACAGTATAAACACCAAACATCTCACAATGCCAGTTTTCCAGCTTCTTTCTCGTCTACCAGCCACTGCTGACCACTGACCAGTGGCCTTCAGTGGCGGGTATCTACTGACCTCCTCCCGAGAGACACGTCACGGGCCCTTCTCTGCCCCCGGCCAGTAACCGCCGCTCTCCCGGGCTGGTCAGCTGGTCAGCAGCGCGCTCCGACTGCACCTGGGCGTGGCCGTGGGAAAATGGACGGCCCCCGGGAGCTGTAACGTAACATAGCGGCACGAGAGGGTAGCCAGCTGAGAGTGAAAGCTGGAGCCGCGGGCGGACATGGGATGGATGGTAGGCCGTGATGGCTGCCACTTGAGATACTTACAAACAGGCCTGGTTGAGGAGACTTCTTCCGCCGCATTAGGTCACTGAGAGGCCGTTTTATATTGTACCTAGGGTGTAATAGAGGCACTTTCACATTTATGCTTAGTGCTCCAGCGTTAAATGTACCGTGAATTATTACGCAAGCGCCGCATTTACTCCCATCCTCCGTTTTGTTACGTGCCGTTCGTTTCATTCTTCCTGAGAGGCAGCGAAAGGTATTTTCGGATGAGGGCAAAAAAGCCTTCCCAAAAAACGTGAAATACTATCTACTTGGATTTAGGCCACTATATTTTGCAGGGCCTCTAAATGGTCACAAAAAACGTCGGACAGACCCGTGTTGAAGTCTCAGGCCTTCCAAAGCCCCTCAGGCCGACTGAGGGCCTTTTGTCGGCCTTAGAGAGCCCCTCGGGCCGTTTAAGGGCCCTTTGTCAGCCTTAGATAGCCTCTCGGGCTGGCTGGGGGCACCTCGGGCCCTCCGTCAAAAATTCAAAAATAGAACTAACTTATTAGAGGACCCTCATAAAAATGTAAGGGGGCAAAATCATATATTTCCCCCCTTCTTGAGTGAGAACAGCTGCCCCCCTTATCCGCCGCCACTGTTCTTCCTTCACAACGTCGAAATGCCAGTGGCGATAAACGCATGTATAGTGTATACGATGGGAGGGCTGGGGAGGGGGCGGGGAGAGCACAACTACGCCAGCTGGCCGTCCCAGGTGCAGCTTCACTCGGTGTATTAGCCCGCCCCGCCCTCAAACGGGGGAGGTGCGAGGGTGGAGAGGGTTTGGCAGACCGGTTTCATCCCACAGAATACATTACTGGCACACATTCCGGAGAGCCTGAGGTCAGGCCAAGGCTATGGCCAGAACGACGTCAAAGGCATGCGCAAAGAATGGCAAGTCTGACGTCAAAGGAATGCAAGGAGAATTGAGAACTAACGTCGTGGTATACGCACCGAATATCCGGGATAAAATAACCCACGCCAGAATGGCTGGCATTACAGTTAAGCTTTCCATATATTTCCATTGACGACACGAGACTGACGATAAAGATGAAAGACAAGACAAAATATGGATGATTCAATTGACGCACTTAAGCACAGAATGATCAGATGAGATCAATTTGGACAACAGGAAAATGGAGGAAGGGGATAAGAAAACAGCAGCCACCGATCTGGCACTGGAACCGGAACAAGGAAAACACAATTCCAGTCGCCCGAACCATACTGCTGCCAACCGGACTGGTTCACATAACTGGAATTGCTTCAAGCTTTCCTATTGATGACTGCTTGCTTCTGCGTCCGAATGTAGGCGATTGGTCGAGGATCTTGGTATGAAGGGCTGACAACCGGCTGATTACATAACTGTAGTGACACACATTTGCCGTTCCGTCCGACCATACCTCACCAGATAATTATCATCGAAAATATGGAATAAAATAAAAACATATTGTTGTGAATATATGGCTGCCGTTCCATGATGATAAAATGAAATAGTTTCGCTTCAGTAAATCACCTACTGAATACTTCATGACTTCCGGCACTGCATAGTCCAACATTTGTTTATGCAGTATATTATTGCATTCATTTTGACTCGATAAGCACAAACTTCGACGCATCACACATACAAATCACATTCACAACTCCTGCTTGGCAGAAACATCACACACATTAGATGAGATTCCACTTTCTCCATATTAAGCTGCGGAGACTTCAACATTCGGCTAGGATGAACACTTGAACACTCGGCTAAGATGGACACTTAAAACGTTCGGCTAAGCTGGAGACTAAAACGCGCAGTCAGTGAGCTGGAAACTGTGATGCGCGGTCGGTCAGCTGAAGACTGCGACGCGCGGCTTAGCTGGAGACTGCGACACGCGGCTTAGCTGGAGACTGCGACGCGCGGCTTAGCTGGAGACTGCGACGCGCGGCTTAGCTGGAGACTGCGACGCGCGGCTTAGCTGGAGACTGTGACGCTCGCCTAAGCTGAAGACTGCGACGCGCGGCTTAGCTGGAGACTGCGACGCGCGGCTTAGCTGGAGACTGCGACGCGCGGCTTTGCTGGAGACTGCGACGCGCGGCTTAGCTGGAGACTGTGACGCTCGCCTAAGCTGGAGACTGCGACGCGCGGTCGGTCGGCTGGAGACTGCGACGCCGATATCCCGGTACCACCGTGCGATGATCGCCGCACGAGGCGGGGGGGGGGGATGGGAGGCCGGCTGACCAGTCGCCACGGGTCATAGCCCGTCTGACGACCCGTGAGTCATCGTCCGTCACCGCTGCGTCGCCGCTCGCCGCCCGGATACCACGGTTCCGTGACGGATACCGTGCAGCCGCGGTTCACGGCACAGCGTGGCCCAAACGTTCCGGCGGCCACGACCACGGCCACAGCGAGCCAAATACGTCCGCAGTCACGGCCATGGCAAGGAACTTAACTCTCGCCATTGGCACCCGCCGAACGGTCGCCACTGGCGACATTGCTACTCAAGCTCTCGTTCGATCCGAGGGAAGTGAAAGTGACGAGCCGGCGCCGGCGCCGAAAGACCCGCTCGGCGACTTGGAAAGCCCACCGACTCCACCGCCGGCCCGCTCCCACCCCACCACTCCCGCCCGACATATGCCTGCGCCAAGGTCACACAATACCCGCACACGTATCTCCCTCAGGAACGTCTCTCTCGGGAGTAAATTCAGGAGCCTCTCTCAGGAATCTCTCCCAGGAGTCTCTCTCAGGAGCGTCTCTCAGGAGCGGCGCAGTGAAGCGAATATAGAGCGGCGCGGCCGCTGCTCCTTGCGCTCCTTCACCTCCATATCGGCCATCATCTGCTGCACGTCCCGGTCGTTGCGCGGGGCGTCACGCGAGCCCGGCCGGCCGTCCGACTCCGGCTGCAGCAGGTTCCCGTGCGAGCGGCTCCGCTGCTCCTGCTCCAGCGCATAACCGAACGCCCGCTGCTCGTGCGGCTGCAGACGACGCATTCCAGGGCCTCCTGGCATCCCGGGGGGTCCGGGCGGTCCGGCTAGCGGCTGTCCTGGGGGGCTGGCTCGTCGGGAGCGGATTCTGCCGAGAGTGGCGTACTGTGGGCGGCCGACGGTGGCATAACCGGGCGGCTCTGGGGGCCCGCCGTACGGCCCGAACGAGTGCTCCTCTGCGGCCCGCGGCGGGCCGACCCGGCTCGGCCGCGGCAGGCTCAGTGAGCTCATCGGACCGTACCCGGTGGGCGTCGGCGGCAGGGATTGACGCTGCGGCGGCGGCGGCGGCGGGCCTAGGTTGCGGCGCCGGCTGGACAATGACCGAGAGGCAGGGGAGCGGCTGGTGCGCTCTGCGGAGGACTCGTGGTCTCCGGTGACCTCCCAGCCGGCGTGCTGCGCCGCCCGGTCCCGCCAGGCTCCTGGACTGTCGGAGATGGAGCGACCGCCGCGGTCCGGCTCGCTCCAGTCCGGCCCGGGCGGCAGCTGTCGGCCGGCTGACGGTGGGGGCGGGGGCGGGGGCGGCGGTGATGGCGGCGGAGGGGGCGCAGCTGGCATCTGGCGCTGTCGGGGCCGGTTCCGTCTCGCCGTGGCGTACAGGGGCGCCCCGGAGTCCGGCGCGGTGTCGGTCGGAGTCGACTCCCTCCACCCCTGCCGAGTACCACCGCCGGCCGGTCCGCCATCTCCCTCCCCGACATCAATCCTCAGCTGCTCCCTAGATCCGGGCCGCTCCGCCACCGCCGGCTCTTCCTCCTCATCGCTCTCGTCCCCGAGCTCCACCTGGCCACCGGTGTCTCCATTGTCGTCGGTGCGCTCCTCGAGGTAGAGCTTCGCCTCCTCCTCGGACCACTCAGGTGGATCCGCCGGCGCGCTCTGCTCCGTCTTTCCCCCGCATATCTCTCCATACAGGCCTCCGTTTAGCCGGCGCGCCTGCTCCGCGTCCGCGTACACGTGGAAACAGCAGCGCACCAGCGCGTTGGCCGGCGTCTCGCGGCGGCACATGAACACGTGGCACTCGAGCACCTTCAGTCCGCTGGTGCGACGCAGGATCGCGGCAAACAGTGGCGGGTGCGCTGGGTTCGGGAACCGCGCCGGCGGTGCGTCTAGCGGCAGGAAGCGCGGGAACTGCTGGCCGCCCTGCGTCGGCAGCAGGACGTAGCGGACGGCGGCGCAGTAGTGCAGCGCCTCGATCGGGAAGAAGCGCGTCACCTTCTGCTGCTGCTCATCGACGTTCTCCAGCAGCAGGCCGTTGCTCCAGACGCTGAGCCACGAGTCGATGCCCTTGGCGCCGGCCAGGCCGTCAGCAGGGTACAGCTGCGACAGCGGTCCCTGGATGCCCTGCAGGCCGTCCTTGGAGGCGTGCGGCACCGCCGAGCCCAGGTAGAGCACCCGACAGCGACACACGGGGGTCGGCTCCTCCGGGGAGCCGGAGCCCGGCCGGCGGTACGGCATCGTCAACGCCGATGCCTGGACACTGTCCCACGCCGGGTCACGACAGGTCACTTCAGGTCACGGCGGGTCACTTCAGGTCACGGCGGGTCACTTCAGGTCACGGCGGGTCACTTCAGGTCCCGGCAGGTCACAGCAGGCCACGGCAGGTCACAGCAGGCCACGGCAGGTCACGAAGGCTGGGTCACTGCCGGAATATCCTCGACAGCGCTGGAGCCCGAAACAGACCGCTTACCAGCGCCGGACGACAGCGGACCCGCCGCCGACCCTTCTACTGTGACGCGGTCTCACTACTGCAGCTACTGCGCCCGACGCCCAGCCGTCCCTGAGTCTGCGCATGCGCCTGGCCGGCCCGGCACCAGTGGCTGTGTCGCCAGCCAATCAAGACACAGCACACAATGGCCAGCCAACTGGAGAGCTTGTGACATTTCGTTCTGCGCTAGTCAAAAGCGACACTGTGTCTTTAACCCGCGCACTGCAGGGGGTTCGCGCCGAACACGAACTGCAGGGGGGTTGATTTCCGCCCCCCCCCGTGAGATCTCCACACTTACGCCAACGTAGCGATCAAGCGGAAACGGCTTAGAATAGCTCTAGGCAAATCTCTAGCCGAAAGTATTTCAGTGTTTTCTTGGATCAGGTCACCAATTGAGGTCACCAACCGTGGTCACCAAAGGTCAAAGATTTTTCCGGGTTTTTAGGACTCTATTTAGGACTCTTTTCCAGAAACCCCAAATTATCTGCGAACTATTGATAGCTAGGACAAACGATTAGAGCGACAATCGAAGCATTGAAATTTGCATCGCATGTATGTCTCAAAATTGATCTCAGAATCAATAGTTTTAGGCTTCAGAGGTTCCCTGAAAGGTCAAACATACTGTTTTTAGCAAAACAGTTTTTCGTGAATAGCATGTCACCTAAGAAAGATAAGGGTAAAACATTTTGACGCCTCTGTGTTTGTCTCATTGAATGCGCTTTGAACATATATCATGACCTGGTATAGGTTCACTAAACATTTGACCTAAGGTCAAGTGTCATTTGGTGACACAGGTAGGTCATCGTGCATATGGGGCATAACGCGGCCAGACTTAGACGAACACATTGGTTGTCACTTATCGTCTCTATCTCTTTTCTATCAAGAGTTATTAAGCAAATCATGCTGAACTCGATGACCTCGAGATGACCTGTAGAGATCACTGACCAACAATTGCACCTTGATCATTTAAGAATGAGCTAAAATAGCAATTATTCTGACAAGAATTAAGCCTAGATCCAATGCATATTTTAATGAAAGGGAAACATTTGTTTATTTCCCCATTCACTTATAACGGGGAGGTCGGGAAATTGAACCTGACCTTTGGTCACCGATACGAAAAATCCGAGATATACGAATTGTAGGTACTGGATATTCTTATGAAATCTGCAAGTTACATAAAATTTAGAAAAAAGACTGTGGGCTTTTGGCACGAAACGCAAACATTATTGAAGGTGAGGTCACTTGACATGGACTTGTGACCTGACATGAGACGGACCTCAAAGTCAAAACTTTTACCAAAGTGTGGGTAATTGATTGCCCAAAGAGGTGTACGCAATTTGGCGGCGCTGCGCGCCGCCGTTTTTCCGCTACTCCTGAAAAACCTGGGGGGGCGGAAATCAACCCCCCTGCAGTGCGCGGGTTAATATCGAGTATTTAATTTCAAATTACCCCATTTTAAATCGTAAAAGTTGAACGGGATTAGGTCAGCATGGGAAGTTAACAGCTCTGTAAGTCTATCTGTAGAAGTGTAACTCCAAAACAAGTGTCGGCACATATTAACGTAAGCACGAATTTCTGTAGTATTCTGAGAGCAAAAAGACACTGATAAAACCATAACAAACCATAACAAAAAGACAATGGACTAGTTACAGGTTACCTAACCCACCGTTTTACTGTATTTAATGGAACGAAAACTAATTTAAAATATCTTATAGATGTCAATATAATATACATTCCTCTAAATTATCAGGATTTTTAAATAACTAAGTATGTTAACGTAATTTATAATTCTGCTCTGTGATCGGTCATGACGTAAGTAAGTAACAGTTCAGGCCAGGGCACTATATACTGTTCAGGCGATCAAAGTTACCTGAGGTAGTTTGGAGCAGTTCGGTTGAGCGCTCGCTCGTCCTTCCGTGATATATGGGACAAATCGGAATGTGAGCGACCCGGCCCGGCCCGACCCGTGGCGACACTTTTGAGAAGCTTATATCTCTGCAACCGCACGTCCAATTGACAAGCAGTCTTCTTTGCTGAGTAGTCCCATTCAATCTACTCTGTTAGAAATCAGTGTCGACTCATGTTGGTTACTACCACTGCGCGTGGCGCGTGAGGGGTGTTGAAAAATGTTTCTCGCAAAAACACGGCAACGGCTGGGCAGATTGAGTGCAAATTTGGTGTGTGGGTAGGAACTTCTCAGCCGCCGCCTTTCCACAAGTCAGGGGTGGGGGTGTTTTTGCATGTGCGCACGTGCACATCCCTATGCTATATCTCAGGAACGGCTGAGCCGATTGTGTTCAAATTTGGTGTGTGGTTACTGATTAGGGACCTCTCAACCGCCACTTTCCCACAAGTCAGCAGTGGGTGTATCGGCCCGTGCTCACGTGAGCACCGTTTTTGCATCTCAGAAACTATCTGCCCGATCGAGTTTAAATTTACCATACATTTCATTCGCGCTCGCTCGTGCATCGCCAACTGCGGCGCCTTACTGGTTTGTAATATAAAGGTTCAACAGCAAAATAAATATCACATTAATCACACGGAAATCAAAGCACGTGAAATGTTGGATTTAAGCAGATGTCATTTTATTAGTAATCACGCGACTTAACAAAATCAGGCATATAACTCGAATCGTGGAATTCTACCTGGTAACCAAATCAATAATCTTAACGTCAGTTCAAAGACATTTTAACAACCAAACGGATCCTAAGGATCATCTAGATCTCTGTCCGTACAAACTTTAATATGATCCGACAGGAGCTATTAAAAAAAGAAAGAAAACAAAAACATTGGGGCACGGTCGCATTTTGCGAGTGGTTTCTGGGGCAGTGTTTCAGTGAGAGCAGTAGCTGGATCTGAGCCCACTTAACAACTTCCTGTGGAATTACTAAAATATGTATAGGCGTTTAACCCGCGCCTGACCGGGGGGGGGGACAAATATTGCCCCCTGACGAGTTTTGGGATAGCTCACAACACAACTGCGTTATCAAAGTGAAACTTTCAGTACCTTCTACCACATCAATTTAATATCTGTGAAGAATGAAAACAAATAATCCATCGATACATTTTTGAGATATAACACATTTTGTGACGTCACTACACACGAGTTTGACGATAAAATCAGACAAACTTAAACAGGACGTACAAAGACCGCATTGTGACTAAAATGCAAACTCAATACATCAAAAGATAGAAAATATCATGACCTACAAAATGGCATTCTCGAATTTGAAATATTTTGGGTTTTGACACAAACAATTTGATAAAAAATGTGGGAAAATGGTAACAAAATCAAAATTTGGAAAGATGTTAAACAAACGGAGTATATGTTAGAGAACTACATACAAAAATACCCAAACCAAATTTCAAGGGAATATCGTTATTTTTGAGTGAGTAATGGCTCCCTAAGTATGGTAACTGATGACGTAATATTTTGAAATTGTGTTTTTTTTGCGACAAGATAAAGACAAATAAATGTAGGCAATGTATTTCTGAGACAAAACTAGTCTAGAAACATATTTTTTGTAAAGATCTATCAAATATAAATATTCACATCATTTGACCTGAGTTTGACCTCAGCTTGACATTAATTTCATTTAAATTAGCTCAGATGGTACATTTATTATCACTATCTATTTCTACGTATAAAACAACCCATATAACATGTGTCGTATGACTTTCGAAAATATGTTTCGGATAGTGACCTTTTGTGACCTGAAATTGACCTTTGCAAAAATATATTTTTTGCTCATGCGGGATGTGTATCATACATTTGGGAGCACTTTGGTTGACCATGGTCGCAATCAAAGGCTCTGGATGGCAAGAATGGTCCATAAACTAAAATGTATCGATTTTGACCTTTGACCCGACCTTGACCCAGACACGTAGCCAGGATTTTGATCAAGGGGGGGGGGGCACGTCGGAAAAAATAACATTTTGCTCCTCAGCTCAGCCATATGCTGCTGACCGGGGGGAGGGGTCAGGGGCGGATCCAGCCCCTCGGTTTGGGGGGGCAACTTTTTTCCGGCAAAAAGGTATCCCATTTTTTTCTTCACGGATTTGAGCTTTTCACCTTATTTGGCATTAGAGAT
>VOPJ01011118.1:0-129630 GCA_014673585.1 Semibalanus balanoides
CTTGATATGTAGACGAGATAGGAGATTCACAGTGGTGCCTATCATCATCATGTCTTATTGTCTTATAGTGCTTGTGTACATGCTTTTTATTGAGTGTATTTTAGTATGCCTGTTTAAGTGTTTTGCTCATCAACCTCATAGTGGTCCCCATGTTTTACAACTATGACGTGAAAGAGTGAAAAGCCTCGTGTATTTGCGTGGAACTTTTTCGAAGTAAACTGATACTATTCTGATACTTTGATGTGGAGCAGGGCAGGACAGAGGCAGCGGCACAAGATGGCGGAGGCGGGAATGGGCAGGGCAGACGCATTAATATTTTAATTAAGAAATTAAGGTATAATCAATGTTAACCCAGTGAGCAGGGGGTTCGCGCCGCTGCCAACCAAATACTGCGGGAGGGGACGGATTAGCCGGGGCGCTATCCGTCGGTGCGGGCTAAGATCTAAAAAACCACACGATGTGGCGAATGAGCAAAAAATCGTTAGATAACTCGAACAAGCTAAATCGAGACAACTCTATCGAAAAAGCATACCGGCAATTTCTTAGGACGGTCAATATTGAGGTCACCAGAGTTTATCATAAGTCAAATTTCGCCTAGGTGTATATGGATGTTCTTTACAAAACCGTATAGGCGTTTGCGTGTATTATCTAGGTATGAGCGGTGGCGTACTTATAAATTCATCAAGGGGGTACCAAGCCCTCAAGAGGGCGCTGTCAACGAAAAGTGTTGTTGAGCGGAGGGAGACCGGAGATGTAAATGATAAATAAATCAATCAACTGATCTATTTCAACATCCCTTCATGGGAACAAATCACATATACAGATAAATGTACTTGTTTAAATGTTAAAGCGTCGCTCTTACCCTGTTAAAAATGCTATGGTCACAAATCAGCGTACTGCTCTGCCGGTCTGGACTGGTGTCGGGTTTATTAACACATTGTATTCGAGTCAGTCACAATGTAAAAAAAGGCTGTGCGTCACAGGGATGAACAGAGTCGGTCATGTTGAAAAAAAGGACTGCCGCGGGTCACAGGGACGGACAGAATGGTTAAGTTACCTCCCCTGACCTTTACCCTTGAATGACATCCGGCACGATATTAATGAATCCTTTGACGCCGCTGCAATGATCCAAGCAGACGCTGCTGCAGGTGATCTAAATGAAAAAACATCTCGCTACTGCTCATGCCTGTTCCTTATGAGTGGGCTGCTGCCTGCCCCGCATTCACGAGCACGCGTGCGTCAGCGCCCGGACTATCAATACAACCGAGAACGCTCCAATGCACGCAACACCTTCAAACCTTTTTTCATTATAATTGCAATATGTGCACAAAGTACCTGGTAACCTGTAACCTGGTAGCTTGATGTAAGACCCCGCGACCAGCATGTACTCGCCAAAAATCGGGGGGGGGGGGTCTCATCGCTATCTCCGTAACGTGTCCACAAATTAAGGCGTCATCCCAGTAGTCAATTCTGCGCATTGCCGTTTGCGGTCGGTTTAAAGGGAATATTTCACTTTTCTGAAAGTTGTCCAATGAAAACGCCGCTTGTGGTGCAAAATATGAAGTAATTGCTGCCCGAACACGATTCTACATTTGTTTCTCACAAACAGTTTGCTCAATTTTATGAAAACTAAGTTTTAGTTATTTGGGCTGATGACGTCATATGAAGGGAATTTTTGAATATAAAAACCTTCACGCTTGCAATATGTATGACTAGTGTATGGCTAATGTATAGCCAAATGTAAACAAGTCTTACTTTCGATCAACATTGATAAAAAGGGGATGACGACATCGGCTTTAAGCGGCTACCCCTATACATAGGCTTATTTTTTGCAAGATGGTCAAAACCAAACTCAAATTTACTTTGCGATTAGACCTCTGTGGGTGTTTTAACTTCTACAATACTTAATTTCAATGGAAATCCAACAACTTGGCCATCTCAACTCAAATCTTATGTTAATGTGAAACATTCCCTTTAAACAGTTTTTTCGCAAATAACTTTTCAGCAATAAAGATGCAACACATATTTTGATGTCATCGTGTTCGCCTTGTCAGGATGCGTCGACTTGTACCCTTTTAATGTGGTTTAGGTAAAGTTCAAAAGTGTCAAAGTTTACGACCGGCACAGCGCGTAGTATGGATGAGAAATACTAAAAATAATAAGCATTCCATCCATGCGCGTAGTATGGGTCTTGGAGCAGAAACCACACACATGAACTTTGGTGACACCTCTTAGTGTCCCTCAATATTGACCTGATCCTAAAATATCTTGACATTTCGATTTGCCTGTATGTGAGCTTTCCAGTGCTGTCTTTTGCCATTTTATTCGTTAACTTGTATGCTTTTTGAGTTTACAGGACATTGATTTTCCAAAATAGCATTAACTGCAATGGCGGAGGAGGCCGATGGATACGAATGACGTTTGCTTTGACGTCATTACCACGTAAAATCACCGGATGACTACCTCCTATATATGGCCTTGCCAAAAAAATGCATTCAGCGACGTTCGATTTTTATAATATCTTAATTAAAATACACGCTTAATAACTCTGATATCATTTAGGTAAAGGATAGAAGAGTCGTAGAACAGACCATATATAACTATTATTTTATGGGTCTGGTATCAAAATAAAATGTGCGAAACATATGAAGAACTTTCTAAAAGATACCTATCATGGGTCTGGTATCAAAATATAATCTGCTAAACATATAAAGAACTTTCTAAAAGATACCTATCCAGCTTAAAGAAATAGTTCACCTTCAACATGGGTTTTGAATCTATTAGCAGTTTTGTAGGCCGTTGTTGCAAAAACTCAGAGCTTCATTTTTCTGGACTGAAAGGCTCTCCAGCCGAATATATTTCTTTTGTCGAAGGAATGCTGGCAATAAAAAAGAATGTTCAAGTAATTTGGGCCATCGGGAGGCATACAGTAATCTTACGCGACTACTCTCGAATCTGTTGGCTGAGCCCATTTGATTCTTTGTTTGACGTTGCTGAGACGCATATATTTGATAAACAATGATTTGCGTCCTTCTGTGCCTGAATTCGGCGCGATGTATGGCTATTTTTGACAATATGAAAAGAAGTTGTATTAAAAAATATAATCAAATCGTGTTTGAAAAAAAAATAAAGGTGAACTAATTCCTTTAATAATAAAATTGAAATAATTAAATGTTCTGGATTTATGTTCGTTTGCCGCGAGGTTTATAAGCGTTACATATTTCCGTGCCACTTTTTCCGGTAAAAGATACATGCGTACCCAAATCCCAATCAATCAAGTTTGCCACCCCTGGCAAAAATCCATGGCGCCGCCCCTGCACTACAGGCAAAAAACTTAATTTCGACAAATGAAGTCATGAGTTACTTATAGTTAGAAAGCCATAAGTCAGTCAAAAGTAAGGCTATTGTTTGATTTTGTATGTCGTTCATACGAGGTTCTCTCAGATATGTATACCAATACTTTTTTAATAGCTAGAAATTGATTGATTTTGTGAAAAACTTCTTTCAAATATAGTTTTTAGAATTTTAAGGGTTAAAAACAAAAAAATTGCAAATACGAGACATCCATTTTGAAAAAGATTTTATTTCCTTTCTCTTGGTGTTTTTCGTTTGCAATTGGCTTAAAAACTCGAATTTCTACAATTTTTGAAACATTTTTTGTTTTTCCATGAGCATTATCACGTTCGTAAATATTTACGGCATTATAGAAATGTGTTACCATAATTTGATTATTAGACCTAAATCCATATAACTAAGCCTTGGCGAAACCAGATTTAAGGGAGGCCCTTTGGCATGTGTGCCCCCTTGCAGATTCAAGGGGGCACAGTGCCCCGGTGCCCCCCCCCCGTTCCGCCGCCTATGACTTTACGTCACTGCTAAGTTGACCGACGAATTCACAAATGATATATGTATGTATGTACTACCTATGTATGTACCTTTATAACTGATGGTAAATGACGAGTTTTATACTTGTCTTTAACATTTGGCAAATAATGCATTATCAAGGCACGGGATGCCTGCGGGAAGCATTTCTTAGTGCCATAACAACATAATTTTGTCGTAAGACACAATCAAACAACTCCGAGGGCGAGTGCCCTCACATTATCAAGAACAAAATTTCAAACACAACCTTTCAGGAAAGGTTTGGCAGGCTGGTAACGAGCTCACCTTAAATGCCCTCAGGAATTCCAGCTGCCGTCGATGTTCGTCTCACATCTCATTCACTTCGCACCCTGACCCCTCACCGTCCCCCGAGCCGCCAGCGTCCCGACCCCGCGCGCAGCCACCACCGCTCGACTGGGCCGCCGCCAGGGGCACATGCCCCGAGGCGTTTCTGCGTGACATGCCCCGAGGCGCTTCTGCGCAGCGCCGGCCGACAACCCGCAGCAGCCGCTGCCGCCGCGGCGGCACGCGCTCGGGTGTAACATGGCGGACACTGAACACCCTGTGTACCTACTCGTGTGGGCGGGCAGAAGGCAGACCCGTGACGACTTGTTGGGGTGGCGAA
Source organism: Semibalanus balanoides (assembly GCA_014673585.1). Lineage (NCBI taxonomy): Eukaryota > Metazoa > Arthropoda > Thecostraca > Balanomorpha > Balanidae > Semibalanus > Semibalanus balanoides. Next base: position 4,508 of record VOPJ01011118.1, read on the forward strand.
CAAGAAGAATGCGATAGTCGGGTGTCAGAGACTGGTTGGAACAACACGGTGCGATGGGGTGTCTGTACAGCTGCAATAAATGAAAGCCAGTGGGTAATAGGCAGAATGGTGGCCAGAGGCGGTGCCACGGATTTTGTCAGAGGGCAATTCGAAATTTAGAGGGCCTTCAGTTGAGAAGGGGCCAGTACCTCCATAGGTCGCCTCAACGGTGTGGATTTGTATACTGGGGGAGGGGGCAATGATTCCAAATTGTAGCATTAGGCCTATTGCGTTGCATGGTAAGAATGTAATTATAATCCATCAAGTTAGCATTGGGGCCCCCAATCATTTTTAGAAGATGACGCCCCTGGCCTCCTCTCACCTTCTCTCTGGCTTCCAGAGGACCGCTTCTGGACTTCAGGGGCACCTCTGACCTCCATGGGACCGCCTTCTGGCCTTCAGGGAGCCCCTGGTCAGTGGTCTCAAGGAAAACCCTCTGACCTTCAGAGGGCCCCTCTGGTTTTAGAGGGCCCTTTTGGCCTTCAGAGGCTGTTCTGACCTACACAGGACCCTTTCCGGCCTCCAGAGGCTCATTTCTGACCTCCATAGATCCCCTCTGACTAACTCTGGCCTTCAGAGGTCCCCTTTGACCTCCTTAGGATCCCCTCTGGCTTCCAGGGGCCTCTGTGACCTGCACGATTGGGCCTGTAAAATGGGCTTCTTTGATGCATGTAATGATGTAGAGGCCTTCTTAAATGACAGGGTGCAAAAATATATGTTTGCATCCTACCCGACGACAGGGGGCGACTGTCTCTCCTGCCCCCTCGCCTCCCCCGGTGGCGCCGTCCCTGATGGTGGCTCTCACATATTTTATCCGCGCCTACTCCAGAGTGGGGCAGCGAAGTCGATGGATGTTAATCAATTTCGACTTCAAAGTTTATTTCTTGCTGACAATTTGTTCCGACTCTGACTCGCGTTAAACTTGTCGACTCAAATATATTCGAACTCCGATTTCATCACGAGCTAGAAAATCGACGTCGAGTCCGACTCACTACTCAGTACCTACGTCCTAAATTGTATGTGGCCTACCAAATCTGACCCCGCGCCATGTTTCAGGGCTCTTCTAGTTCTATAAGTTCCAATGAGTAAATGCAAGGCAATCAGAGCTTTAAAGTAATTAGTCGCCAGTACGTTGTTAATTAAGCATGAACAGTGAACATTAGTCACTGATTTGGTACGAGTGTGAATAAGTGACAGAAAATTCGTCAACTTCTAAACTATGTCCTTAGTCCTTATATGTAACACGAAATACCTTCACTCGTATAACGTTAATGTTTTCGTCACCTCCACTCGCCGTACACTCCACTCCACTCTCTCCGCAATATGTTTCCATACATATCAAATGAACGTAAAGCGTGTCCTCGCGCGGCGCGCCCAGGGAAAAGACTAGCGCTTCCTCAGAATGGTGCAGTAACACAGCATTCTGTGATGGAACGTGGGTCCAATTCAGGCAGGTATGTAGCCATGACTCCATGAGGGGGTCATAAGAGTACGACTCAACTAGATGGTTCATCACACAGATCACAGGGCGCGCTCTGCGGCAGGGACTCGCCTAAGGAAATTAGAGGGGAGGGGGGGCTGACGTGAACCTCAATTCCTACATATATAAATGACCCGGGATTGAACGGGGTCTCAGCCGAACGCCAAGCGGGGAGGGGGAAATATTGCCCCCTCGTTATCTTCGGAATCAATGATCGCAGCGAGACGCGCTATACCTACAGCATTTCAAAGCTATCAACGAGACGCATCTAAAACTTAGGCACTTATCATTTTCAAATAAAGATCACTTGTCAAGTCTATGTCAAAGGTAAAAAACGAGGCATTTCAGTTTATTGACTATAGGTACTTTCCATCCTTTGCCTTTGAGTGCTATTACAAACACTCAAAGTGCTTACAGTGGTTTAATACAAATGCTGCGTAAGCTAAGTGAGATTGTTGGCTAAGTTCAAGGTCAGGTCACAAATGATCAAAATGTGAAATTTATAAATCTAGATAACAAAATAATATCTCTTGACCAGCTTTGTTTCAGAAATACAGTGTTTGGATTTATTTGTCTGCATCTAGTCATTAAAAGTCATAAGCGATTTTTTTTTAATAGATATGACGTCATGGAGTACTTAGGAAGCCCTAACCCAGAAATCAGTCAAAATTAAAGATGTTGCTTTGAAATTTGGTTTGGGTATTGTTCATATTTTGTGGTTCTCCAACATTTATTCCGGTTTTTGAACATCTTTCAAATTTTGTATTATTTGGACGTTTTTTCGAGATAATTTGACTTATTGTTAGAGGGCAAAAAACAACATTTTCACAACTCCAAGTTAGCAATTTTGAAGGCCTTGTGATTTGCTACATAATTAATTTAATTTTGCATTTGCTAAAAAAAGTGACTCTTGTACGGCCTGTTCAAGTTTAGATGATTTTATCGTGAAACTCGTGTTTAGTGACGTTTCTAAATTTGCTATATTTCAAAAATGTTTCGACGAAATTGCTTCATTTTTGCACAGAAGATGAACTATTTATGTGGAAGAAGGTTTCCAGAGTTTCACGTTGATAGCTATTGCAAAAGTTCGTCAGGGGGAAATATCCCCTCCCCCCGATCAATGGCGGGTTAACGCAAGCTCTCTCACTGTGACTATTTCTTGTAGTGCAATGCAAAATAAGCATATATCAAATAAACGTTAAATATCAATAGACGCATGAAACGAACGTTTTTGTTAGCGTCGCACGTCATGCGCTAGAGGCCTACGCCGCACAGTGCGGCCTTTTCCCGATTAGCCGGAATTAATTAATGACGGCCAAGCTGTCATCCGCAGTAAAACCAGCTGCGGCATATCGAAAGAGGAATCAATTGTGCATGCTTGGGAGCAAATAAATAAATAAATAAATAATGGGTTTGAAAATGGGGCACCACCTCTGCTGAGCCGATTTTTTTTCTTCAAATTTTGGCACAACACGCGCAATTCAGTTTTAGGATGAATCACAACATTTCAAGACGCTAGGTGTAACGGTTTAGAAGCAGCAAGCGACAAACCAACGGGGTTCTGCCCGGCAGGGAATAGGCTTAACCTTGCCTGTATTGACCTCACATAACCTCGTCATCAAATTGGCTGTAGCAATCAAAGGGGCGAGTTAAGGGGCGCAGTTTCTGGGTCGGCACAGGATCAGAACATTCTGGCGACTACGCTGGCATGTGTCTCGAAGCGTCACCCGCCGTCAAACTTTATATAAAGTAACATTTACATATTACATGTTATTTGCATGCGCTTCCGTCAACAAACTTCAGGTTCGATCGCACTTTGCATATGCTTACCAAGGTTAAGAGAGTAAACCAATGCCAGATTCGAAAAATTCAGAGATTTTTGGTTCCGGGCACTGCAGTTTGAAAGGAAAATCTCAACCTTCACATTTGTCATTTCGGCAGGCTACGGCACTGTGCGCCGGTCGGGCCGGATTTGGGACCTCTTTATTAGGTTTAGCTTCATTGCTTACCTCTCTGGGCTCTGGCAAGCCTCACCACCTACTCGGGGATAATGAAACGGGAGTTATGATACGCATAATACAGTCAAAGCAAAATATGTCGCGTCCAATATGATCACATTATATGTGCTTCGTGCTTGCAAACTAGTGCTCTCAGATATATAGAACTGCCAGAGGCAGCATTTTTCATACGTGTAGCTCTTGGCGACCAGAACGCGTCTGCCGATACTCGACATTACTAGCTAGTACCTTCAAACATAATTGCTGTCAATGGAAGCAGCTTGAACACTAGACTATTTCTATTTGCCTTAATTTCATCAATTGAAACGTTACACTTTTGGCGGCTCAAGACAACACAAGCGTCAGGTATATGCATTGTGGACTGCGGAATTTAAGCTCGACTCAGGAGGGGGGGCTGGACCTTTGACTGGGGGGGGGGAGTCCGGCCCTCTCCTAAGTGTACATAGTTAGATGAGGTCCCTGCTCTGGTGTCAGATGCCAAAGCGCGCTTCAAATCCGTATTTTGTTTTAAGACTTGAAAGCGTCATGGGTCAAATGAGCGCATCAAATCGGAAAATTTAAGTGTAAGAGGATTTAAGTGAGCTTTTGAGTTCAAGGATAACTCGATGTATGTTGAAAGTCCCTCAGTCTAGATAGCTATCCGTGAGATGAATATGTGCATCGAAAACCATGTCGAAAGGCGAGCTGTGTTCGGCGACGGTCACATTTGCGGCGGGGACATATTTCGCACTCCTGGAATCCCTAGGCGGTTATTCTCTAACTGTGACTGCAAGAGGAATGCGGAGCGATGGTTGCTCATCACATGGTAGCGATTCTGTTAACAACGAGATGCTACCGGATCGGTAATAGCAGTATACACTTACATTCATATGCAATTCCCAAGGAATCCCGCGGGATATTCGACGGATGAACACTAGCTAAACAGAGAAGACAAGGAGAAAATCCCTATGTCCCGACCCTAACGTAAGGTTTCGTATAAGATGGAATGGAGGCCCATCGTAACAGACGAAAATCGTAGCCTATGCCAGCGGCCCAGGGACCACATTACACATACAATAATTAACACGTAAAATATGTTGCAATAGATAGAGAACCACAGCAATTGCCAATACCTGGCTCAAATGCCCCACCATCGCCACTTGACCGTTTCCCACTTCGCCTTAGAGGCGGAGGGGCTCTGACTAGACACGCGCATCTCTCTCACACTTCCAACCAACGCATCATAGAGCAAACGCGGTAGAACCAGAATGTTTGCCGTCATGTGAGGAATCTAACGGTTTGCATTTTTCAGGTTTCAGTCAATTGGGTGAATTTCCAGGTAAGTGAAGTGACCTCGACTCGATCACGTCAAGAGAATAGCGGTTTCTCTCCGTCAGATAAACCCTAAAAATGAGAAATTGATCAAATGTAAATAAAAAGCTTGGCCCTAGACCAAGTTTTTGGTTCAGAAAAACAGAAAATGGTGTTTAATTTGTTGGTATCTGGGCAAAAATAAATTCCAAAAAAAGTGGTTAGAAATGAAAAGTTCATGAGATTTCTCACGTTCTTAGGGAGCCATCAACTCAAATTACAAGAGTTATTGGCAAGTCCCATTGCTTTGGAAATTGGTTTATGGGTTATTTTCCGCATGATTAGTTCTCTCCTTATCTTTCGGGTGTTTAAAAAGCTTTGAAAATTCGATGTTTAATGATTCCCCATTTTTTAGTTTTTTAGTGTAAGAACACAATATTCAAAATCCGAGTCACCTTTCCTATTTAATAGTGGAGGTTTTGATCTTTGTCGCTTTCTGTAGCATTTGCTGCAGAATTCTATTTTCTACTATTTTTTATATGATTGTACGGTTCTTTCTAACCATTCAATAATCGTCAAAAAACGTTCATTATCTTCCAAGAATACTGACAAATTTCCAGTATAATTTTTGCAGCATACGTTAATTTGTTGTAACGTCAGCTAGTGAAATTTCAGAAAGATGACGCATGAGTAAAAGTGATTTCAGAAAAACATCAAGGGAGGCCTGTAAGCCCCCCGCCTGAGGCGAGGGGTAATTTTCAAGCTGGCTATGTTAAGCATGGCCTGCCGGAAGTTTCGAACAGGCGAACGTCGAACGATATGACAACGGACATCGGCCCCCTTAAATACTGAAATAACGCTACTAACCAAATGCGTATTATAACACGGAATCTACTTAAAATGCTACAAAGTTTTTTAATACAAACGCAGAACAAAACGGAAAATCTATCTCATTTTTGTCATTTCAGCCGACCCCCTCATTAATTATCGGTGACGCCCTGCGGGTTGGTATGGGATAAACGTTATTGAGTTAAAATACGTGTGTATATGCTACGAAAATGGTTTCTGTGTGTTTTAAGGTAGTTGTTTGTTTCCTTTTTAAACCTAAAAACGAAAAAGTGCGTTTTTTTTCCTCGAAAACAGCGTTGTTTCCCACGAAAAAAAACTTTTGTTTTCAATTTACGTTATTTATGTATTCGACGAATGCCAAATGCATGACAAGGCCAATCGCAAAGTAGGAAAAGATGGGGGTGACCTTTTTGCCACAAAAAGTTGCCCCCTCCCTAAAGAGAGCGGCTAGATGCGCCCCTGGATCAGTCCCAGCATCACAAATCAGAACCCCGGCCGCCCCTACCAACATGCCGCTATCTGTCAGGAGATGGATTGAGAATGGGTGAAGCTGCGGGGGGCCTCCGTGGCAGTGCGAAGGCGATGCGTTGGGTGAGAAGCGGCCGGTGGTTCCTGGGGGCTGATGCCGCGTAGAGCACCAAGGGGCGAACAGGGCTCGAGGACATGTTTGTATGAATTTGTCGGGGGCGGGGTTCGGGGGGAAGGGGCAATGTATATACACAAGCTTGGCCTTGAGAACAAAATCACAAAAAGCGAGAGAAAATAAGAATCAACAGAGAAAATAAGACAAAACAAGCTCGTGATTCGGGGGTAGAAAAGTGGCAGTCACTGTACGTGGCTATGAATGCATCGGGGCGTGGCGGAAGGCGAAGGATCCACGCAACCAAATTGTATGAAGGGAATTTTTAAACCGGTAGGGAAAGGGAGGATACAAATTAAGCATGGAACAGGTAGGGAAAAAAATATAAACAATATGAGAGGGAACACAACACGTTTCTTAAATCCATTCGAAATTTAACTCAGGAATCTCAGCGGAGGTGTCGCCAAGTACTACAGTTATGGAATAAGGGTAACTTAATATGCTCGAGAGACACGTGATACAGACCTTGAAAAATGGGTATTTGATAAATTAAAACTCGCGTCTATTCCTATATCGATGAGTCATGTATTTATTTTATCTCTTTAAGTCTAAACACTCGTGTTATTGATATCGTCTTTTATATCGTTGCGACGAATTGTTAATAGGGTTGTGTTGATGTTTTGCTTTCCCGCCGACTCCGTCGTGTGATGGCNCAACAAATTACCTTCCGAATTCTTAGGAACATTTCAAGACAAAAATCACGTGTAAAAGTTGTGCAGTTAAGGAATGAATCGTCGAAACTTTGAAAAACATTTTAGAATGTGTAAAAAGTTTCGCACAATAATCCATCGTGAAAACGGCTATTATTGTCACTTGCACGTGTCGTTCACTAGGCGATTACCGCCATTTAGAAGGGCGACTCAAAATAATATATCGCCTTAAAAATAATAACTGTCGTGCGAATAATGGCATTATTGGCCCGACAGTTTCGAACTGTCGGGCGAATAATGACATTAACGCGCCGGACAGTTTCGGGAAGAATGCTGCTCAATAGATTATTAATATAAGTCCGTGAAGGATGACCTAGAAGACCTGAAGGTTCTTAGGCTGAGGTTTGTATTCACACTTTCATTCAATACAATATTATAACATATATATCAATCCAATCTATACAGAGATAATCAAATTTTTTAATAATGTCAGTTTTCCAGTGTGCATACACATTAATGACATACATGGACTTTGACATTCTGCGTTTCATGCCAGGTCAAATCTCCTTCTGATGGAAAGTCGATGTGATCAGCAGGAACCATTAACGTCGCATTCGGTTTAATTTCGGGAGCAGCGACGACAAAGCCGCTTTCGTTGACCAGCTGTTGACTGTTTTGGGGGTTTCTGAGGGTCCCTGATTTTTCTGGTCGTCACTTTCCGGTGTAACGGTTCCAAATCACAAGGATGCTGCAGATGGTCTCTGAAAACCAGCCACTCATTGAACTTTTTCTTGCAATACTTAGTGGCATTTGATGTGTTGGCTGGTACTGCACTTTTGTCTAGTTTTATTAGCTCATTTTCAGTTATTTCCAGGTCCATAGTTACTATAAATTAACGTTGTTCACATACAATGAAATTGAACCTATCACCTATCACTTTAGTAGGTAGATCAAGAATGAAGCATCTGCTTCAATTTCCGAGAATAACATTTTTTAGAATAAAAATTTAAATCACGAGCAGTTGATTCACGCGCGGTATTAAATCCGACAACCCGCCGCCTAGAACAATCGGCTATGATGACACATAAACATCTGACCTAGATAAATGACAATAATACAAATAACGTGACATTTGTCGGTCGTATGTGTTTTGAAAGGCCCTTCACCATTATCAGAAGCCCTTCATGACCCTTAGCGTCCCTCGCTGCGCTCGGGCCGCTCAGCATCATGTCGGGCTTCTGATAATGGTGTCGGGCCGTTCAATACCCATATCGCCCTCCAAAGTCACGTTATTGTACTATCGTTAGGTATTTTTATTTTACTCTGACACTTCTGTGCTGCCTTTTCAATGTAGCGACATATCCAACGCTCTATACCGGCTGATATATCCGGACCCCAACATGGGCAATTTTCAATTGAGACATACAAAAGTAAGTTCAGATCGACAATTTTATCCTAGCATGTGACAGAACAACTAACGCTGTTCGTTCTATATTTTGAGAATATTTCCATCCATGTCATTGTCTTTCAATAAGTTTGATACAACACCAATACCTCCTCTAACCATCACTTCGTTGAAACACTTACCTCCCCCACAGCGATAAATGTAGCTCATTTCCTCGACACGATCGCAGTTGGTCGTACTTGTCACAGCCTGGAATTTACTGTCAAAATACGGTATAACTCACGCTGGTCGCAGTGAGGTCGGGGAGTGGCCGCGAGACGAGCCGGCTGCTGTCGTTTGCGGCCTGGGTGGGAGGCGGGAGTAAATAAACTGCAGCGCCAGCTCGCCCCTGTTTATCTTATAAATAACCTGCATAACGATACGGTTGTCATATGTGGCTCTAAGTGCGTGTTTAAATCAGTCTTTATCATTAATCAACAGCATATTTATCGCCAGTTTTATTTGATATTATTACTGCATTGGTGCAGAACAACATTTGGTAGTTGCCAGTTGATCATGCTGCATGGCCAAACAATATAAGCAACATTTCCTAAATGAAGAATCTTTAAGCTGCAGGCAGGGCCATTTCCAACTCAATTTTCGAAGATTATTGTTTCTCTGGCAGTGCTTATCTATTTTTCCAGAGTTGCAAATGTCCATCAATACAATTATAATAACTTATTTTCCTTTCTGTCAAATTAGCACGAACTACATGTAGGTTGCATTATGGCGTAATTTCCCAAATGAGCTCTTATCAAAACAGCAATAAAATACCTTGCTGTATCGTCATTAGTGTTTATCGTGCGTCTAACGCGCGCGGGCAACAGACCCTGACGCCTGTGTTTGGACTGCCGGCGTGGTGGGGACATTGTCGGCGTGGTGGGGCTGGGCCACCCACGCTCTGCCGCCGCTGTGCCGCGCCACCTCCGCCGTGCGCGAGTCGTGTTGTGACAGAATAGCAGCCAGTGGGCCGCCGTAAGACGGATCGACCGCTACCCGACCCGAAACGCTAAATAAGGCGGACCGGGACCGGGCCGGGACGGGAGCACCACTCCCCGCTCGTCCCGACCAGCCCGCACTCATCGGCGCCAATCGGCGCCTGCACGCGCACAGCGCTGCTCCTGGCCGCTCTTCTGCACGCGGCCTGCGATGATCGACCATTACCCTTTGTGTGGTGGAGCCATCACCAGTGCTCTATCACCTGGCCACAGACGGAGGAGACACGACATCACCTGCAGCCACAGCGCCGCCGCTCGTGCCGCTAAGCCGCCGCGACCGGCGTCGGCGGCGACGGCGGCGCGCGCCGGCCGGCGTCGGCCCCGACAGAAACAATGCGCGCCGAGCAAATCTGTCTCACCCGTCAGCGTAACGAGCTACAGCGCCATTGTCGCGTTTTCCGGCCGATCGCCTTTCGCCGATGCCAGACGAGCGATAGCGGCCAATTAGCGGGCGCTGCGCCAGTTTGGCCGCGCAGGCCGGGTCAGCCGCGCCAGGTTCGGTGGCGGCGCGGCGCGGCGCGGCGTCTGGCATGCTGTGGTCTGGGAGAGGAGTCGAATGGGATGGGTCTGCTGTTTAGACAGAGCCAAATTTGTCATTGGGCATTGAAATGCTGCCTCCATCTGATGTACGCTGTTGACAAAGTTGTATGTTGTTTAAATGATGATTTTGAAATACTAGGAATCATTACATACTTCATTTGTCAATTACATGCATTTCAGCTGAACTTGGGTTCCTTCGCCCACACATCTCCACTTTTGGAGCTAAACATTAGCCGTTTTCACGATTGCTTATTTTGCGCGAAATGTTTTAAAACATTTTAAAATGTTTCAGTAGTAGCCGTGTCACAACAGGAATGAGGATCTAACGGACTAATTTGCGATTTAAATTGTTTTAAACTCTCGCTTCTGCTCATGGTCCCATTTAGGGCCGAGCTGAATTTATAAAACAGTTTTCGCAAAATTGTAGGGCCACGCCTAAAAAGCCTTGGCCTACAACTAAGACAATCTTTCAAAACATTTTAAAATGTTTAAATAATCTAGTCTTCACTTGCACAATTATATCCCCATCGTTGAAAAACGAATACTTGATTGATTGCATATTCCAGCCTACACCCATAAAATGCTCTAAGATATAGATATTACAATGTGTGTGATACTATATTTTATAAACTCTATTTACCAAATATACTTTTGATCAACTGGATAATACATCTTCGCGGAAGCCCAATTAAATGTGAAACGCAATGCGATCTGCATTTCTGACGGCATCTACGCAGGGCACATCGTTGATCTTACTGTGTGCGTGAAAGACAAAATCTTTTAACTGGTCTAGCAAGTTTCACTTTACCACCCCTCGGGGGATAGTACCGGTCTGACGCTAACAGCGTTTTGGAACTAGTTACTGCTAGGTAATTGATACTGGAGGTGATACTGTAAACGTGTGGCCATCGCGAGCGTCCAGGTGTTCTAAAGAGCTTGGACAGGTTTGAGGTGGGCCGTCTCAGGAGCATAGCGCCAACACGAGGGAGAGGGCATAATTGGACTTACCCTCGTAGAATCTAATGATACCAATGGTTCTGGCCCCGAGAACGGGCCAAATATTGGGCCCTTGATCCGCGAACTGTTCTCTGTGGCCCAATTTAAACAAGCCTATCTTATAGAACGCATGTAGTACACCCTTAGGTACTTAGCCACTTAGTGTGCTCAGAATACAAGGTGCACTTGTCAGGTCCGAATTGGCTGCAGGTGTCACAACAATCAAAAGTATGCGCGCGTGTGATTTGCCCCAGCTTGTAATGCTGGGTGCCGAAAGTCTCACCTAGGCACAACACCATACCTACTTCATCAAAGTCTTTTCATGCGTACCAAGTGATAACAAAAACTTCGAAGCTTTCAGTACCTCTTACAAGTGTTATATACCACTCACATAGCGCTCGCCTGATGAAGTCTAATCTATGAAGATTTTTGCCGCAAGCTTGCAATATAGTCCAGTACTAGGTAACACAAGAAGAGTATATCAAAAGAGAAAAATTAAAGACTAGGAAGTCTTACGTATAAACATAAATCTATGTTTCTAACCAAGCTCTCTGACCCACTTCAAGGAGAATGGCAGTGTTGCAGTTTAGTTGTCTGTGGCCTTCTGGGTCTTTAAAAGCCAAGGTTAACAAAAAAAACCCTCCCCTACGGGAAGGCGATTTTCACCTGTCTCCTCTAACGGACGCCGAAGGGGGGGGGTCGAGGGCGCATCACTGACAACACAATAATACCAGTAGTCTACCCTGGTCTGTGACGTAAACAAGGCGCTCTACCGAAACCAAAGCGCTTTGATAGTAAGGCCGAAACGCAAAAAAACGGCATGTTGACTGTCACGTGAGAAATCGGATGGTATATCATTTTCTGGTTTCAGGTTAACGGGTGACCTTCCAGGTCAAGTGAAATACCTAAAATCTATCAAGTCCAAAAGTAGCGTTTTTGCTCAGACCGTCGTAATGATTAAAGTTATGAAAATACAATGATTTAGTAAGCGAAAGGTTGTTGGTCGTTACATCTGACCATATATCAATTTTTAGGTCTGGTCAGTTAATGACCTCCTAAGTCACGGAAATCGTCACCATAGACGATTATTGCTATGGGCGATTCACATTAGCAACCACGACTCGACACGTCCATAATAGCGATCAGAAGACCTGAAAATGTGAAAATGATGAATGCAAATAAAAAGACATGTTCTTAGACCAGTTTTGGATCCTGAATGCAGAAAAAGCACTTATTTGTTCGTATCTGGTCAACAAAAGTTAAAAAAGTGATTAACAAAAATGATGTCATAAATTCTTACACTCAGAAAGAAATCACTCAGTCAAAAATATACTTATTGCTTAGAAATTTTGTTTTGGTATTGTTTATAATCATTTCTCTCACATATGTTCCGATTTTAAAATAACCTTTAAAAATTGATTTTGTGTTGATTTTTCCCCACATTTTTTTTTTTTTTTACTTTTTAGGGTTCAAAAACAAATTGCTCGAATTTGTTAAATTGCCATATGTAAGAAAATATTATTTTTTGTCATTCCTATTTTTTTTGCAATTTGCTGCAAAACTCTATTTTATATGATTTTTCAAACATTTGTCTTTTTTTACGAATATGACGTCATCAAAACGTCATTACTTCTGAAACTACTTGACCAATTTCAATTAAATGTCGACAGGACATGTATAATTGTTTTAAAATCAGCTACTGAAAGTTTTAGAAAAATGTGCAACATATGTAAAAAGTTATTTTGAAAAATGGGGGCCTGTCAGGCACTTAAACCCACTCCCGTAAAACGAGGGTTAAAGTATGACATCAGGAAGTTATTATACTTAGAAAGCCATAACCCGTAAGACCAATTTCAACGAAATGTCGACAGGACATGTATAATTGCTGTAAAATCAGCTACTGAAAGTTTTAGAAAGATGTGCAACATATGTAAAAAGTTATTTTAAAAAATGGGGCCTGTCAGGCACTTAAACCCACTCCCGTAAGACGAGGGTTAAAGTATGACATCATGAAGTTATTATACTTAAAAAGCCATAACCCGTAAGTCAGTAAAAAAATGAAGTTGTTGCTTTGAAATTTTGTTTGAGTATTGTGCATGTTTTATGGTTCTACAACATGTATTCTTGTTTTTGAACATCTTGGAAAATTGTTATTTTGTGGGGGTTTTCTGAGATAATTTGTTGTATTGTTAAGTGGACACAATTTTATTTTCACACCTTCGAGATAGCCATTTTGTAGACCTTGCGATTTGCTATCTATTTATTTTCTTATTGCATTTTGCAAAAAAGTGACCTTTGTACGGCCTGTTAAGGTTCAGATGGCTTTATCGTGAAACNCTGACATATGACCTTATTTATAAAATTTCGCGTACGCTTTAGACTGGTCTCATTGAGAGCTTTCGATTGCCGTCTTGCGTGTCTGGCTGCCGTTATTGCTTCGGAAGATAACGAGGGGGCGAAAAACGCCCCACCCGGCCAATGGCGTTCGGCTGGAACACAGCATTGCCGCTCGTTAAGATGCTAAGCAATGTCATTGGGGAAGTCCTCGGTCATCACTAATATATTTCTGGAATTTTCAAGTGTTTTAAAATTAACATTCATTATGAAAATCCCCGTAGGACTCCAGTTGAGGTGGTAAAAGTCGAAATCCGACGAAAAATGGGTTGGCTAGCCAAATTTGGTTTTGCCCCCCCCCCCACTTTGAAATCGTTCCTGGGCCCCTGCGAGTCTGGCAGCCTGAGGGTGACCGGTGAGGGGGCACTCTGGCCGGCCAAAGGGGCAATCTGACCGCCTGAGGGGGCCCCCTTACCGCCGGAGAGGGCACCCTGGCCGCCTGAGGGGCACTCTGACCGCCTGAGGGGCACTCTGGCCGCCTGAGGGGCACTCTGGCCGCCTGAGGGGGCCGTCTGAGGGGGCACTATGGCCGTCTGAGGGGGCACTCTGGCCGTCTGAGGGGGCACTCTGGCCATCTGAGGGGGCACTCTGGCCGTCTGAGGGGGCACTCTGGCCGCCTGAGGGGGCACTCTGGCCGCCTAAGGGGGCACTCTGGCCAGCTGAATGGTGTGGGGGGGGGCTTCTGTTGACCTGAGGCGACCTCAACATTTTGCAAACTATAAAAAATGAAATAGGGGCACCCTCAAAATATAGTGCACCAGATCCGTCTAGTTTTCAGATTTGGGTATGGTTAGGAGCACCACTGCAACTGATGGCCCCCTCCTTGAAGATTTCTGGATCCGCCACTGGTCTGACCTGAGGTCACGAAAACAGGTCTGCAAAAACACTGAATTAGCCAAAAACTGCGGTACCGCAAAATTCCTATGCTCTCCTATGCTGCTATGCTCGTATGAACCGTTCTAGTGTCATAATTATTGCATTAGCACATAGATGGTGCACAATCAACGATTTTAAATAAAAACGTTATCGTTTTACCTCAGGCCACGTTCACAATTTAAAGGGAATGTTTCACTTCTCTGAAAGTTGACCAATGTACGCCACTTGTGGTGCAAAATATGAAGTAATTGCTGCCGAACATGATTCTGACATTTGTTTTTCACAACAGTGCTCAAATTTCATGAAAAATCTAAGTTTTAGTATTTGGGCGATGACGTCATATGAAGGGAATTTTCGGAAATAGAAAAAACCTTCACGCTGCAATATGTTATGACTAGTGTATGGCTGATGTAAATAAGCCAAATGTAAAACAAGTCTTACCTTTCATCACATTTGATAAAAGGGATTGACGAACATCGGCTTTAAAAGAGGCTACCCTAGATACACTAGGGCCTTTTTTTTGCAGATGCAAAACCAAACTCAAATTTACTTTCGGTTAGACCTCTGTGGGTGTTTTAACTTCTACAATACTTAATTTCAATGGAATTTCAACAACTTGGCCATCTCAACTAAAATCTTATGTTAATGTGAAACATTCCCTTTAAAGGACGGCTTATTAGACAATGACCGGTACCGCATAACTTTTTCCCTAAACGACTCAGGGTAATCAGTTCAACGCAAGCGCACCGACGGGGGTCTGAGCCAACTTCGAACCGACGGGGGAGCGGATATAGCCCCCCCCCCCAAGATATCTCGAAAACTACGCAACGTAGCGAGAAACGGAGAAAGGCGTTAGGTAGGCCGTGACGAGTACTAGAGAAAATACTATACTATTTTTGTTCAGGTCAATATTGAGGTCACCAGAGGTCAAAACAGGTCAAAATGTTCCATATTTCGAGTAAATTGAGCATTGCTTCACATAATCCGGGCTAGCTCAGTAACTAGTTAGGAGCGATCCGAAAAAAGCACTGAAATGCCCTTAGAACACTCTTTCGCTAAAATGTCCTTAAATTTGAGGTAGGGTCAATAGTTAAGGCTTCAGAGGTCAGCGAATTTCAAAATGCTTAATTTTACTGAAAAAGTGTTTTGCTAATAGCTTGTTAAATATCAAAGGTAGGGGAGCGATTTTGCCACCATCGTGTTTCTTACGTCACGGCGCATCGAATCACATATCGTATGATTTAGCTAGGTCAAACCAAAATTTTGACCTGACCTGACCTGAGGTCATGTCAAGGTCAAGTCAAATTTTATGTCAATCGATGGAGGTCGACAAGAGAAACACAATTGTGAAAACCACAACACTCTATCTCACGTAGAAGATGAGTTATTGTACAAAAAACATATGGCCTGGGGCACATTGGATTTGACCTTAAAGAGGTCACGGAAGAAAAGCACAACATGCATTCTTCTGATTAGCTTAAAAATAGTGATTAGGATGAAAACTGATCACGTTTAGCCAGGTTTTGTTCGATTGGTGCCAGTGGCGTACCCAGAATTCGCTTCAGGGGGGGGGGGGATTTTTTGGTCGGGGTCACATGGTAACCTCCACTAAAAAAAAATCATGGGATTTGGCCCACTATATTTTTAGGAGGGGCATATTTTCAATATTTTGTTTTCGAAAACACAATCACAAAAAATTATTTTTTAGGGGGCTCAGGACATCCCCAAAAAAACTCGCGAATTTGACCAGGTCCGGCGAAATACGGCGCAAATTGTGTAAGAAAGGCACCGTGGACACAGGCCTATTTCGTGCACTGAGGCATCTAACAGAGGGCACAGGGTTCACGTGCCCCCCCCCCCATTGTACCGACTTTTTCACTAAAAAATGATTGGCGACGTCCCTTTTTGAGACTTTTTGGGGGCCCTGCAAAATATAGTGGCCTAAATCCTGGGATATTTTTATTTTTACACCATTTTTCGGGGAGGGGGGCCTTTGCTGAGGGAAGCCCTGGGGATGCCGTGCCCCCCCCTGTCGAAGGTCTGGCTGCGTCTCTGGCCGCACTAGCCAAATGTGTGAGGTCCAGTTGATGATCCAAAGGCCTTGGTTGCTCTGCGTCTGCATCCATGAAACCCCAGGGCCCAGAGGCGCCTGAGGGGGCACTCTGACCTATAGAACCTCGGAAAAAACTGAAGTGCTCTAAATTCATTAAAGACCACAGTTTGCGTGGTCTTTAGATTGGAAATATCGGGCCCAATTCCAAAGAGGGCACATGGGTCAAGGGACGCACGCCTGAGGGGACCCTCTTGCCACCTGAAAAGACACTCCGGCCGCCTGAGGTGGCACTGTGGCCGCCTTAAGGGGTACTCTGACCTCAAAACCCTCTGAAGAACCTCTGAAGAGCCTCTGATGTGCTCCAAACACTCTAAAGACCACGCTTCGCGTGGTTATTAGAGTGAAAATAGGGCCCTTCGGGCCTTTTTTCATAGGGCCAAAGGGGCACGCACGGACCTTCAGGGGGCAATTGCCCCTTTTGCCCCCCCCCCTTGGGTACGCCTATGATTGGTGCGCATTTCAACTTTCCTCCCATAGACTTATAATGGGAGGTCTCAAAATTGGCATGACCTCAGGGTCACCGATATAAAAAATCAGAGATATACGAATTGCAGATACCCGAGGCCTTATTACACACTGTGAGTTTCAAACTGTTTGGTTCAACCACTGTGGCTTCGATGCAAGATGTCAAACTTACAAAAACGTGACTTGAGGTCAGATCATTTAATGTGACCTGACAACGTGACCTTGAAAGTTGGGAAGTAAAAATTCGAAAGTGTGGGTAATTGATGCCCAAACAGCTGTGCAAAATTTGGCGGCGCTACGCTCCACCGTTTTCCGCTAGTCCTGAAAAACCTGTGGGGTGGCGGATATCCGCCCCCTCCGTCGGTGCGCGGGTTAACATTACCAAAAGACCATAGATGGTGTACAAATAATAACCTGACCGCCCCTGGTCACCGATTGACCTCAGGTCACAACATAAATTAGCATAATGGTACACGGGATAATGACTGCGGTTAAGCATAACTTTTTCCCAAAATCACTTAGGTAAACCATTAGACCACCAACGCCTTCCCTTTAACCCCCGAAGGTGCACAGCATAAGACCCCTACCGGTCACTATTTGACCTCAGGTCACCTGTAAAAACGCTAGTATTTAATTGACGAACCAGCCAAATACGTAATGGTTGTTTACCAGCCGATTGTGTTAAAACCTATACACATCGTTGGTGTCGATGAGTGTACTCGACATGTGAAAGCATTTGACGCTGAGGTCAAGAGCTTGACCTCGGGAGATCAAAGTGTAACCGAAATTGGTCAAATCTGGGGTACCGCATAACTTTTTCCCAAAATCACTTAGACGAACTACACGATCACCAACGCCTTCCCTGTAACCCATAAAATGGGCAAAACGCAAGACTTGACCCTTGCCGGTCGCTATTCGCTATTTATCACTTGCAAAGACGTTAATTGACAAGCTGTTCAAATCCGTATTAGTTGTTTACCGGCTGATTGTGTTCAAACTTAAACACATCGTTGGTGTCGATGAGTGTACTCGACATGTGAAAGCATTTGAAGCTGAGGTCAAAGTGTAACTGAAATTTGCCAAAAATATCGGGTTCCGCATAACTTTTTTTCCTAAAATCACTGAAATAAACCATTATATGTATATGTATGTATGTATGTATGTATTTAGGCGCTTCCACAAAGTGGGTTTTCCAGCAACCACGTCGATGAACATGTTAAGTACAGATGAACATGAACACACAAAAACACAATGCACAATGTTTAAAAACTAGCATACGACGCCATTTCCATCCAAGTTCACATTCACCTGCTTGACATGTAAGAGGCAGGGCAGATTTGAAGGCACGGCTACTCTCGGTGCTGACGGCAACGCACACTCTGCGGGCAGCCTGTTCCAAGCATTGGATGCGCGAAACACAAAAGAACGACGGCCAAACTCGGTCCGGAGTTTGGCATTCTACCACCAACGCCTTTCCTTAAACCAACTTAAGTGCACAACACAAGACTTGACCCCTACCGATCATTATTTGACCTCAGGTCACCTGTAAAGACGCACTTAATTGACAAACCGGTCAAATAAGTATTCGTTGTTTACTGGCCGATTGTGGTCAAACTTATACACATCGTTGGTGTCGATAAGTGTACTNTATGGCCTGACGCTAGCCTTTACGCAGGAACCCATTCATTCAGCTGACTTCATTCAGTCCCTGTGCGCAACCTGTCTCGAGAGCGCTGATTGGCTGGGTGCGGACACGGCTGGCTGGTGTCATCAGAGGCGTAAGTAGGAATTTAGTTACGAACCTCACCGAAAGAGGCGCTGAAGATCGTTTTGCAAATTTCTCAGAAATGCATGGGTGCAAATCGAAAACGAGTATTGCATTTTTAGAACGGCACAGCCTGTGACCAGGATGGAAAATTTCGAACGATTCCGACTCATGGTTTAGGAGATATAAGCGATTATCTGAGTCGCAACTAGTACCAACCATTAACTTTTTGTAGTGGACCTGTACATGAAGAAGGGTGATTAAAAAACTGGCATAGATAAGCCGAAAGTGTCCTGTGAAACCCCGTCCACACACACCCGCAGGAGCGGATCAGGATTTCAGTCAGGAGGAGGGGCGCCACATCCAAAAAAGTGAATCCCCCGGCGCCATAGGCACGTTCCGACTCAGGAGGGGAGGAGCGCCCTAGCGCCCGCCGCTGGATCTGCGCCTGTACAAGTATATTTCGACGTCCTTCCATCCACATTAAAACGGCACTGGTTGGGGTCTTAACCGAACCTATTGGGCTGGGGGGGGGGCGTTTTTCACTCCCTCGTTATCTTCCGAACCAATAACCGCAGCGAGACGCACAAGGCAGCAATCAAGGCTCTCAATGAAACCCGTCTAAACCACATGCAAAATAGTCTTCGTTAGTTCACATGTCAGGTCACAGTCAAGGCAAACATCAAATATTTGAGTTTTTGGCCATGCTTTCCATTCAAAGCCTTATAGGTTAAGACCATTTTTGCACAAAGTGCTCTCAAAGGCATGATATATCTCCCGTTTAAACAAAAGTGAAATTGTAAGCAAAGGTCAAGGTCACGATCAGGTCAAATCAGGTAAATAATAGCAAGAGGTTATGCGACACATGATTTATGAAATATCTTACATATATAATAATATTGTAATAGCCGTTTTCACACCTGGCCCGATATAAGGTCAAGATTAGGTCATGCAATGTTAAACTGTTAAATGGATAAATATAAGTGTTAAAGGCATGTTTTACAACCAGTGTTGTTTCCGAAATACAGTAGTGTCATCTATTTTACTGTATCTGGTAAAGAGAGGCAAACAATGTACTTCAAAAACGACGCCATAAGGTACTCGTACTTAAAGAGCCATCAGTCATTCCAAAATACAGATATTGCTTTAAATTTTGGTTTGAGTATCGAACAAATGTGGTTCCTTGCCTATTTTCTTTTTTTCAAATACAAACAACATAATTGTTAGGACATTATCTCCCAGCTTTATTTTTATTTGTGGGGTAAATAAAACAACGTGTTCGAAAATCCGAGACAGTGTCATGAGATGTCAACATTCAACAACCTGATCCTCCATTACCCGTACCTCCACCACGGCATGTCAACAACCTTACCCTCCATTACCCGTACCTCCACCACGGGATGTCAACAGCCTGGACCTCCATTCCCGTACCTCCCCCAGATGTCAACAGCCTGACCTCCATTACCCGTTAACTCCACCACGGGATGTGCAACAACCTGACCCTCAAACATTACCGGTTACCTCCACCACGGCATGTCAACAAACCTTACCCTCCATTACCTACCTCCACCACGGGATTGTACAACGCCTGACCCTCCATATCCCGTACCTCCACCACGGTATGTCAACAGTCTGACCTTCCCATTCCCCGTACATCCAACCACGGGATTCAACAGCCCTACCGCTCCATTCCCGTACCTCCACCACGGTATGTCAACAGTCTGACCTCCATTCCCCGTACATCCACCACGGGAATGTCAATAGTCTTGACCTCCATTACCCTACCTTACCACGTATGTCAACAGTTTCTGACCTTGCATTACCTCGTACCTCCACCCACGGGATGTCAAAAGTCTGGACACTCCATTCCCGCACCTTCCTCCACGGGATGTCAACGGCCTGACCCTCCATTACCGGTACCTCCACCACGGTATGTCAATAACCTGACCTTCCATTAACCGTACCTCCACCACGGTATGTCAATAGTCCTGACCTTCCATTACCCCGTACCTCCACCACGGGATGTTAACACAGTCTTACCCTTCCATTACCTCGTACCTCCACCACGGGATGACAAAAGTCTGACACTCCATTCCCCGCACCTCCCACCATGGGATGTCAACGGCCTGACCCTCCATTACCGGTACCTCCACCACGGGAAGTCAACAACCTGACCCTCCATTACCCGTACCTCCACCACGGGATGTCAACAGCTGACCTTTCCATTCCCACATCTACCACGGTATGTCAATAACCTGACCCTCCATTACCCGTACCTCCACACGGGATGTCAACAGCCTGACCTTCCATTACCCGTACATCTACCACGGTATGTCAATAACCTGACCCTCCATTACCCGTACCTCCACCACGGGATGTCAACAGCCTGACCTTCCATTACCCGTACATCTACCACGTATGTCAAAACCTGGACCTTCCATTACCCGCCTCCAACCACGGTATGTCAATAACCTGCCTTCCATTACCCGCTACTCCAACACGTATGTCAGAGTCTGACCCTCCATTCCCTCTACCTCCACCCCAGTGTACCTCAGTCGATTTCGCTTTTTGCTTACAAAGTGGCTGCGCTGCGGCCCTACTACTGGGGGGAATGGTGACTTCGCCCCCCAGGATTCCTCCTCCCCAGATCATCTGCAGATTCAAACCGCAGCGCTATCACAAAATGAACTAAAATCCAAAGTCACACACCTACGTCGCCAGAAGAGCTTCAAAACAAACTGCAAGTGGCATGGATCACTCTCTAACCTGCACTTTACCAGGATTACAGACCCAGAAATCGTTGCACTCCTTCCTCTTACCTCTTCAGCCTCGTTTGACGCAGGTCCGTCGACTTCTACTGGACGATCAGCCGTTTCGATCCACTGCCCCAAACTTTAACCACAAAACGACGCCTGCATCGGCACCACCGCGCAGTGCTTCTTATCTAATCTACTGAACTCGTGCTCTCCTGCGTTATCCCAGACGGGCTCTCCGTCTGGCTTTGTTGGTGTAGTTGTTAACGACGTCACAGGAGGGGAGGGGCGGTCAGCTGACGGGGGGACATCCTGCTCATGGGCGAGCTGCGATTGCAGCGACATCTGTGGCCATGGCGGCTAGGAATGACGGATCAGTGGCAGAGCCAGGAGCGACGATACTGTGAGGCAGCGGTGTCGATTTATGAAAATTGTTGGGGGTGCCCTAATGCTAACTTTTTATATTTTTACTCCATTCTTACCATGCAACGCCATAGGCCTAATGTCAAAATTTGAAATCTTTGGGGGGGCATCCCCCTTCAATAGTATACAAATCGACACCAGTGTTGTGAGGGGACGAGGGACAGGGGGATGCACCTAAGCGGTATGGACCTATGCGGGATATAGGTACTAAATTAACCCGCGCGGCTAGGGGGTAAATATTACCCCCTCCCCCTCCCGGATTTCCGCAATAACTTCAAAACTATAACAGATAACGACGTCAAAGTTTCTGTACCTTATTCAGCGTCAATTAGGCGTCTTCCTAAAAAGATCATCGAAAAACATCAGAACTTTGGGAGATAATGACGTTTTGATGACGTCATGTCATGCCATTTTGGGTTGAATAACGATCAATGTTGGATGCATCGTAGAAAACATAGCTTGAATGCAAATTGCAAACGCAAAACTGCACATGAAAGGAAATTTGATTTTCTACAAAATGTTTTTTTTTCTCAAAATTTTGATTTTGACCCCAGATTTTTTTTTTTTTAGGAACTTTCCCCAATTTTTGTAATAGGATATTAAAAAAACGGAATATGTATAGAGAACCAAGTGTAAGAAATACCTCAAACCAATTTCAAAAATATATCTTCATTTTTCAGTGACTGGATTCTCCCAAAGCAGAGGTTAGGTATGACGTCATTTCAAAATAACGTTTTTTTGGATTTTTGAACCTGCATACAGATATATAAATGTCATTCGTTTTTATGAGACAAAACTGACTAGAAACAGCATTTTTTATTAATATTAAGTCAATTTTTCCAGTTTTGACCTTGGATGACCTAATTCTTGACCTTTTATGAGTCAAGTTTGTAAAAAGATGCAGTTGCTATGATTTTTACGTGGTTAAAATTACCCCCCAAAAATGTTTCACAAGACTTTTGTTGAACCTTCTTCGTGACAGTGACCTTTTGTAACCTGATTTTGACCTTGACCTTTTGGCCATTTCAAATTCACTTTTACTTAATGCATGAGATGTTATTCACCTTTGCAGAGCTTTATGTGCATTGATAGTCTTAATCAAAGGATTATAATTAAAAGTGTGACCATTAACTCAATGACTTGGAATTTCCATATGACCTGACCTGTGACCTGGACATTTGACCTAACTTAGAAAATTTCGGGTATGCATTCCGATTCGTTTCACTTAGATAGCTTTCAATCGCCGCCTTGCGCGTCTCGCTGCGGTTATTGGTTCGGAAGATACGAGGGGGGTAAAATTTACCCCCCCCTACGCCGCGCGTTCGGCTGGAGACCCCTACGCCGCGTGGGTTAAAAGAAACACCCTGAGACCTCTGTCGTCACCCTCCCCTATCTTGTGGTAGGTTGCGACACCACTGCCACTTTTGGGCACACAATCAGTCCGCAGCCCGTGGGGACATGGGTTTAATGCGAGCTTCACGAATCATTCAAGCATTTCAAATATGACTTATGCCATTACATGTCATTACAGTACCTGTTCATTCATCCTTTGCCCAGCCTTCTCTATTTTTTTACTTCAGGTCATGTCAGGTCAGGTCACCAGGCCGGGTCATGTGACCCCACCTCCCAAAAAGTTTGCGGTTCTACCAAAGCCAGAGTTTTTATGTGATCGGTTTCGTACTTACAGGATTTCATGACAGCATTACTACATATAGCTCGTAATCTCGGATTTTTCATATGGGTGACCAAAGGTCAGGTCATTTTCTTGAACCTTGAACCAACCATTTTCTAGCCCATTACAAGTCAATGGGGAAATATTCAAATGCTTTCTATTCCTAGGATAAGGGTGATATCAGACAAATTCCTTCTTTTTCATGTTATTATAGGCCATTCTTGAAGACCGAGGTGCAATCTTGGTTCTGGTATCCCTACAGGGTCAGCCGAGGTCATCCGAGGTCACCAACACCTTGTTGTAATAACTCTCGAATACAATTAAGATAAAGAAGTGAAACAGCACCAACTGTGTTTATCCTGCGTCAAGACGGTCTTGCCTAATGTGCAACATTACCTATTTGGTCGCCAATTGACCTTTACCTGAGGTCAAATTTCTAGGTTGACCTAACCTGGTAACCATATACATGATTCGAAGTGCCTTGACAATACAAACACGATGGTGTCACAATAACTTTCCTATCTTACTTACGTAAATACTTACATTGTTTACACATTTGTTTTGAAAGTAATTCTCGTGGTCACGCTATTACACAAGGCAACATAATAACTTTAAATTAGGCCAGCTAGAGAAGAATACAGTCACAAATTCGGTCCAGAACGTCCAATCAAAACCTCAGGGCAGAACCGGCGCCGACTGCGGACTGCGGTCCGCCACCTGCTGTATGCTGGCCGGCCGGCAGGCACATTCGGCGCTCGCCACCTGGCTGCACAGATTCTCGTGCATGTAGAAGAATATGTAACCATTCTTCCGGTGACCATCCCCCAGCACATCCGCCTCGCCCACACAGCTGACGCGACGGTCGTCGTAGTGGAACCAGCGGTCCCTACTGACGCTGTACACGACCGAAACGTAGTGGCCAGAGTGGGTGGCGCCGCCATAGTGGCTGACCACACCCACCAGTCGGTATGTGTTGTCCCCCGCCGGTTCCGTCGAGCACAGCGACCGGTCGTCCTCCACGCAAAATTCGGACTGATGCGCCTGCTCCGCGGCGGAGTCAGTCAGCTCTCCCCCCCCCCTCCAGAGACCTCATGATTGTCTCCTGCAGCTCCCGGTCCTCGTCCTCGTGGGTCCACGACGGCTTGCTGTCCGAGGCAGCATAACTGCTTCATCAGCTCGGCGGCACCGGCGGTTGGTGGCGGGCCTGGAAGCAGCGGCGGCGGAGTAGGAGCGGCAGTGGTGGGCGTAGGGCGGTGGCGGGGCCGGGCGTGTAATGATGATTGTGGTGTGACTGGTGACGATGCTCGGGCCGGTCGGCTGCCTCGAGTCCGACAGAGTGCATTGGGGCGGTTTTGGTACATTTCAGCTCCGGTGGCCTGATGACGTCATCGGCCAGTCTCGTTCAGCGACAAGAACTTTGGGGATGCCCCACTTTTGCCTTGATCTTCTTAGACTCCTCGCCCAGGAAGACACAGCGGTTAAGCTGTAGTATCAGCGTCATCGGCAGCTGGCTGATTTTGGTGGTGACGCGACACTTGTTGTGATGACAGTGTTGGCAGAGCAACTCGCGCCGGTCGGGTTGCAAGCTGAGCCGCAGAGCGTCCTGCAGGGTGGGTGCCTCGCTTCCCTGGCGGCGCGGCACGTTCACAAACCAGCTGATGTTCTCCTGACGCTTCAGCACAGTCTCGTGACACTTTGTGCACATGTAATTATCGATGAGCTGATATTGAAAGTTGACTCGGACAGGGTTGGCGGCCGGCCGGCGTGCGTCGATCTCGTCCTTCATAGTGTCCAGAAGGCGCAGCAGGAACTCGTTGGCGTCCTGCATCTCCGAGCTGCGGAACGCCGGGTCGATGTCGGCGNCCCTACAGGCCAGAGGCCAGCGACATCATCTCATTCAGGAACGGGCGCAGACCCAGCAGCGACTGCAGCGAGGCGTTCTGGTAGCACGAATTCCCGTAGTTGGGAAACCCGATGTAGAGAGGATCCTTGCCGTGTTTGTCCGAGTCGGCCGGACGGATAGCCGGCTTCAGCTGCTGCAGGTCTCGGGACGTGCGTCATACCTTCGTGCAGCTGTTGCGCCTTGCTACCTTCTCTCGACTTCCTGGCTGAAGGCGGGGGCCGCATCTGCTGGCTTGCGGCTAGCCGGGAAACACCTGAGCTGCTGCTCGAGTCTCCGTCGGATCGTCTCGAGCCGGACCCTGACGGCTGCTGCTCTGAGCCGGCTCTTTCACTGCTGTGTGGTGACCGCTCGGCCGAGCAGGACAGCCGCGCACGCCTGCAGTCAGACGGGTGCAGCGGGCCGTCCCCGCATCCAGGCGACTTGCTCAGCCGCCGCGATGATGGAGACTCGCTCTCCCTTGCTCGTAACGGAGAGGAGCACCACCGAGGCTGCGACCGCCACCGAGAGCCTGGCTGACATTTGCTGGTCCCTGCACGAGAGGTGGCGATGGTGGCGAGAACTGAGGCCGCATTACCACGTACGATGGCGATCGACAGACGCTCTAGGAGCCACTCAGTCTCCCTTCGATCACCAGTGTGGGCGGTTAACAGCCGGCTAAGGTCCTTGATGAAGCTGGAGGTGGCGGGTCCAAGTACTCCCGATGTTTCAACCGCGATCGGTACGAACTTGTAGCGGGAGCTCAGGCTGGCGTAGTGTCGGACCTTCCTTGCTTCTGCAGCGCTGGCGGCGGCTCCGGGTTCGAGCGCGGCCTGAATGATGGCGCTGTCAGCAAGTGTCGGTGCAGGTGGCGTCCAAGATTAGGCACATTCCTCCGCTGTAGGGGAAGAGTGTGAGGCCATCCGGGCGCTTGCCATCATATTATATATTGTGAAAAATGAAAAATAATGGTTTAACGCATTTTATCAATCCATTTATTTCAGTATCATGTCATCGTAGGTCTTGATGACCGGGATAAATTTTTAATCAGTGACCTTTTGAAAGGTCATTTAAGGTCACGAACACTTTTTTATCAATAACTCGTAACAGGAACACTATAGAGACTCGCAAATGGTCTCAAAGCGTTTGTCTTGTCAATACGCATCTTTTGATATGCAGTTTGACCGACTTATGCTACCTTGACCTTGACCCGGGGTGATTTTTTTTTTATATTTGAAAAAAGGTATAATTCGAACCGCAATGACGAGAGAAGAACGATTGTATCAAAATAATTACTATATATGCTTTAGATCAAAAGTAATTACCGAACAGACTTTTGCTGAAAAACAGGGTTTTTAACATTTGTTTACCTTAACAGCCCAAACCATTGACCTGAGGTGATTTATGATGCAATGGTGGCGAAACACAATCAAAACTGCTTTACTGTATATTTTCGGATTCATCCTAGCTGCCATAGTTTCCGAGATAATGGCAAGGTTTCCTGAAAACATCATGTTTTGACAAATATTACTTTTTGATGACGTTCATTTGACCTTGAAGAGATAGTAACCCAAAGTCACCAAAATTCACAAAATAAGAGTCATTTGGTCGACCCTAACCACACACCAGGTTTCATGTTTATGGCAGCTGAGGAATCTGAAGGGGGGCCGAAGTGAGACCCCCCCCCCCCGGCAGATTCGTATACTTTGCATCCCTCCAGGAATAGGGTTAATAGGTGATTTAAAACCAAAAAGCTGCTTATATTTTCTTTTATATCGGGAAATGTGTCCATTTTGCTCCGATTTCGGACGTTTTTTAGGGGGCATGACTGGATCCCCTGGATCCGCTGAGAGTTGTTGACTGACTGAGTGACTGAGAGTTTTGCTGTCCCAGTCCACCAAGAAGACAAGCAGATCTGCAGAAGGAGTGGTCATGTAAATTACCGGGATATGTGAATTCTAGAAAATATTATATAATCATGTTAACAGTTATAATGTTAGGTCGTGACTGTGAAAGTGAACCCAAATGAGCAGGATCAGACAGTTTGCGCACTATTCCGTACCCGATCCGTTCCGTTCCCAGTTTGTCCCAGTTTGTCCCAGTCCGTCCCAGTTTGTCCCAGTCCGTCCCAGTCCGTCCCAGTCCGTCCCAGTCCGTCCCAGTCCGTCCCAGTCCGTTCCAGTCCGTTCCAGTCCGTCCCAGTCCGTCCCAGTCCGTCCCAGTCCGTCCCAGTCCGTCCCAGTCCGTCCCAGTTCGTTTCCGCTTCCGTTTCGTTCCCGTTCCGTTTTTCCGTTCCGTTTCCGTTTCCTTTCCGTTCCGTTTCCGTTTCCCGTTCCGGTCCCGTTTCCGTCCCCGTCCCGTCCGTTCCGTTCGTTCCCCGTTATGTCCCGGTTCGTTCCGTTAACCGTTTCCGTTTCCGTTCCGTTCCGTTTTCCGTTCCGTTTCGT
The DNA here is from genome assembly GCA_014673585.1 of Semibalanus balanoides. Classification (NCBI taxonomy): domain Eukaryota; kingdom Metazoa; phylum Arthropoda; class Thecostraca; order Balanomorpha; family Balanidae; genus Semibalanus; species Semibalanus balanoides. The sequence continues at coordinate 32,239 of VOPJ01011118.1, forward strand.
TCCGTTTCCTTCCGTTTCGTTTCCGTTCGTTTCCATTCCGTTTCCGTTCCGTTCCTCCGTTTCCGTTCCGTTTCCGTTTTCCGTTTCCGTTCCGTTTCCGTTCCGTTCCGTTCCGTTTCCGTTCCGTTTCCGTTCCGTTCCGTTCCCGTTCCGTTCCCGTCCGTTCCGTTCCGTCCGTTTCCGTTCCATTGACCGTTTCCGTTCCCGTTCCGATTTCCGTTTCCGTTCCGTCCGTTTCCGGTCCGATTCTGATTCATTTCCGTTCCGTTTCCCGTTCCCGTTCCGTTCCCGTTCCGTTCCGTTTCCGTTCCGTTTCCGTTCCATTGGACCGTTTCCGTTCCCGTTTCCGTTCCCGTTCCCGTTCCGATTCCGTTTCCGTTCCGTTCCGTTTCCGGTTCCGATTCTGATTCCATTTCCGTTCCGTTTCCGTTCCAATTTTCGTTCCGTTCCCGTTCCGTTTCCGTTCCCGTTCCGTTCCCGTTTGTCACATGTCCCGTTCCGTTTGTCACATTCCCACCCCGTTTCCATCCCGTTCTTGACTGGCGTTCCTGTCCCGCTCCGTTCCTGTCGTGTTACATTCCGTTCATTCTGCACCCTAGCGACTCCATTTATTGACATTGCTGACTGGATGTCGTTGAAATGTCACCTAAATTGTGTGAAAATTGCATTATTCTGCTTGCCGTTTAGGCGTTTACCATACTGTGTAGCTACAAACATACATGGATATTTTTACTATGTATGCATACGCATAGGCAGTGGCGTATTTATTATAAATCAGCCAAGAGGGGACATGATTTAGGGGGGAACTTGCTTATTTTGTCGAAGAACCAAATAGACAATAGGGGAGACCGGGGCACGTTCTGTCATCCACCTTTTAACCCGCGCACTGCAGGGGGTTCGCGCCGAACACAAACTGCATGGGGGGTTGATTTCCGCCCCCCGTGAGATCTCGAAAATTACACAACATAGCGACAAGCGAAAAACGGCACTAGATATCTCTAGACAAGCTCTATCGAAAGTATTTAAGTCTTTTCTTGGAACAGGTCCCAATTGAGGTCACAAGTGGTCACCAAAGGTCAGATTTTCTGAATTTAGGTCTCTTTTCCAGAAACCCCCGATTATCTCGGAAACTATGATAGCTAGGAGCAAACGATTAAAGAAGCAATAGATGGCTATTAAAATTTGCAATCGCACCCATGTACTCAAAATTGAGCACAGATCAATAGTTTAGGCTATAGAGGTCATGAAAGGTCAGAAAGGCTATTTTTAGTAAAACAGTTTTTCGTGAATAGCATTTCACCTAACAAAGATAGGAAAATAATTTTGACGCCATCGTGTTTGTCTTATCGAGACAATTTGAAATATATACTTGGTGACCTGGTAAGGTCAACTTAAAAGTTTGACCTGATGTCAAGGTCATTTGTTGACCCAGGTAGGTCATGTTGCATATGAGGCAACGCGGCCAGACGAGACGACCATATTGGTGACCAACTGCTCGTCTCTATCTCTTTTCTATCAAGAGTTATCGGCAAATAATTGTTGATGACCTCAGATGACCTCATATGACCTTGTAGAAATCACGGAGCAACAATTGCACCTTGATCATCCAAAATGAGCTAAAATAACATGATTCTGAAAGAATTAGTCTGATTCAATGCATATTTTCTGAATAGGAAGCATTTGTTTATTTTCCCATTCACTTATAATGGGGAGGTCAGGAAATTGGCCTGACCTTTGGTCACCGTTACGAAAAATTCGAGATAAACGAATTGTAGGTACTGATATCCGTATGAAATCCTGTAAGTTTCAAACCTTTCAGGAAAATACTGTGGNGTTAACAGGAACCACAATGTATAAGCGCATCGACGTCTCATCCAATGGCAATGGCGTCAGCTGACGGTTGGTCAGTTGATATCCCTTCTCCGTGGTTACAGTTAAACGCTTCATACACGCTTTGAGCAAGCGCTTCCATATACGTAGTGGACCGTTAATCATATGAGTAGTTTGGGCCGTCTAAGATTTTAAATATATGGGCCATAACGGGGCCACCGCTGGAAAAGCCATTCCACTGACCTGTCCCCACTGGAGAAACCATTCCACTGAACTATCCCCACTGGATAAGCCATTTCATTAACCTGTCCCTGCTAGAGAAGCCTTTCCACTGACCTGTCTACGCTGGATAAGCCATTCCACTGACCTGTCCCCGCTGGAGAAGCCATTCCACTGACCTATCTCCGCTGGAGAAGCCATTCCACTGACCTATCCCCGCTGGAAAAGCCATTCCAATGACTTGCCACCGCTGGAAAAGCCATTCCACTGACCTGTCCCCGATGGAGAAGCCATTCCACTGACCTGTCCATGCTGGAGAAGCCATTCCACTGACCTATCCCAGCTGGAGAAGCCATTCCACTGACCTGTCCCCGCTGGAGAAGCCATTCCACTGAACTGTCCCTGCTGGAGAAGCTATTCCACTGACCTGTCTCCGCTGGATAAGCCATTCCACTGACCTGTCCCCGCTGGAGAAGCCATTCCACTGACCTGTCCACCACTGGAGAAGCCATTCCACTGACCTGTCCCCGATGGAGAAGCCATTCCACTGACCTGTCGCCCACTGGAGAAGCCATTCCACTGACCTGTCCCCGCTGGAGAAGCCATTCCACTGACCTGTCCACGCTGGAGAAGCCATTCTACTGACCTATCCCTGCTGGAGAAGTCATTCCACTGACCTATACCCGCTGGAAAAGCCATTCCACTGACTTATCCCTGCTGGAGAAGCCATTCCACTGACCTATCCCCGCTGGAGAAGCCATTCCACTTACCTGTCCCCGCTGGAGAAGCCATTGCACTATGCTGTCGCCACTGAAGTCATACTCAACACACAGGATATATTCCTGTTCACGCCTTGGATGCACCGACCAATTATCTAAACCAGCGACCCCGACGAACAAAAACCGACCCAGTCCATGCCGTGAAAGCGGCGACTGGACAGGTCTCTGAACCACTCCCGTCATCTGAGGGCCATATCTAATCTCAGGCCCGCATCTCCCCGAAACGGGCAAAAACACAAACTACAGGACACCGATGACGTCAATCGTGCCCACTGCGACACTGGCGTCATTTAGTATTAATCTTCTTTCGCTGGGTGCCCCGGCCTGAGGCGACATGGCATACTTGTGAGTTAGTGAGAAGAGAGAAGAGAAAGAGAGAAGAGGTAGAATGGCGGTGTGACAGAGCGTTAGGCCTGCTCACGCAACACGCCACACAGTAGCAACGTCCAACCAGGCAGACAACCGCGCCCCAAAGCGCAGCTAAAATCACTGGTGCATATCCAGGCAACACGGCGCACACAAATCCTTAGAATTTACCTCCGATGCGACCAGGCAAGCAGGGCCACAGGCAACGTGCCGACCAGGCAAAGAGCACACAGATCACGTGCAACCAGGCAACAGCGACATCAGCTCAACGTGCCAACCAGGCAACACGCGCCACACAGATCACGTCCGACCAGGCAGCAGGGCCACACAGAGCACGTGACGACCAGGCAACAGCGCCATCACAGATCACGTGCCGACGCAGGAACAGCGCCACACAGATCCACCGTGCCGACGCAGGCAACAGCGCCACACAGAGCACCGTTGCCGACAGGTAAAAACAAACAGCGCACACAATCAACGTGCCGACCAGGCAACAGCGCCAGCACAGATCGACGTGCCCGACCAAGGCAACAGGGCCACACCACGATCACGTGCCGACGCAGGCAACAGCGGGCCACACAGATCACGTGCCGACCAAGGCAACAGCGGCCAACCAGAATCACGTGCGACCAGGCAACCCAGGGCCACAGCAGATACGCTGCCGACAGGCAACAGCGCAACCACACGATCACCGTGCAGACCAGCAACTACGCGCATCACAGAGTAATACACACATGCCGACTACCTGCACAGACCGGAGGCGCACACAGATCACGGCGTGCTCGAGCGGCAGCGCAACGAGCGCACGAGCCATGAATCTCTACGGTGCTCGACTCAGGGCACTAGGGGCACACACAGATCACGTCAGTACCAGAACCACGGCAAGCGCCGCGCGACATCGCACGATTCACGTGCCGACCAGGCGAACTAAAGCAGCCACACAGAAAACACGTGCGACGTCAGGCAGGCAGGGCCACACAGATCGACGTGCCGACCAGGCACCACCGAGGCGCGCCACATACAGGAGTTTACCGTAGTTGCGACCGAGGCCAACAGCGGCGGCGTCTACAAACATGTGAGTCAAGCATGGTCTCGTCCGTCAGCCCAGGCTAGGAGCAAGCTGCCGCCTCACCCAAGGGATTCTTCCAACATGTAGGTCCACCCACAAAGCACACACAGCGCTTCGGCCACCAAAGTCTATGATCACGTGCCGGACTCCCACGCGCGCCAACAGCCCGCCGAGTATCGGTATCAGAGCGAGCGGCCTGAGCCAGGCAAGCACGCGCGCCAACATCAGATAGTTCACGTGCCGACCCCGAGGGGCAACAGCGCCACCACAGATCACGTGCCAACCAGGCAACATGCGAGCGCACCACAAGAGCACGTGCAAACCAGGCAACAGCGCCTATCACAGATCTCACGTGCCGAGCGCGGAGCACATGCGATCACACAGAGCACGGCCGACCAGGCACACAGACACGCCACAACAGATCACTGTGCCAGACAAGAGTCTTTCAGCAGCGCCACACACGCACACCATGGTGCTCACACCAGACACTTACAGCGCGCACCACTCAGATCCACGGCGAGACACAGGCTGAACAGCGCGGCAAAGTTCACACAGAAGCACGTGTCCGTATCTGGCGCGGACGACACAGCTGCCAAATATATACATGATGTCGAACCGCCTCGCCATACGCCAAGGCATAACAGCGCCACTAAGAGCACGAGTAGCCGAGACGCAGCGCAACCACGCGGCCAAAACATGAATCACGTATCAATCGCAGCGTCATTACAGCGCAATGCGTACAGACAGGACAGTGCCACCGAGGCAACAGCGCCCATCAGAGGCAGGTGCGACGGACAGAGCAACAGCGCCACAAGTACAGGGCACGCAGCGCAGCGTTGCCTGAGTAGCAGCGCACAAATACATGCGAAGGCGCTCACAGCATGATAACGTGTCCGTAGCGCGAGGTGCACACAGCGCCACTAACAATGAGTTGTCTACGTGCCGACGCAGGAGTGTGCAAAGAGTCGAACCACCCACTAGATATCCGTGCCGAGTAGACAGGCTCATACGTCAGAGCCACTACATGATCAATTACAGAGATGACCTATCTGCAGGGCACAGGCACACAGACTTCTATTGAATGTCTTCATGAAGAGGCAACATGTGGCCCACACCAGAGAGCGTGCCGAGAGCAGGCAACTCGGCCGAGAGACCGGCGAGCACTACTGTGCTCCGATTCAGGGGCGGAAAAGTTCCTTGCGCGTGTGGGAATGGCGACGGTGAATCTGTCAAATCAAAGCGCTTTTGGAACACAGATATTTGGATATCAAATTGAAGCACAGTGAATTGATGCATTGTTTACAGTTTTGAAAGATCGTTTTTAAAATGTGTTCTGGTCTTGTTATTGTTTGTTGTTGGGTTCATGTTTAATTCAATATTTGCAAACAAAGACGATCACGAAATGTTCGAGGATTGAGGCGCGGGTTAATTAATGCGTCATGTTCAAAGGAATTATCATTAATCGATTTTGTTGTCTACCATTTTCCTCATTTCAATGTAAGGGCAAACATATCTGAACTTATAATAATATAATATATATATTATATATATACTATATATATACTATAATATATATATATATATAAAACAAATAAGTTATATTTACATTGTACACATGTGTTTTGAAAGTAATTCTCTGTGGTCACAGCTATTACACAAGGCAACATAATCAACTTTAACAAATAAGGCCAGCTGGAGAAGAATGCAGTCAGAAAATCGTCCAGAACGTCCAAATCAAAACCTCAGGCAGACCGGGCGCCGACTGCGGACTGCGGTCCCGCCAGCGCTGCTGTATGCCAGAGCCGGCCGCAGGCGACACTCGGCGCTCCGCCACCGTAGCTGCACAGATTCCCTGTATGTAGAAGAATAATGTAGCCTATTCTTTCCGGTGACATCCCAGCACCAATCTGCCTCGCCCACACAGCTGACGCGATGGTCGTCGTAGTGGGAACCAGCGGTCCTACCTGACGCTGTACACGACCGACACGTAGTGGCCAGAGTGGGTGGCGCCGCCATAGTGGCTGACCACACCCACCAGTCGGTATGTGTTGTCCCCCGCCGGTTCCGTCGTGCACAGCGACCGGTCGTCCTCCACGCAAAACTGGTGGTGCGCCTGGTGGTCGGACTGGTGCGCCTGCTCCGCGGCGGAGTCAGTCAGCTCTCCCTCCTCCAGAGACCTCATGATGGCCTCCTTCAGCTCCCGGTCCTCGTCCTCGAGGGTCCACAACGGCTTGCTGCCCGAGGCAGCATACTGTACCATCAGCTTGGCGGCGACCGGCGGTGGTGGCGGGGCCAGTGGAAGCAGCGGCCCGGCGGCAGCGCCCTCTGCCTCGGTCACTTGCTGCGGTGAGGACGGGACGACGGGAGACGGGGTCCCGGCAGGAGCCGAGGCGGCCTCCCGGGAGGCCGCGCGGCGGCGGGAGAGGAGTGGCAGTGGTGGCGAGGCGTTGCCGGGCGGGCGGTGGTGATGATGGTGGTGGTGACGATCGCTCGGGCCGGTCCGGCTCCTCGAGTCCGACACCGAGTGCATTTGGGGGCGGTTTTGGTAGCATTTCCACTCCGGTGGCCTGATGACGTCATCGGCCACGTACTCGTTCAGCGACAGGAACTTTGGGTTGCCCACTTTTGCCTTGATCTTCTTAGACTCCTCGCCCAGGAAGACACAGCGGTTAATCTGTAGTATCAGCGTCCTCGGCAGCTGGCTGATTTTGGTGGTGTCGCGACACTCGTTGTGATGGCAGTGTTGGCAGAGCAGCTCGCGCCGGTCGGGTCGCATGCTGAGCCGCATAGCGTCCTGCAGGGTGGGCGCCTCGCTTCCCTGGCGGCGCGGCATGCTCACGAACCAGCTGATGTTCTCCTGACGCTTCAGCACAGTCTCGTGACACTTGGTGCACATGTAACTATCGATGAGCTGATACTGAAAGTTGTCACGGACAGGGTTGGCGGCCGGCCGGCGTGCGTCGATCTCGTCCTTCATAGTGTCCAGAAGGCGCAGCAGGAACTTATTATGACTTATCTGACTATCATTAACTTATCTGACTTATTGTCTAGGGTAAAAAAGTAACCGTAACGAAACATATAGAAATCATTCTTGTAAGGCTGCGTAATTTGCAAAATAGCGTGTACCCGTATCAATTCAGCGACTATGAAACACTACATATCGAAGCTCATTAGATTAATATTCAATTTTGGTTTTCCTTTAAAAAAATGTTTTGTTAAAATAACGTTTTAATAATGCACCAGAAAGGTGCAAATAATGCATAAGACGGAAAAGTGGCAGTTTTAATGTTCTGTTTACTACATGGCCTTCAATGCTAATACTGACTTACGACAGTTTTGAGAGTTTATCATCTGAGGTGTACATTTTTTTTTAACGGTGCTGTTTGTATTCCCACAAAAATAGGGCAATCTCGATGGATTGCGCTACTTTATTTACGCTAGAAATGTAATTATCGAATGTCTCAACCCGCGTCCCACTGAAGGAAGGGTTGCACCGGTGTTGATTTGTATACTTAAGGGGGCGCCCTCCCCCACCCCAAATTATCTCAAATTATAGCATTAGGCCTATGGCGTTGCATGGTAAGAATGGAATTATAATCTATAAAGTTAGTATTTGGGCCCTCCCCTCCCAATCATTTTCAGAAAATGACGACCCAGACCACTGCATTAATAAAACAGAACTGACCTGATCTGATCCACTGATCTGATCCACTGCGGTAATTGGTTAGGAAGATAACGAGGGGGCAGAATCTGACCCCACCTCTACCCCGAGCTGAACGGGGCTCAATGTTTGGCTGAATGTCGCAGTGGGTACGGGTTTTAATCATCCGATTGTAATGGTACTTTGAATGGCCTCTTACTAGCAGCAGTTTGTTAGTTAACGAAGAAAGCAATCAAGAAAATTGGATGAATGAATAAATGCCGGCGCTGTCTAGTGTGTAGATATACAAACCCCCTCGGGTCTCCGGAACTATAGAACTGATCTGAAACATTTGAACGCCATTCGATAGCCCTGAAAAACGTGTCGAAGGAAGCCTTTTATTGCTTACCTTAGGGTTACTGATGACGTCAAAGGTCACTTTAAATGAAAATATTTTACTGTGTCATAAAATCTCGATGGATGGAACTGTCGACGCTAAAATGCGACAATAAACGCATGAGCAGTCGATAAATCGTTATGATTTGTGTGTCTGACTCTTATAAGTAACATTATAAGCTGTTGATGAACTTAAGTCAGGTGGATGCCATCCAAGGTCAGGAGGTCAAACTGCATAATACAGTCATTAGGCACTGTAACACATTTATAAATGTTTGATTTTCGCAAAAAAATCGAAATGACATGATTTTTTTTTCATAGAAATATAAGTAAAAAGCAAAAACAAAAATAAATTGTTATGCGTGTTTATGCTATAAGAGGTGGTCGATTCTTGTGTTTGTAAGGTAGTGCGTGGTTCATTTTCGACGATATCGACTTCAAACTTTGAACACATATTCATTGGACACCTCTCAATCACATATATTACGTTTATATTTATTTTTGGTAAATGTTGTGAAAAATAATTGTATTTGAATTTCTCAAAACTTGAATTAAAAAAGTCGAAAGTCTGAAAGAACTGTTTGATATCCGTGTCTATTATTACTCATTCAATGCTATACAGCAATTTAATTTATCTGAAAATGATACTTTTGACAACGCTTTCCGCAAAGCCCTACTTCTTAACAAAAACCGCAAATCACGACATCATTCTGACGTCGTTCCCGATTGGCCTATCATAACCCCATTTTTCCCTTCAGCCAACATGTGTAAAATTGATGTTATAAATGATACTGAAAAATTGATGGTTAACTGATGTTGGTAGGTCAAGGAAATGTTGCTAAATAACGGGATGAGGAAACAAAGGCTCTCCAGTAGTAACTCGTGGGTAAGTGTGTTAAGTAATGCCCTCCCCATGATGTAACCAATACCACTCTTTATTTCCAAACCTTTGCTCTTCCGTTCTAATTTATTCTAGACTCACCTGAAATACACCGTCCTTTTTGTGCCATCGTGTGCACTGTTTCCGAATTCCTCCACCGCAGTCGGCGTGGCGCCACTGTCGCCGTTTTTCACTGCTCGGCTGACCGAGACTCGCCGAGCTCACGTGACGTGACGTCCGTGACGTGACGAGCGGTTCTTGGCTGGCCCTTGTCACTGGAGGGCAGGCCAGTGGCAGGCGGCCGGTAATAGGCAGGCAGGCTCCTGGCGTCAGGTGGGATAGATATGCACTTAGGCAGCAGATTATTGTGTGGTGGAAGATGGCTAAACGGAAGAAAGATGATAGGTGCTAAGAGAGAGGGACAGCAATCTGTTTAGTCATAGCTGCAATTGTTTGTTCAGCAACAAAGGGTGAAAAAGAGAGCCCATTTTCAAGTTAAATGCATGTTTATTATGAGGGCTATGCACGAAAATTCACACAAAATGTCCAGATAAATGTACACGCCATTTTCCGAAGTACCTACCGTTTCTGACAACAATACCGTTTGCTGACAACAATGCCATTTACGGACAGCAATATCGTTACCTGAAAACGTGTTCATACGGCAACAATACCGTTTACCGACAGTTATGACGCTTACCGACAACACTACCGTTTACCGACAACAACACTGTTTACCGACAACAATACTGTTAATCGACAACAATACCGTTTACTGAAGTAGCGTGGATTAACTATTAATGGCAGGCTCCTGGCTATTAGCGGCAGGGGAGGGGTCGAAAACGGCCCACCCATGAGATCTCGAAATTAACTCGCCCGATTTTCAAATATCAAACGTGATTTGATTCTCCTCAATATGATCTACAGTTCTAAAAACATATGAAATTCGAACATGTTGAATAAGGGAATAACAGGGTCAAAAAAGCAAAATTTAATAGGTTGATTTGATCCAAAACAGCTTCCAGGTCTTGAGACTAATTTAAACACAAGCAACGGGGATCAATCGAGATTGAATTGGAAATTGCCACATGATGACAGTTTTTAAATTCAAAGATCATAGGCGTTTGCAGGTTACTAAATACGTGGAGGGTGAACGCATGCATAGTGAAACATTTTTTGTGGTTTTGTTTTGGAATAATTTAAATAGTGCCTTATTGTGATATCAGCAAAAATATTTTATATGCATATTTCATCCATTCCCATAAATATTGATCATATTTCATCCACATCCATAGGCGGTGCCAGGTTAAGAAAAACTTAAGGAAGTTTAAATAAAAAACAATTATTAACCAGAGGCAAGCTGCTACCAAACAATATAGATAATATACCGAGCACTATTATCTGTCTTATGATTTTATGTTCCCGTTTATATGTGTTACCTTATCATAGGCGAACCCACTACCCAGGGTCTAAATTAGGGGGAGTTTGCTAGTGTTTTTTTCAGCTGCTATATTACTAACTAGTCAACAGTGTCTTTTCATTTGCAACTTCAATTATCATTTGATACCCCCACTTCTTACCCTACTTGGAGTCGCCCGTTATCCTATAATCGTTCGTGGAGTATCCTGTGGTGCGTGTTTCATCCAAAAACTGCAGTATATTATGTTATTGTTGGGGAAAGCATCTTAGTTTCCTTGCAATAATATGACCACCTTACATCGATTCTTGAGCGCGCCACTGCAACAAAATCACTTCATACCTTCTCTTTGCCACGTATGTGCATGTATAGCTATAAGCTATATAAGTATTCGGACGTAATCGCTGGCATGTCGTCTTCATTATGTTAGTCCCCCTTTTATTGTGCCTGAACACGCCCCTGCAAGTCTATATAGCATAAATTATGCAAATAATGGAAGGAGAGTCTACCTTTTGTATTTATAGTTATACATCTCCCATAAATCGCTCTGATGACTGCCAGGCAATTGTTTCATACTTCCTGGAGACCTCCCCTTTTTAAATCCCTGAAACCGCCTCTGCTTTACAATACTTTGGTATTTTAATAGCAACAACTAATTTGAACTTGATTCAATCAAACTCAACATTTGCAACCGTTTTATACGTGATGCAGTTAGAAAGAAGCCACGAAGAACGCATCTCCGTGTTATTGCCAGATGTCGCCGAAAAGGCCTTTCAAAATCTGTTCCTGGAGCCGCTTCTGTAAAAAAATAACTACATTTTTCCCCACCATATGCGTAAATCGTTTTTAGGAGAAGTCTCAGACAATTGCATTGGCCTGCTTCCAGCAGTTCCGGAGATATCCACGAAAAACCTGAGGGGTGGCCGAAAAAGACCCCCTGCCACTAATAGGGTTAGCCCGCGCCAGGCCAGGGGGCGCACATACACCCCCTAAGGTTTTTCGAGGAGATCGTAAAAATGGCGGCGCGGCGCTGTTTTTGGCACAGCTGTTGGGGAATTAATTACCTACATAGTGTGAAATGATTGACTTCGAGTCATCTCAGGTCAGGTCACCAGGCCAGGTCATGTGACTCCACCCAACACAAATGTTTGTGGTCCTACCAAAGTCACAGTTGTCGGCCGATCCGTTTCGTACGTACAGAATTTCAAAAAAGCTTGAGTACCTATATTTCATTATCTCAGATTTTTAATATCTGTGACCCAAGGTCAAACAAATTTTTTGAACTCCCAATATAAGTCAATGGGGGAATGATCATAACATTTTTATTCTGAGGATTAGAATGATATCAGCCCAATTCCTTCTGGATCATGTTATCATAGTCCATTCTTGAAGACGAAGGTGCAGTCCTTGTTCAGGGAACCATACAGGGTCAGCCGAGGTAATCCGAGGGCACCATTATATTCGCGTCAATAACTCTCGATAAAATCAAGATAAGTGAAACAGACACCAATGTGTTCGTCTCGTCGAGACACGTCTCCCAAGGTGCAGAGATGACCTTATAGGGTCACCACTTTATCTTGACCTGAGGTCATTTAGATTGAACGTACCTGATCATAATATACATGATTAAAAGCGCCTTGAAGAGACAAACACGATGCTTGTCTGATGATCGGAGGGTAGGACCAGATCAGAGGGTAGAACAAGATAAGAGCGAAGGACAGGATCTCAGGGTAGGACAAAATCGGATGGTAGGAAAAGATCGGGGGCAAGACAAGATATGATGGAAGGTCGGAAGATCAATGAATATGTCCATGCGGTGGGTTTGTGGTCACCTGCAGGGTGGTTTGTGGTCACCTGCAGGTTTGTGGTCACCTGCAGGGTGGTTTGTGGTCACCTGCAGGGTGGATAGGAGTGTCATGCTTAACGTGATAAGGCATACGTGTAGATTTGCCCAGCTTTACTATTGATCTGTGTTAATGCCAAATAAATGATCCGCGCTACATCGCGGTGCAAGCGCTGCTATTCACTCCATGAATAAAGCTGCCGTTTGACACTATGATTCACCATCAAACAAACAGATGAAGTGACGAATATGAAGGACTTTGAATGTCTAAGTAAATACCCGGTATTACGTTCCCCTGAATAAACCCTAGGCGGTCCATAGCCACGTTTGGCGGAAAGTCACACTCATAGCAGGATGCCACTTTTAGCATCACTCTATGTTAATACCAGGCCTGAAATGAACATGATTTTGCACGAAACCCACAGCATTTTTGTTTTAATTTGGTCATAGTAGGAAGCTGCAGAAGACATTACGTCAGTGACTGGCTGGCGATGGATTGCCCAATTCACAGGACACGTCGCTGACACACGTGTCTGATTGCTCGATTGTCAGCCGGTGTGACAACTCAACTCGGGCGAGATTGCGCTCGTCGACGCTCTACGCTTTACCAGCGCTGCAGCTCCCCGACTAGAGCTGCCGCATTTCAATCCGGCGCCCCGACTAGAGCTGCCGCATTTCAATCCGGCGCCGTGACTAGAGCTGCCGCATTGCATTCGGACGTTGCGATGAAATCCACACTATTAGATGGTGGTTCAATCTGGCTTACAAGGTAGCCAGCATGTTTCACCCTTGTTGGAACTAGGTATACATACACAAATATGTGTACAATATTTGTGATAGACAGGCAATTGATACATGTTCTGTTGTAGTGATGGGTTATGCTTTGTTGTAGTGATACAGTGATGGGTTTCTGTTGCAGTGGTGTTTTTTTGTTGTTGTAGTGATGTTGTGATGGGTTTTTGTTGTAGTGATGGGTCATGTTTTGTTGTAGTGATGTAGTGATGGGTTTTTGTTGTAGTGATGGGTTATGTGTTGTGTGCAGAGAGCAATGCTATCCCCTGTAATGACTCCAGTCTCGAGTAAAGCGTCATTTGCCCGTCCTACCAATGAAGCGGTTATTATAGATTAACATTGTCATATGGGAAACGCCTCGGGATATATCACCAGACAAGCAACAGGCGTTACCAAGGCGTATTTTAACATAGTAACTGGGGTGGCAATTGCCAACCCAGTCATGAAGAATGCCACCCCAGTGATGGCAATTTGCCACTCCAGTCAAAAAGATGCTGAACTCTCAGAGATCAAGAAGCCCACGGCAGATGAGACCGCCCCATTCGCATCAAATAACGTTAATCCAAATTAAGATACCGACCGTTTCAGTCTACTAGCGCACGCCTCCATTAGATGAGCCTCCGTTAGATAGCGCACGCCTCCATTAGATGAGCCTCCATTAGATAGCGCACGCCTCCGTTAGATGAGCCTCCATTAGATAGCGCACGCCTCCATTAGATGAGCTCCATTAGATAGCGCACGCCTCCGTTAGATGAGCCTCCATTAGATAGCGCACGCCTCCGTTAGATGAGTCATCCATTAGATAGCGCACGCCTTCCGTTAGATGAGCCTCCATTAGATAGCGCACGCCTCCGTTAGATGAGCCTCCATTAGATAGCGCACGCTCCGTTAGAATGAGCCTCCATTAGATAGCGCAGCTCCGTTAGATAGAGTCTCCATAGATAGCGCACCGCCTTCGTTAGATTGAGCCTCCATTAGATTAGGCACGCCTCCGTTAGATTGAGCCTCCATTAGATTAAGCGCAACCGCATCCCTTAGATGAGCTCCATTAAAATAGCGCACGCCTACCGTTAGATGAGCCTCCCATTAGATAGCACACGAATGTGCGCCTCCGTTAGATGAGCCTCCATTAGATAGCCGCACAGCCTCGTTAAGATGAGCCTCCATTGTATAGCGCACGCCTCCGTTAGATGAGCATCCCATTAGATAGCGCACGCCTTCCGTTAGATTGAGCGCTCCATTAAGATAGCGCACGCCCTCCGTTAGAATGAAGCCCTCCATTAAAGATGCGCAACGCCTCCGTTAGATGAGCCTCCATTAGATAGCGCACGCCTCCGTTAGATGAGCCTCCATTAGATAGCGCACGCCTCCATTAGATGAGAGAGAGCACCCCATAAGCAGCTGAGTGTCACTCATCAAAAGCGCCACATATATTGAGTTGTTACCATGGTTACCATTGTGTCTGTTTACATCATCGTTTGACCAGTCAGGTCAGTTAGTTGCCTGCCTGCATTGAATAAACACCTAGTTATGCAAAGTGTTTGCTAAATGCTGCTCAGCTATGCAGGCAGGCAAAATTATAACTCAGTTCATTCTTACTTTCTGAAGTGTCATTTCTGCTAGTGAGACGTTGCATTTATCACGAATTGCACACTATCAGTGATAATGGCAGGGCCCATGCTTCACTGCCCCTGGCCTGGGTGCCGCTACAAGACCCCCAGCTTGGAGGGACCGGTCGCCATCCAACTGTTACAAATGCACCAGGGAGCCGTCCACACAGTCGCCACGCCACCTGCCCAGGATCGGAAGCCACAGGCTGAACTACCCCACCTGGAGGTGAGCGCTGATGTCACTGTCACTGAGGCGGCCCTTGGCATTTTCAAGCAGCAGCTGGCCTCCTACAAACGGCTCTCCGGGGTGACCTCTGACAGCCCAGACATCTGCTGCTCAGATCTATCTCCCACGCCTGTGGCCTACAATCTCCTGTTCGCTCGCCACGGTGATGACCTCACGGCTCAGTCAGAAGATCAAATCATCAGAAACATTAAGGCATTAATGGTACGTTCTGAGAACAAACTGGCACATGTACTCAGCCTACACAGGATGAAGCAGGATAACGGCCAGACTGTCGTACACTTTTCAGCGAACATCAGAGCCGCTGCCAGACGGTGTGAGTTTCAAATAACTTGTGAATGCAACAAGCGCATCAGCTATGAGGAGGATATGGTTTTATATCAGCTCCTGTCAGGTCTGGAAAACACAAACGTCCAAGCAGACCTCCTCGCTAAAACAGACCTGACCCTAGCAGAAGCTGAAAAATACGCAATAGATAACGAAATGGTCAAGCGGAGTCAGATGACGGTGAATCAAGAAGAGGAGCACGTCCACTCAGAGATCAGGTCCACATACAAAAAAACGCACCGCATCAGGACCAAACACGCCGCAACAAAAATATACACGAGGAGTCGCCACCACGACAGTAGTGTTGTGTAGGCACTGCGGTGAGCAAGCACATCAAGACAGGCGTCTAGAGTGCAAAGCGTTCAACCAAACCTGCACCTGTGGGCGTCGAGGCCACCTCCCTAAAGTGTGCTTCAACAAAGGTAAGCCCAGAAATGTCCAGCCTGAAAGGCAAGAAGCCATCTCCGACGATGTATGCGATGATGGCGTCTATGAACTCGCCACCAGGTAGTCATCGGCCCCCGTGCGCGGTCCATCATAGACGTTTATCACCAAGGTCCGCGAGGTAACCGGCTGCCTGCCACCGTAACTGTAGACGTCCAACAGCATGCCCGAGCTCATCGATAAGTATGTGCTCCTCTGCCCGAGCTTCACCACGGTAGCAACGACACAGGCGCCACGGTCCATCCTGTGTGGCCTGAGTTTCTCGCCGCCCTCGGTAAGTTAAGCGGACAAGATCTCCTGCCGTCACTACACCGACTTGTTTTGCGGCTAACAGGTCCATGGTGCATGGGGTGTGGGGCGTACTCCCAGGCCGCACCGCTCTCGCAGCTGACGTGGGCGCCGACAGCTCAGGAGAATGCTGTAACGCTGTGAGGATCTCTCGGAGTATCTGTCCGCAACGGATGTGCTGTGACCGAGTGCCTGGGATCCATCCCTCATCTTTTCCATACCCCCGCCCACTTCATCCCGAGGGCCACGCCCACCGGCCGACGTCCACTCAGTGAAGGTCAAATCGCCAGCCCCAGCTGTTCCCGATGGCTGCAGCAGGCCCCCTGTGGCTGCCACCTTCGGACGGCCGCGCCTGACCCTCCTCAGATCCCTGCAGGGATCACAGAAGCTGACATTCCGCAGATGAAGGAGCTTCTTCTCACCCACTTCTCGTCTTCTACGTTCAATACGTGTAGTCACCAGCCCCTCCAGCTCATGCACGGCCCTCCGTTGGAGTTCGCCTTAAAGCCTGACGCGATCCCCAAGGCGGTCTACACTCCGTCCGTCGTCCCACGCCACTGGGAGGAGAAGATACGCCGCGATCTGGACAGGGACGTCGCTATGGGGGGTCCTGGAAAAAGTTGATGTCAACGAGCCGGTGACGTGGTGCTCAAGGATGGTTGTCACCAGGAAGCACAACGGTGAGCCCAGGAGAACTATTGACCTCCAAGCACTAAACGAGGCAAGCTTACGTCAGACCCATCCAACTATGCCGCCGTTTCAGAAGGCCATGTCCATCCCACCAGAGCATTGGAAGTCGACCACGGAGCCTTCAACGGCTACCATTCAGTAGCTATCCGCGAGTCTGACCGACACCTCACCACCTTCCTCACTCCGTGGGGTCGTTACAGGTACAGAACGACACCACAAGGCTACAAGTCCTCCGGCGACGCCTACACCCACCGCTTCGACAGGATCACTGTTGATGTCCAGGACTGTGACAGGGTCATAGACGACACCATCCTCCATAAGCCGACCGTGGGGGATATGTTCCAGCACGTCGCCGAGCACCTCACCCTGTGTGGTCGGAACGGGATCATCCAGAATCCCGATAAGTTCACCTTCTGTGATAAACAGTGGACTAGGCAGGTTTCCGACTGGGACCAGACGGCGTCCGTCCGCTGCCATCCCACGCCGACGCCATCCGCTCCTTCCCAACACCGAGAAATGTCACTGACATTCGATCCTTCATGGCTCTAGTCAATCAGGTATCGGTATTTTACGCCACACAGGCACGTCTTCTACCGTTCAGGGATCTCCTGAAGAAAGACACGCCCTTCTACTGGGATGAAGCACTCGATCGGCTCTTCAATGAAACAAAGACCCACATCGCACGGAGGTGGAAAAGGGCATCATGTCGTTCAGCTTAACCAAGCCGACCTGCCTCCTCACGGACTGGTCAAAACCAGGCCTCGGATACATCATGCTCCAAAAACACTGCTCCTGTTCTGACCCCCGTCCTACGTGCTGCGCGTCAGGATGGAAGGTAATGACAGGTGTTGGATCCGCTTCACGTCCTCCTGCGGAGCAGCCGGTATTCCAATCGTCCTGAAGGGAGGCCCATTGCAAGTTTGTAAAGCAATGGAGAAGACGAAATACTTCCGCTAAGGTGCAATAACCTCACTATCTGGAACGATCCAAGCCTCTAGCTAGGCTTGTTCAAGGACGTGCTCTCGATGGGCATCGACAATCCCGCTTCGACGCCTGAAAGAGAACGACGTTTCGGGCTGGTCCTTCACGCATGCTGCACCATTCCCGGGTCGTTCTACACGGGGGACCAAGACGCCCCTTATCTCGCTATGGCTGCAAGTCGTCGCGGCGGAGCCCAGCCGGAGGATTAACAGCTCCAATCTGACATCTGACAGCCGGAAGGATAACAGCCCACCATCTGAATAGGCGCTGATGGCAGCTCCACAGGGTCCCGATGAATGTCGCCGATACTGAGCTCCTCAATGTCAGTCTCCTCGTCCCTGCAGCCCAGTCGACCTGTTCACTGTCGCAGCCGCATCCAAGGAGGACGCAAATATTCGCACTGTTGTGGACATGGTCAACACGGCCTTCCCAGCGTCCCCTGATGAATTGGACTCAGATCTTCGAGAGTTTTGGCGGATCCGCCGTGACCTGTCCACATCCGGCCGTGTCCTTCTGTACAAAGGACGTCTTGTCATCCCAGCAGTGCTTCGTAGTCGCGTCCTGGCGGCCCTCCATTCGGCTCATCAGGGAGTCACAGGCATGCGTCTCCGGGCTGAGAGATCATTCTTCTGGCCTAAGATGTCTCAAGATATTGAAACAAGTCGGCAGAGGTGCTCGACATGCAATCGACGTGCACCATCACAGTCCGACCTGCCTCCCATACCACCCATTATCCCAGAGTATCCCTTTCAGCACGTCGCTGCCGACTTCTTCATCCACATGGGCAACAGCTATGGCGTGGTTGTGGACCGGTTCAGTAACTGGTTTCAAATCTGGGAGGGACGCGAATCCTTGACCCTGATGAAGGTGCTCACAAACCTCTGTCGAGAACTTCGGCGTGCCAGAAACCCTCACCACCGATGGTGGTCCGCAGTTTGTAGCTGGGCTAGTACAGGACTTCCTGAGGCAGCACAGCATCCACCACCGCTTGACTTCTGTGGCATTTCCCCATGCCAACTGCCGGGCTGAGGTGGCAGTCAAGTCAGCCAAACGTCTCATCCAAGACAACGTTCAAGCAGACGGTCGGCTGGACTCTGTCCGACTCACACACGCTCTTCTTCAGTATCGGAACACACCAGACAGAGCATCGGGAATGTCACCGGCAGAACTGCTCCTCGGGCGTCGGCTGCGGGACTTTCTGCCTGGTACGTCATTGACGCCACCTCTACGCGCCTTCAACGACCTCAGAAACACTTGGAGGGATGTTGCTGAGTGGCGAGAAAAGGCACTGTGCCGGCGAGCCACTGCAGATCACGAGCGCCTTAAGACGCGCACCTCAGACCTACCTCCGTTAAAAGCCGGCCAAACAGTTCTGGTTCAAAACCAGACAGGGAACCGCCCACTTCAGTGGGACCGCCTCGGAGTCATCGTAGAGGTGCTGCCATTCCGCCAGTACAAAGTGATGCTGGACGGTTCCCGTCAGCTTACCCTCCGCAACCGAAAGTTCCTTCGCTCGTTTACTCCGGTCTCCCCGGCTCCTCTGCCGGTACCTCGCGCCTATCTGCCGCCTCAGCCTCGACCTACCCTCCGGCGCTCGGCTAGAATAGCAGGGGGTGTGAAACCCCCCGGAAGTTAAACGCATTGAGCCATAGCATACAGCGTCATCGAGTGTCGAGTATCATTTGTCTTGTTGCCGCATTAGCGGCCACCTGTGTGTATCATTCCCGTGTTTGAAGCGCAGATTTTTTTGACTCGTGCCTTAGCAGCTTCGCGCAACATGGTCCGTCACTACGTCCTCTTGCAGGGGGGCCATAGCTGAGTGTCACTCATCAAAAAGCGCAACATATTATTGAGTTGTTACCATGGGTTACCATTGTGTCTGTTTACATCATCGTTTTGACNAAAAAGAACTTCTCTTTTGACACTGTATTTTCTTTAGGGAAACGATCACAATTCAGTCAGTTCGACCGTTATCATATTGTGCTTCTGACGAGCACTGCGAAACACGGCTCGAACTACGAAGTCATCATCAAAATACAAAATTAACATATCACCGACATCGACACTGAGTCGAACTCTTGAGATGAACGAGTCTTACTTAACAGTCGTGCCCAGAGACAAAGGGAGGGGAGAGGGGCGGAAACAACAATTTTACCATTATGTTACAAACTGATCTTCAATGTTTCTATACGTCCCCACGGCGGCTAAGGAGCACTGGCGGATCCAGAACCTGGGCATGGGGGGCTAAATTCAAAAGTTTCTCAATTCGAAGAACTCGATGGTTTGGCTTCTTGTACCTTATGAACGGTTTAAGACAAAGCCCTAGTAAAAGTTTATTAGATTTCCCATAGATAACAGGAGATAACAGTCTCCTGTTATCTATGGATTTCCCTATACAGTGGAATATATGTCAAATTTCGTCAATTTCAGGCAATCTGGGGGGCTAACGCCCCTGCCCCCCCCCCCCCTGGATCCGCTAGTGCTAAGGAGCGACCTTATTGGAGACGGCTGAATGCCACACTGACAGTAGCCGTCTAATCTGAACACCACGGCGGTTAAGGAGCTGTATTGGAGACGGCTGAATGCCACACTGACAGTAGCCGTCTCATCTGAACACACGCACACACGAACACACACAAAACGCTGCATTGGAGAACAAAACTTGAAGCCTTGGCAGATTCATAACAGTAGTTTGGGAGGCTCTTTGGGGGAGGAATCCCAAAAGTCTCACACAATTATACAAACTCATCGTAATTCACTTGCTTACGCGTTGATGGCTAATTTAAAAACAAACATTCTCTAGTAAAAGTTGTTACATCTTCTATATCTGGAAATGTGTCGTTTTGTCGCCGATTTCCGGTGGTTTGAAGGGCCATGATCACTTTGCTCCCCCTGGATCCACCAGTAATAAAGCCTCATAATGCAAATTTATTCTGCGGGATTTCCTGTGTGCGCGTTATTTTTTTCGAGACTAGAGACCAACATTTGTGAACGCACTGCCTTGGGCAAAAATCGGGGATAATACCAACTGAACTACCATTTTAGAGAAATTGCATCTGATAAAAAGGCTGATTTATATTGAAGGGGTGAGGCTCCAAAAGGATGCACCAGGCGAACAACTGGTGCATGTTGCAAAATTAATAGCGATAGTTTGCAATTAGTATTGATCTAGACTCGGAAAAAACATGTGCTGATACTCCAAGCATGAGAAGAGGCGTAATTACCATTTATTCCGTGCCCGGCAAGTCAACGCAATGGTGGCTCTTCCCTGCCTTTCGTCTGATTATAAACTACATTCTCCATAACCATTGCATATGTCGGACAAACCATATAATAGCATGAACACATATTTCCTCCCTGGTCCCAAAACACACACCGGGAGTTGCTGAATAAGGGATGTATTCAGTTAATAAATTAACCACTTCTGTCCAGTCAGCGTCCGACAACCCTGTCTCAAACACTCAATTATATCGCAACATGCCCATTGAACAGTCCCGAAATGGGAAAAACGGTAACACCGCCACACACAATACAGCGATCCGCCTGGATAAGCGCACATGCCACAACGCCGCAACAGTAACCATTCGACCGCCTAGTAGCTGTCCGCTGGGCCGTCGGGAAATACTAGCGAGGCCGGGAGCTTGGGGCGGGAGGGGGGGTCTTATGCTGAATGACACGAGTGGACCGGCCGCCGGCCGCCCAGCCCTCCGATCCGAGCCGTTGGTAGGTGTCCGGTCCTCGGGCGCCCCTGGTTGGCTGAGCTCCTGTTTCGAGCCAGCTCCGGCGGTTCGGGTTGGCTGCTGTCTCGCTGGCCTGCCTGAGGAGAGCCTCGACGCCTCAGCTGGCTTCGGGATGATGGAAACATTGGATAATACTGGCTTATTTACCGTTCATTGTAGGGACACATGCAAACATTAGACATATACACAGGTTAAAATGAGCATGATTAAAACGACAGAAACAATGACAAGGTGATGGTAACCAGGATCGCTTAGTCACCCGCATCCAGAAAAAAAGCCGTTGGAGAGTGCGATGGAAACATGCGACTGACATTTCTCGCATTTCCACCGGCAGCGCGTTGTACATACGCCATACGTCCGCGACCCGACCCCGTCACATCTGTCACACTCGTCACACACATCCGTCACATCTGTCACATCTGCCCGGACAGAGGGCAGACGCAGATCGTCATATTGGCGGGCTCTTCGAACTCGTGCCTCGCGGTTTGTTTGGATTGAGGTTTAAATGGACACTGGTGCATGATGCAGGGGAATTTTGTGGAGTGGTGCGAGCGTGTGATATTTGAACAGATCCTCTGCACCAAGGCACCCCTGAAAGTCCGTCGACAGACTGAACTTTCTTCTTCCCAATATCACCCGTGCGACAAAGTTAAACACCTCTTGAATCTTGGCGATATTCTTCCGGTTACCGTCACCGAACACGGGGAGGAAGTAGCGGACGCGGGATAACACCAGGGCGGCTACGATGGTGGAGAGGGTCTCGGCCGGAATGTAGGGACGAATATGCAACAGGCCAATGAGGATCCCGAAGCATTTTTTTCACACATCGGCGTCCCATGAAAGGTGGCGATCGAAGATCACCTCCAAATGTTTACCTTCTGAGGCTGGTTGCAGCGTACGCTCGCAAAATTTCACTCCGAAAGGCGTTATGTTCCACAAATTTGGTCTGCTGCCAAAATATATCAGCTAAGTTTTGTCGCAATTGACCTTTAGATAATTTGCGCGGAACCAAAAGTCGAGAGAGGAAAGTGTCTGTTCATTGTTCAACGCGTTCCGTCTGGTCCGCTAGGGCGGTCTTATTGCTGCGCACCATGACCTGAGTGTTGTCCGCGTACTGGACAATGGTAGAACCCGGCACGAATAGGCTAAGGTCGTTCAATACCAAAAATGTTTACATTTTTGGTACATTGATCGTTATGGATCCGCCATGGCATCTCAGGCCTACCCATGAGCTGGTCAAAGAAGTCCCAGACGGGTCACAAAATAATTCGACCGACCTAAAAAGGCCCTCTAGGCCCGAGCGCTATCAATTCATTTGAGATTCGAATAAATCACCACAGACCTTGCCTGTCCAATCAAACTGTTTCTGACATTTGAATTTGTGGTATAACTATTTGAAAAAGTGATAAACCATTCATTAAAATATGAGCTTTTGAAGGACTTAAAAAACCTTAAGCTATATATACGTGGTGACTTTCACAGTGAATGTGTGTAAAGGACTTGAAGTCGTGGAACTTTAACCTGCGCCCTGGTGGGCCTCCGAGACACTTCGACATGGTGGGGGTCAAAATGACCCCCAACTTACTCAAAAACGAAAAAGAATAGAAAGACGCGGAAAAGGGCGTTTTAAAGCTCTCAACATGTAGGTACATTAGACGTTACAGGGAACATTTTTGGCTATGGTCAATATTGAGGTCGCCAGAAGTAATCAAGGGGTGAAATTTCACAGTTTTTTAGGACTTCACTTCGAACAACCCCGAATATCTCCGTGAACTATGATAGCTGGAAGACAATCGGAAACAATCTTAAGCTCAGCAAAAATAATTAATCAAAGTGGTGTCATCAAAATTGAGCTCAGATCAAAAAAGTTGAGGCTACAGAGGTCATCAAAGTCAAAAATGCAGTTTTATATAATTTTTTCCTGATATTTTTCCCCTAAAAATGATAGATAATGCATTAACACCATAGTGTTAGTCTCAACCGATGCGCTTTGAAAAATATACTTGGTGACCTGGTAGATCAATTTCAAAAATTTGACCTCAGGTCAAGGTCATTTGGTGACCGGTTTAGGTCATGTTGCATATGGGGCGACGCGGCCAGACAAGCACGAACACAGTGGTGTCAAACCTCTTGTACTATCTCTTGTATATCAAGAGTTATTAGCAAATTATTGCTGATGACCTCAGATGTCCTTTGTAGAGATCACTGAGCACAATTGCACCTTGGTCTCCAGAAATGGCTAAAATAAACATAATTCCTGGAATAATTTGGCCTATCCATGCATATTTTATGTTTAGGAGCATTGTTTATTTTCCGCGTTCACTTATAATGGGGAGGTCAGGAAATAGTTGACCTGACCTTAGGTCACCATGCAAAAGTCCGAGATAAACCAATTGTAGGTATTATGATCTTATGAAATCTGCAAGTTTCAAATCTTTCAGACAAAAACTGTTGCTTTGGCACGATCACAAATATTTTGAAAGGTAAGGTGACTTGACGTGACCTTGTGACCTGACCTGTAACGAACTGAAGTCAAATTGTTCACAAAGTGTGGGAAATTGATTTTCAAACAGCTTTACAAAATTTAGTGGCGCTGCGGCCGCCGTTTTTCCCTATCCGGAAAAAACCAAGGAGGTCAATATGACCCTCCACCAAGGGCGATGGTTAACGACCGGCTATGATTCCAATTAAAAATGCGTGACTTTTTTAAGTATTAAAGTATGCTTTTAACCCGTGTCAATTTTATTTCAATATTCGATGATAGTATCAATCAATGCGTATCGATGAGACAAACACATTGGTGAAATCGGTTTTTACTCTAACGATGCTTCCATCACAAAGTTATTTTCTTTAAAGTAATTCGTCCTATTTGTAATATTTCAAACTTAATGATAAGCCTGACCTAAATCATTGACCTGAGGTAAATTTCTGATGCCAGTTTTAGCAAACAGGAAAAATTATATTTATCTTTCGACGTTTTTTTGGTCGCGTCGCTAACTCCTTTTAGTAATCGTGATAGAGACCGGTTTTTAGCAAAGGCACTCATATATAGTCGAAAATTGACCTTCTGTTACCTCAATATTTACTTGACCCCCAATAATAACAGCAAATATACTTCTGATAAATTGTCTGGGGTATCGAACGATTTTTCACTTGTCGCTGCCCATATTGAAATCTGCGTGCCCCCCCCCCCCCAGTGAAAATTCCTTACAGGAGGCCCTGCGGTAAGATAATTGTAAAGCTGGTGCTGTACAATGCACTCAACCATTTTACATATGACAGTGATAATGAATATAGGTGTGAAGTTGGTAGGATTGGAGGGATCACCTCTGTTTGTGGATAGGACTGACGGGTGGATGCGTCCTCTCGCCGGAGATATCCCAGCGGAAGAGGCACGAGCTCACAATATGAAGCAGAGCTGGACCAATAACAGGCATGCACATCTGAACCATATCCAGGCCGCGTACGGAGGTGCCAAACATACTCAATACAATGCATTGTGTTGAGTATTGTTCAGCTTTCCGATATGGCTTTAAAAACTGTGTCATTAAAATATAAGTTTAAGACACCATGATAAAAGACTACTTTTCTTAAATGTATCAGCATACTTAAGTCGGAAATAGCAATACAAAAATCAGCTCCAAATAAGCCTGGATAGAGTATCCAATGACCAGGTTCAAACAAACACGGCTTGATATCAAAACAATTTCATTTCCGCTGTACGGTCTCGCCCGTAGCTTTTTTCACGACCCATCTGACGCAACTGGCAGTGTCCTCCAACAGGTGATGCTCCGCCAGCCTTATTGTATCATACATGACTTCTTCCGGTTTCGGCTTCTCTTCCTCGGACTTCTTCGGTTTCGGCTTCTCTTCCTCGGGCTTTTCTAACAGAGTCCTCTCCTTATCCATGTTTTGCTGTTTGAACGCAAGCTTCTTCTTCATTTCTTTCCATCTATTTCGCGGTCGGATGTATGTGTCCATTTCGCAGTCGATGTCGTTCTTCAAGTACTCGAGGTAGCCGACGGTTATGAGATCATCACCCTCCTTGAGCGACTCAAACATCTCGATGGCGTCCTGCAGCGCCTGCTGGTGTCGACTTTGCCACATCTCCGCCGTCAGTGCACCGTCGACCGTCCTCGCGTTCATCTTGGACTGGTAGCTCTTTTTCGCCTGGACCATTGCCTTCATGTTTGCTTGCGCCGCCTCAATGTTCTTGACATCTTTTTTTACGTCGTTATGGTACACCATCTGGCGGAACTT
Source organism: Semibalanus balanoides (assembly GCA_014673585.1). NCBI lineage: Eukaryota > Metazoa > Arthropoda > Thecostraca > Balanomorpha > Balanidae > Semibalanus > Semibalanus balanoides. Next base: position 58,054 of record VOPJ01011118.1, read on the forward strand.
AACTTCGATCTCCTGGGACAGTTTATAGCGATATTCCAACTCGGCACCGCCAAACACCTTCTTTTCAGCGTCGAAATGATCCAATGCCTTGTGTTTGGCCACTTCGTGGGCACTGTCGAACTCCTTAGGAGGAACATAGCCGACAGTTTCGCCGGCAACTGGATCCATATCACTGATGTAAATCGCTTTGCAGGTGACTACCATCGCCATGTTGTGGTTTTCGGCGTCCAGTCTCTCCTTCTCGCGTTTGATGTTGTTTGCCTGTTCAGCAAATTTAAACAACTTGTCCACCTCTTCCACAAGTTTCCTCCGGTACTCATCTGACGTTTGTCTGTCGCCCATCTTCTTCCGATCATCAAAGGCCTTTTCGGCTTTGGTCGCGGCTTCCCTGTGCTTTCTGATCAGCTTGACTTGATCGAGAGAAGGCTGGTCATCGCAACCCAGACATTCCATCTCCTTTATATAGTGGGATTTGGCTTCCTGGGCGGCCGCCATGTTGTTTGCCTCAGCGGTGGCCTTTGCATATGTTCTGTTGGCTGCGCAGCTTTGTCGCTGCTGGACAGGTCGACTAGCTGTGAATTAATTTGTACAGGCTTGCTTTGACGGATTGCCAGCGATAGTTTTGACGGTCAGGTTCTCTGGCGCCAGAATTTTTGGCATCAGCTCTTTGAGTCCGGCAACAAACGCCGGGTCCATGTCGCTGCTGCTGCCGTCAAAGTTCGGACTGCTGGCCACCTGCGTCCTGGGTGACGGCAGAAGGAAGCCGTTGATCTCGCTGAAGCAATGCTTGATGTGTTTGCGCACCTTCTCGAGCTCATCTTCCCACTCTGGTTTTGGGACACTCCGTCACAAAGGTCGTGTCGCCTCCCGCGGCGCCCAGCTGAAGCGCGTGAATGAATGCCAGTCCCGGACAGGAACAGCAGCTTCTGGAAAGCTTGGTGCTGGTGTCGTCCGGGCCATGCGGCGTACTCTGTGAACAGCTGCAGATGCTCCAGGTCATCGTTCTGCAGGTTTCCCACCAGGTTCAATATTTGGAGAGAGCTCAGGAGTGTGCTGAGCGCGAACACGGTGGACGACTCGTGCATGGTGGACTGGTTGTCGAACGTGCCCTGCGTGTCCACTGAGGACAATGACCGCTCCCTCGTCCAGTAGACAGGCGTCACGGGAACAGCCTGGACCACATCAGGATTGCCGGTGGTGTGCCGCTTGTAGCGCTCTGCCACGGAAAGCCCCGGTGGCTCCGCTCGTTCACCCAGTTGGACTTGTCAGATGCTGTGAGGATAGCGCAGCATCATGTCTAGAAGAAGGACTTGCCCTGCGGAACGCGCCCGGCCACTAGATGACGACCCGGTTGGTTGAGACTCGTCAGCCAACAGGATGCTCTCCAGGCTATCTGGATGCAGTGTGAAGCCTCCCTTGCTACTGGCAGTCAGTATCTGCTTCGCTTTCTCCCCGGCATTGTTCTGAAAAGGAAAACAATATCATGTTCTTAACAAATAATGTAGTATGCATTGTAAGGGAGTCCTGGCTTAATGCATCATGGGTTGAATGCATCAGAGCTTATAACTTAAAATCTCCCCGTGGATCTCAAGGACGGAGCGAGCCGCGTTTTTTTTTGTATGTGTGTGGAGGGGGCAAATCCAGTGGTGTGTTTGCTTGAACATATTATGTTCATCGTGTGTGGAGAGGGGGGGTATTGGGCCTGTAAGTCCGTCCGTTTTTAGGGGTTGGGCGAGTCACGGTATCAGTACGTTTTGGGTGGCTGGGCAGGGCCCCTTGCCACCCTGGATTCTCCCCTGGTGGGTCTTCAAGAAACGCGCATACGCAAACCCTTTGCAACGTCGAAACGAACGCTGTATAGGCTAAATTTCTTTGGCGACACCACAAGAGTGAATTTAGGAGGATGTAAGTATTTGCCGACAAATTATATATTTCCTAGTGGAATCTTTCAACCATTATGTAGAGGTGGAGCCGGACTTATACCAGTAAGACGCCTTAAACGGGCGAAGGACGAGCGACCCCGAATAAACCCAAGTCAATTTCTCATCCGCCCAACGGAAGTTCGTTTTGTGCGAGGCACGCTTTTTATTACCAGCGAGCGCGAAGCGCTCGCTCGTCTTAACGTGGTATATGGAAAAAATCTGATTATGAGCGACCCGACCCGACCCGACCCGACCCGACCCGTGCGACGCTTTTGAGAAGCTCATATCTTTGGACCGCACGTCGATACAGCGGACTTCTATTGCTCAGTAGCCCATCCAACTACCATGTTTTTTACCAGTTCCGACTCATTGTGAATGACTACCACTGCGCGTGGCCGCGTCTGCTGCGAGCGTGAGTGGTGTTGATAAGGAGTTTTTGTCGCAACAACTCCCGCACGGCTGGACGATTGTACTCGAATTTGGTGTGTTGGTTGAGACCCACACTACTGCAATGTTGCACAGGTCAAACTCTGGGTTACATTGCAGGTGCGCACGTGCACCCCTGTTCCGTCCACGAAATTACCTACAAAACATCGCTGCAATACCGGACCTATATATCGGCAACCAAAAGTCGCAAAGACACGGGTCGAACACAGATGTGTAGAGAAACGATTCTCCCGGCGTATGCACTATGTGTCGATCAACGGCGCGTGGTACGTGCAAAGTTACTGGCTATACAAGCGCAAATAATGGTTGCACGACGCTTCCACGATTTAAATCAGTGCTTGGCACCTATGGGACGGAAAGCGATGAAACAAACACCAATGTGTAGACCAGATGTACGTCTCGTAAAATGCATTTAAAAAAATGTAGGTTTAGTGCAGTATTTTTGCTTGTTAACAAATCCGCTGTAATATTTGACATTGAGATTGGTATAATATTCCTTCATAACCGTAGTATGTTTCAACCAACAGGCGTTCAAACGATAAAAATGTGCACTGTAAAGCAGTTATCAAATCCATCCCCAACCACCCAAAATGAATTTTTGCCTACAATTCATGAAGCTTATAATTGCAAATTAAAAATAACGCTGGCAAAAACTTATTTAGGTTAAAGTATCGATTTAGTTCTGATCTATTTGTGACGGCAAAACAACACATAGCGAAAATAATTCAAAAGCATGCTTGGTACAAAACGAGCCTCCGTTGGGCGGGAGATAATTTGACGCGGATTTATTTGGGTTCGCTCGTCCTTCGCCGTTTAAGGCGTCTTACTGGTTTATTTTCGCTGTGTTGCTTTGCCGTTGCAACTTAGATCCGAGCTAAATCGATACTTTGAACTAAATAGGTTTTGCAGCGTTATTTAACATTTTGCAATTGTTGTTGCAATCATGTTTGTAGGCAAAAATATATTTTTGGTGGGTGGGATGGATTTGATTGCATTTTACAGCAGCATCAATTTTATCGTTGATTACCGTTTGATTTTGACGCTACGGTAGTGTAATTAAGGAAAAATATAAAATCGGCAACATGTGTATAACAGGCGGGTTTTAGCAGCGAAATATTGCATTAAAACCTAAACATGTACTTTTGGTTTTAAAAAAATCGTCCCGCTGGATTGGCCGGCACAGCAGTTACAGGAAATATACCGCCTTGGCAAAAGTATGTTTAATGATGGATATGAGTGTCACTCATCTGATGCTGTTCACGGTGCCGCGTCGCTGGGGCCGTGCGGCAGCCGCAGAGATTAGGCTCCGCCTCACTCTGCCTACGTCACCACAAGAGTTGCGCGCCATGAAACACAGTGCGGCTCCAAACTTGCTCGCTGGCCGCGGACCGCGGTCGCTGCGGCTGACTGTCCCGGCCGCAGAATCGCTTGGCGGCCGCAGCCGTGTTACGTCATACTTACCACCATCCCACCATCCGTCTTACCCTATTACGCCTGCTGGCCGAGCGGCGCAAGCGACCGCCAGCAGATTTGCGGCGCCCGTGAACAGCACCTGGCATCATTCCATCATTTCCGCATACTTCCGCCAAGGCGGTAATTCCCTAAAACTGCTGTGCAGCCAGCCCATGCGGACCTATTTTGAACCAATAGTACATGCATTTTAAAGACGGTTCGTTGGTCTAAATATTAGTGTTTGTTTCATCGCTTCACGTACCATAGGTGCCGAGCATTAATTTAAGTCGTAGAGACGTCACAAAACCATGAATTTGCGCTTGTATAGCCAGTAACTTTGCACGTAGCACGCGCCGCTGAACGACACATAGTGCATACGCCGTGCGGATCGTTTCTCTACACATCTGCGTTCAACCCGTGTCCTTGCAACTTTTGGTTACCGAGATATAGGTCCAGTATTGCAACGATATTTTGTATTTAATTTCGTGAACAGAACAGGGGTGCAGGTGCGCACATGCAGTGTGACTCAAAGTTTGACCTGTGTAACAATGCCAGTGGTGGGGTCTCAAACCACACACCAAATGTCAGCTTATTAAGTTCAGCCGTTTCTCAGCTACAGCAGGATAACGTTTTCTGACACTCCGACGTTGCACGTGTCAACCAGTTCAGCGCCATGCTACCTACTCACGTGATCAAAACAATTATAATAATCATGATTTAATTGCATGGGGCTTTCAAGTTAGCGAATACCGTTGTCAATCCGAACGTGCGGTTGGAAGATAGAGCTTCTCAAAAGCGTCCCACGGTCGGGTTTGGATTCGGTCGGTCGCTCATAATTCATCATTTTTTTCCATTATACCACGTAAAGGACGCGATTTGGTTTCATATTTCTTACTATTAGCAAAGAGCCCTCTGTCTGACTGTCTGACTGTCCTGACGCTGACTGTCTACTGTCTGACTGTCTGAACTGTCCTACTGTCTGCTGTCTGACTGCCTATTGTCTTGACGTCGTTGTCTCTGTCTCTGGTCTCTGGTCTCTGGTTCTCTGGTCTCTGTCTCTGTCTTGGTCTCGGTCTCTGTCTCCTGGTCTCTGTCTCTGGTCTCTGGTCTCTGTCCTGTTCTGGTCTCTGGCCTCTGGTCTCTGGTCTCGCGTCTCTGGGTTCGTCTCTGGTCTCTGGTCTCTGTCCTCTGTCCTCTGGTCTTGGTCTCTGGTTCTGGTCTCTGGTCTCTGTCTCTGATATTTGTTCTGATATTTGGTCTCTGGTCTCTGGTCTCTGGTCTCTGCTCTGGTCTCTGGTCTCTGTCCTTGGTCTCTGTCTCTGGTCTCTGGTTGTCTTGGTTTCTGTCTGTCTCGGTCTCTGGTCTCTGGTCTCTGTCTCGTCTCTGCTCTGGTCTATGTCTCGGTTTGGTCTCTGTCTCCGGTGTCTGTCACTGGCCGTTTTGATTCTGTCTCTGCTCTGGTCTCTGGTCTCTGTCTCTGTCTCTGTCTCTGGTCTCTTGATAAAAACAATTATTTATTAAAAATATGTTTGGAACAGGGTGAGTATCATTCACAAATCAAGATTGGACCAGACCACCAGGATTTCACTGTTTGACCTTTGGTCAAAATGTCTCTTTTTCAATGGGTGATAACTATTTGCGTGTAATTAACCTATAAAATAATATAAAACGCACATACATATGCAATTGGGCAGAGAACCATCAACAAGTGACCATAGTTTATGCACAAAACAACAAGTGGCCTTACTCTGCTACCATGTGATCTTAGGTAAAAAAGGTGAATAACACGGTTTTGACCGAAAGTTGCCGAACCGCATAACCGGGTACTACCGGGTCGGAAGCAAGATTACTTTACTATATAGTCGAAAGTATCCGTTAGTACCCGTAATATGTGTTAATGAATTCGATTATAAGAAAAACTAACGGGAAATTTAGCATTGTAAGAGCAGATAATTGTACATGAATTCATAAAGTTTCATTGATCCCAAACAAATCTGGAAAAAGCCGTGTTCTAGATCAAAAATTACCCAAAAACGCCAGAAAATATACCGGTACTACCCTGGTTACTACGGACTACCGGTAAATAAATCCTTCGTGAAAACGCTAATGGTGGTGATATGGTGTCTAGTCGTATCAAAATCTTGGTTACGAAAAATGTGTGACCAATTTGGTATTCGGACGGTCAGCTTATAAATCTTGGCACTTCGGTCACTGATCTTAAACAATCACTTTTTTGTCAATTTTACGCATTTCTATTTCTATCGTCCGCAAATTTTGAACAAAATTGTTCGAAAATAAATTAATTTTATGTAAATTATAGGTTTTGCTTGCGTAAAAAACAGCCACTATTTTTTTTACAAATCTTTATCTTTTCAGCATATACTCTTTTGGTAACTATAATTGCGTTTTATGAATATTATGTGAAAAGAATTTGGCCAATGTGAGTATAAATTGTATACTAATTTGAAAATCGATCAAATCTTGGCACATTTTTTGGCCTCAACAAAATGGTCAATATTTGGACAACCTAAATGCCTGCGTGTTCGGTATTGATTGGTTTGGTAGGAATTTCGGGGAAATGACATTACTGGCTGGTGTCTGGGCGCCGGCGGCGTGCCAGCAAGAGGTTGGGGACCTGTCACGCTTGCAACACCGACACAGTCCGACCGGGGCGGTGTCTGGCGGCCAAAAGGCTGCGTGCCGCAGAGGGTCGGGGGACTGCCACGCTCTGCACCGCGACTACAGTCCACTCGGGGCGGTGTTCTGGCGGCCCGGCGGCGTGCCAGCAGAGGGTCGGCGGGCTGCACGCTTCTGCGCAGAGGGTCGGGGGACTGTCACGCTCTGCACCCGACACAGTCCGACCCGGGGCGGTGTCTGGGCGGCCCGGCAGGGACAACAAGACGCAATACGCAGTAACCCGAACAGTAACACGCATGGGTGGCGTCCGCGATGTTACAACACAATTAAATACATACGCGACGCGGAAAAACCCGGGCATTGGTGCACCGAGGGTCCGAACAGAGCGACATATGATAGCACACCAGTGTGCCACTGTGGCAGCACAGGGCAGCACAGGGAATGCCTGAACACAGCCCGAACAGTGCCCGACAGGTGCCGACACAGCACAGTGAATGTGATGAGGGGGGGCAGTATCACACGGCGTAAAGGCGGTGGGCGGCTGCCCGCCTGCAGTAAAAACTTTGATGTAGCTGCGTTGGCAATGGTGACGGGGGTATGGTGTCTGTTCAGATGGGCTCTCACGGAACTTACTGTAGCTGCGTTGGTAATGGTGACGGGGTATGGTGGTCTGCTCAGATGGGCTCTCACCGGGAACTTCTGTTAGCTGCGTTGGAATGGTGGACGGGGTATGGTGTCTGCTCAGATGGGCTCTACGGGAAGACTAGGCTGTGTTCTCACAGCACACTCCCGGCCGGAATCCCTGGAATCCCCGCCGGGCATGTTTACTCTACTGCAGTTCGGCAATTTACTCATACATATGGTATTCCTGTCACTCTTGCTACGGAAATCGGTAGAGAGCACTTTTCTACAATTCCCCGAAAATTCCCATGGAATTGACTGGTTAGGGCAAGAAACAGCCTTATAATGCTCTATGGGCTCCTCGGGAAGATCGGTGTTAACTAGGTTAAGAATGTCACGACTTCGTTGCAGGCGAGAAAGAGTGTGAATGTTTTATGTCGAGGCTGCTGACTACGCCGTTGCCATTTGTGATAAGTGTTTTATGATTTCCTAGCGCTGATCGGTTATTTGGACCCTTGAGCTCAGTGGGAGGAGCGCTTGAGTCTGACCTATCCCGGTAGTGGCAGCCCGGGTTAGAGTCCCTTCGGCGCTCGCTATTTGCTCCTGATTGGGAAAGCCTGCGGCCGGTGTACTCAGTATTTCCGCGCTGGAAAAAAAATACAACAATATGTCTGTCAACGCCTGAAATTAGGTGCCTTTGGCCCTTTATGCATACGCATAGGGAACCTCCAAAATGATCGTAGCTTAGCTGGCTGGGGTCATTTCTGGGTATTTTGAGTGGTCATTTCCTGGGGTCATTTGTGTGTGGTCATAGTAAGGGCACTGAGCAGCAATAATTAACACCCTTGGTACCCCTCTATGAGATAGGTAGCCCATTGTTGTAACTGTGCGATATATCAGTGTTTAATCACTCTTGAAACAAAGACAGACTCTATGCACAATGCTGAGCTGCTTACTATGCACAGTGTCGGGTCCGCTCGATATCTGCACGGCGATTGTTTGTACGGGGCCATTGCAGCGATAACCGGCTGGTGTGGTGGTGGTGTGGTGCCTGGCTGGTGCGACGCTGCACGGCCTCATGACGGCTATTTTGGCGGGAAGCAGCTCAGCGAGTCGTCACTTGGCATCGGACTAGTCAATATCACCTTAGTTACCACATGGGGGCGAGTCCCCTGTCCACCAGACCGCCGCGCTGCCTCGTGCCGGAGCCCATGCTCATAGCACGTGCACTAGGGTGTGTCATCAGTAACAAAACCAAGTGACACAAAGATATTCCTTGGCGCTGGAGCCCAAAAGTACACGGCATCACAACCTGTTCCTCCCAGAAACTTGAATTCGTGAGGGCGAGCGATCGAAATGTCGCTACAAACCGATGCCCGGGCGTTGCAGTCCATCCATATGTTGAGCGCCAACCGGCGCGGCAGTAACACCAAACCGTGGCGGCAAAAGCGATGCAAAATAACTCGCGTATGAAAACGATCTGCCGAACTCTTTGTTTGAAACTGATACGCTGCAAAATTGGGCTATTCTAAGCTTCACTAAGCAGTTCAGACATTGACTGACTGATTGTCCTATTGCAGAAGCTTATGTGTTGTTGAGTATAAACTCGCTGTACGAGTACGTGAGATAGTATTGGTTTTCGACTTTAACTTCTCTAAGACACCCTCACGTTCTGCAAACAAAACCATGCCTATACCATATGACTCACAATATATTACCTGTTGGACAACTTATGCAACTTTTCCGCAGTGTGGCGCTAGTCCGATCCATTTTATTACATTTTTTTTTTTTTTTTTTTTAATATGTTAAGAATTTATACATCATGCACTGTACATCAATGGTAAGTGATACAAAACTAATAAATTCACGCAATTTATAAGGCAGGCAGCCTCGGCGCTCACCACCATGGCTGCACAGTCCTTGTGCATGTATAAAAAAAATATAGTCCATTCTCTGGCGGCCATCCCCCAGCACATCCGCCGGCATTTACACAGCTGACACGACGGTCATCGTAGTGAAACCAGCGGTCCCTGCCTCGCTGTTACACTCCGACACGTAGTGGCCAGAGTGGGTGGCGGCCGCCATAGTGGCTGACCACACCACAGTCGGTATGTGTGTCCCCGCCGGTTCCGATCGAGACAGCAACCGGTCGTCCTCCACGCAAAGTCGGACGCTGTGCGGGGGGGGGGGGCCTGCTTCCGCCCAGGGGGGGAAAGAAGGTTCAGTCAGCTCTCCCTCCTCAGAGACTCATGATGTCCCCTGCAGCTCCCGTCTCGTCCTCGTGGGTCCACAACGCTTGACGCCGACGGCAGCATACTACCATCAGCTCGGGCGGCGACCGGTGGTGGTGCGGGGCCAGTGGAAGCAGCGGCCCGGCGCCCAGCCCCTCTGACCTCGCCGTACTTGCTGCGATGAGGACAAACTCACGGGAGACGGGGTCCGGACAGGAGCCTGAGGCGGCCTCCGGGGAGAGGGACGGCGCGCGGAGAGGGAGTGGCAGTGGTTGGTCGAGGACTGGTGCCGGGGCGGGCGGTGATGGATGATCGGTGGTGGTAGACGATCGCTCGGGCTTCGGTCCGCTCCTCGAAGTCCGACAGAGTGCGAATGGGGCAGTTTGTACATTTCCACTCCGGTGGCCTGATACGGTCATCGGCCACGTACTCGTTCAGCGACAAGAACTTTGGGATGCCCACTTTGCCTTGATCTTCTTAGGACTTCCCGCCCAGGAAGACACAAGCGGTTAAGCTGTAGTATCAGCGTCCTCGGCAGCTGGCTTGATTTTGGTGGGACGCGACACTCGTTGTGATGGCAGTGTTGGCAGAGCAGCTCGCGCGGGTCGGGTTGCAGCTGAGCCGCATAGCTGTTCCTGCCACGGGTGGGCGCCTCGCTTCCCGGCGGCGCGGGCACGCTCACGAAACCAAGCTGATGTTCTCATGACCGCTTCAGCACAGTCTCGTGACAACTTGGTGCCACATGTAATTCTCGATGAGCTGATACTGAAAGTTGTCTCGGACAGGGTTGGCGGCCGGCTGGCGTGCGTCGATCTCGTCCTTAATGGTGTCCAGAAGGCGCAGCAGGAACTCGTTGGCGTCCTGCATCTCCGAGCTGCGGAACGTGGGGTCAATGTCGGAGAACACGTCACGCATGACATTGAGGTGGCTGAAGACGGACTTGCTGAGGGCCTTCTGTCGGAGCACCATCAGCTTGGCAACAGCGCGGAGCGTGCGGCACTGGACGCTCTGCGGGCCAGAGGCCAGCGAAATCATCTCATTCAGGAACGGACGCAGACCAAGCACGACTGCAGCGGGCATTTCTGATAGCACGAATTCCGTAGTTGGAAGCCCAATGTAGAGAGGATCCTTGCCGTGTTTGTCCGAGTCGGCCGGAGGATAACCGGCTTCAGCTGCAAGTCTCGGGACGTGTGTGTCTTCCCTTCGTGCAGCTGTTGCGCCTTGCTGCCTTCTCCCGACTTCCGGGTTGAGGGTGGAGGCCGCATCTGCTGGCTTGCGGCGAACCGGGAACCACCTGATCTGCTGCTCGGGTCTCCGTAGAAGCGACTAACGTTGTTGCGTAGCTTACTGCGCTACAAACGCTGGTTGCGCGCCCGAACCACGTTATAGCGCTGCGTTCCGCGGATGGTGGCATAGACACCCGTTGCCATAGCCAGCCGTCTCTCGCGCTCGCCGGTCACAGATGTTATCGTCGGCAAGTTCCTTAACAAACCTGGGGCTGCAGAGCGATAACTCCAGACGTTCCACTGCCAGCGGCACGAATAGTACTGAGATGAGATGGAGCATATCGCTGTACCTTGCGCGCTTCTGCAGTACGAGCGGCTGTCCCTGGATTCAGCGCAGAGCCCACCACGACGCTGTCATACGCGTGTTCTCGCACACGCGTGTTCACGCGTGTTCTCGGCACTGTATTTATTTACATGTATTTGAAAATACAGACGTAAAAATACACATAAGCATTATACATTGCCGAGTCCTTAAGTAACGGCAATACATATCAGCATATCGTAAGAATGAACTAACGTGCAAATACATGATATGGCAAAACATATGAATAATAAGTAAATGCTTAATAATGATTGCATGAACAATGAAATGGATACGTGAAGAAGTTTCAACTTCCTTGCTATGAATTATAAAACGATGTGTTTCTTACGAGCGAGCGCGAAGCGTGGAGCGAGTCCTCATTGAATCCGGACTCTCTTCTCAACATATAAGCGGCCGACCGCGGGCCAGACCGCGACGCTGGTCAGAAGCTTATATCTTTTGGAACCCCGCATACCGATTGACACCGGTCTTCGCCATATGATAGCCCCATGCAATGACATGATGATTATTGACATGTTTTTATCACCTGTTGATGGTCCAACAGGCGCGTGACACGTGCCGGTCAGGGGTGTCAAAGTATTATCCTGCTGTACTGAAGAAACAGCTGGACCTACAAAGGCTGAAATTTTGTGTGAGGCTGGAGACCACCCACTGGCAATGTGCAGCAGGTAAGAACTCTGGTCACAACTGCACGTGCGCACGTGCACCCCTGTTCTGTCCACAAAAATTACCTACAAAAACATCGTTGCAATACCGGACAATTCGGCCATCAATATCGGCAACAAAAGTCGCAAAACACGGGTCGAAACACAGATGCGTAGAGAAACGATCCGCCCGGCGTATGCACATGTGCCGATCAAGCGGCGCGTGACACGTGCAAAGTTACTGGCTATAACAAGCGTAAATTCATAGTTTTATGAACGTCTTCAATTTAAATCAGTTGCTTTATGCACGTATGGAACGTTGAAGCGATAAACCAACCAAATCTGTCGACCAATGTACCGTCTCTAATGCATGCAAAATTGAGACTTTAATGCAGTAATTTCGCTGTTAAAATAGCCTGTAATATTTTTAATTGACGATTCTATAACATTTCCTTCATTACACGCCGTAGCTCCAAACCAAAGGGTACTTAGACGATAAAAATGATGCAGCTGTAAAGCGGCAATCAAATCCATCTAATACCCACCCAAAATGATTTTTTGCCTACAAACATGAAGCTTATAATTGTAAATATAATAACGCTGCAAAACCAATTTATTCAAGTATTGACTAGTTCGGATCAATTTGCGACGGCAAACAAAATAGCGAAAACAATCTATATATGCATGCTTGCACAAGACGGATCCTCCGTGGACGGGGAAAATTGACGCGGATTTATTCGGACTCGCCTCGTCCTTCGCCGTTTAAGCTCTTACTGTATTTACCTGGCATAGTTTAGTGGCAGAGACATCATGGGTGCCCAAACCCAACCCAACCCACCGAAAACCCATCGAACACAAGCCCAGACCACCCAGACCCATTCAACATTCATATGATACGCCATGCCATTGGGGTCCATTCAGTAACGATTAAGGCTGGGGGAAAGAATAATATTCAACAAAATTCGCAACCATTACCTAGCCATGTTGATTTCCATAATAATAACTAGATAATATAGGCCTGTGTGCTGATTTGAAACTACGAACACTTTGCGGTCAAACATTATCATATTTGAATCAAGACCTAGGAAATCAGACATGGTTTAAAAAATATTACTGCCCTATTACTACACGTTATTGTTGTCGTATAATGGCAAAAGTCTGTTAAGTGTTTATATCATATAAAAACCCTATTTACCTGGTTCAACCATCATGGTTGTCAAGTAAAAACAACTCTTAGCAACATTTTCCGAAATGCCATACCCATGCCCGCCCAGTACCCTGAGAAGTCAAAAAATGCATACCCACCAGAACATTTGGAAAGATGAATGGCACCCATGGTGCACCCAGCCATGAATAGTCCTGGTATCAGTGGTTTCGCCGCTAGACGCGGTCGGACGGAGCCGCTTTGGAACCCCCGAGGCCCAGCACGGTACAGAGCTTTTGGTCATGCTCAGTCTGCTGGACCAAGTGTCAACCGGCTAGATTGGGCACGTGCCCCGGCATACACTCCCTGAGTCGCAAATTCACAACGTCCCTCTCCCAGATCTCTCAGGCGCAGGTCTTACCGATGGGTAAAAAAAAACGGTCCCTGGTGTGCGTCCCAGGTTTTAGCAAGCGGAGGTCGCTCGGTTGCCGTGCAGCTGGCAGATGGACAGGTGAACTGCACGGGTGACTCGGTGACCAGCTAAACAGCCGGCACACGCCGCCTTTCGTCCCGCCGGTGTGACGGCTGTGCCGTCGCAGCCGTCGCAGACTGAGCAGCAAAACGCAAGAGCGCCAGGATCTTCGCCAATCCAGCGATAAACTTGGAGGCCGTGAGCTATACAAGAACTGAATCTCCTGGTGCGGAACCAAGTCACACAGCCTTCCACTCCTGCGAGATCTGAAGTGACGGCGAGTTGGCGCGGACATGTGCCAGGCTCCGATGGCCATCCCGCCCATATATCATGTTTACACCCAGGCGGTGGAGAGGGCCGTGCACACGTCACCGAGGCGGTGATCGCGGTAATGGAGAGGGAGCGGCATGGCCTCATCACGCAACAGCTCAGGCACCGACAGATTCTCCCCACCATCAACATAAAGAAACATCTGCTCAGAAGGTAAGCCGGCAGTTATTAACTAATCACATCCTCAAAAGTGTCAGATTCCCGTCTCGACTTCAATTGTACGGTAGGTTGAAGTACATTGCGCAATGTACATTGTCGAATAGATTGAATTCGAAACGGGAATTTGATTCTTTTGAGGATGTGATTAGTTAGCAATTGCCAGCATACCTTCCGAGTAGATCGTTCTTAGAGCTGATGGTGGGGAGAATCTCGCGGTGCCTGAGCTTGGCCGTGATGAGGTCATACCGTGCATCTTCTCTCATTACCGCCGATCATGCCTCGGTGACGGTGTGCACGGCCCTCTCCACCGCCTGGATGTGAACTGGATAGGGCGGGATGACCATCGGAGCCTGCTCTATGCCCCACAACTCGCCGTCACTCAGATCTCGCAGGAGTGGAGGCTGTGTGACTTGTGTATACCAGGAGATCATGTCTGTATAGCTCACGGCCTCCAAGTTTATCGCTGGGATGGCGAAGATCCTGGGCTCTTGCGTTTGCTGCTCAGCTGCGACGGCTGCGACGGCACAGCCGTCAACACCGGGACGAAAGGTGGCGTGTGCTGGCTGTTAGAGCTGGCCACCGAGTCACCCGTGCATTAGTTTATCTGCCAGCTGCACAGCAACGAGCTGAACCTCCGCCACCTCTGCTGAACCTGGACGGCACGACCACGGGACGAAAATATTTGTATGGACCATGCGGCAAGACCTGGCCGGAGAGGTCTGGGAGAGGGACGTTGGAAATTTGAGGACTCAGGGAGTCGTATGCCAGGCATTGCCCAATCTGCCGGTTGACCTCAGCAGCTGAGCATGGACCAGCAGCTGCTGTATCTGCTGGCCTCGGGGGGTTCAAAGCGGCTCCCGTCCGTACGCGTTACCCGCGGCGAATCAGACCCACTAAACTAAATGCCAGTAAATATGAAAACACATTGCATTATAATTCATAGCAATGAATGTTGAAACTTCTTCACGTATCATTTGGTTCCTCAGGCATTCATTGTAAAACATTTATTTATTATTATACGTTATGCCATAGTATGTCGTAATATGGTTCATGCTAACACTATTTGCTGATATGTATTGCCGTTTCATTTAAGGACTCGGCACTGTATAATGTTTGTGTGAATTTGTAAGTGCGTGTTCTCAAATACACTGTAAATGGATTCTAGTCAGCGCGCATTGCGGAAAAGTTTTGTATAAGTTATCCCACAGGAAATTGTAGTTAACATGAAGGCATGGTTTTGTTTGGCAAGGGGGGGGGGGGGGCGTGAAGGTGTCCTTAGAGAAGTGAAAAGTCGAAAAAAGCAGTACTTATCTAACGTACTCGTACAGCGAGTTATACTCAACAACACATAAGTTTCTGCATAAAGAACACTCCGTCAAGTCAAGTCTGAATGCTAATTGGAGCCTAGAAAGGCGCATTTTTGCACGTATCAGTTTCACAGAAGAGCTCAGAGCATCGTTTTCAATACGCGAAGTTATTTTGCATCGCTTGCCGCCAAATGGCCTGTGTTACCTGCTGCGGCCGGTGGGCGCTCTACCATACGGAAGAGGCAACGCCGGGCGTCGGTTTATACGACATTCAATCGGCTCGCGCCTAACGAATTCCCAAGTTTCTGGGACGAACCGATGGATGCCGTGTACTTGTGAGCTCCAGCGCCAAGGATTTCTTTGTTTCAGTTGATTCCAAGAGATTCACCCCCTCGATGACACACCCTAACGTGCACTACTGATTGATACATCACAAATAATTATAATAGCGGACGTCGCGGAACCAGCCGGCTGTGCGCCGGTTGGTCTGTAGGTCTGGTTGGTCTGGTCTATAGGTCTGGTTGGTCTGGTCTGTAGGTCTGGTTAGTCTGGTCTGTAGATATCTTTAGAGCGGAGGCAGGGACGTAGCCAAGGGGAGGGGGCACGGGGCAGTGTTCCCCCTGAGCAAAATACATTCACACTTTCTCTGACGACGTGACCCTATACCTTCCCCCTGGTCAGCAGGTCAGCAGTACCAAAAAAAAACGGCTGAGGAACCGATTTTTTGTCGACGAGGCCCCCTGAGAAAAATCCTGGCTACGTGCCTGAGCGGAAGTCATAGTCTACGTTCAATACATGCAACGTCGCAGGCCAGAACGAAGGCAAGGAGGCCAGGACGAAGGCAAGGAGGCCAGGATAAAGGCAAGGAGGCCAGGACGAAGGCAAGGAGGCCAGGATGAAGGTTGTTAGTTTCCTGTCGTCAATTAGTTCTGATAATTTCCAACCTAACAGTTTGTTTATATATAAAAAATGCAGATACATGGCATATGAAAATGCAACTAATTCTTACCCAAACTTAGGTGAAAAGTGACAGGAACAGCTTCTTGAGCATCGCAGCTCTTGTCTGGGTTTTCGCCGCAGGGAAGCACCGCTTCAGACGAGTTATCTTTGCTCGGTCTTTCACTAGAGGCATATATGAATATATGTTGTTGTTCTTACTATATATATATCTATTTTCTTATTCTTTTTCTATTGTTCTGTATTTACCACCATTTCTTTTTTTTCATAGTATACTTTTTTTTGTGTGTTTTTTTTACTATCTAACTTGGTTACGTTTATTTAGATGGATGGTATGTACGTTTTTTTTTTTTTTTTTTTTTTTGTCTTCTTATTTATTTTTTAATTATTATTTACTCGCCACACCCAAAAAAAGAGAGAGATAGTAGTAGCAAGGATATAAATAAAAATGAGAATAATAATACTAAATAATATAAAAAAGCTATTCCTGATTTGTTTACCAATTTATATTTACATGTATAATTTTAACTCTATTTTATTAGTATCAAGCGCATCATAGAAACTGATGGGCCTGTCGCGACTCCCTAATGCCGATGGCTCAGCCTCATCAAAGCCTCATGTTGTTATAGTTGCACCCATACCGGGGCGCCACGGCTCCAGTGGCAGCAGGGTCACATTTGGTCGGTCGGAGGCCTGGCCAAAAGCTTTGATTTTAGGCGTCCTCCTACAGAAGGCCAAAACCCATGCCAATGGTTGTTTTTGCATCAAGAAGTTGTCGAAAACAAGCTACTTTGTACTTATTATTTTATATTATTCAAAAAAGGTATATGTATTATTTTCAGTCGTTACGGTGAAACCATGCCGCTGATGTAGGTATGCCTCCTTTCTCCGCCCATGTTCGACCCCCTAATCGTTTTGGAAAAATCGACACTACTGCGTTCTCTACACTGCTTTTTTTTTAGTTTGCTCCCACCGAAGGGCTATTTTATTTCCATTTTAAACATAGCATGTTTTACACTTACATTTTTTTATCGAGACAAAAATGTATTCACATCAGCATACATCATCATACACCATCACATCATCACATCATACATCATCATCATCATGCATACATCATCATCATACATCACATCACATACATCATCACATCATATATCTAACACCGTAGGCGGTATCGCTGATCCGTGCTGTTTAGCTGCTCTGCATGCTATTTGAAACAGACAGGTTACCGTTTCGAAACGTAAAGTAAAAGCAACACTAAGAAACAGATGTGTTTTGTGCAGCTGTTATATTGTCTGAGTATGTTTTAGCCAAGGGTTGCATAAAACTTGTCTTAGCGTAACATTTCTGTTACAACTTCACAAGGCCTTCGTTACACCCGCAGAATGGCTCCGTTACCTCAAATGGGTTATATCCGTTACCTCCGTTACCCACCGTCTGGGAACCACTGGTCTGGAGCAAAAGGTGGTGTCAAAAGACTTGTTGCTGCCACCCCCAAATTTAAGGTCAAAGGTGGGGTAATTTTCACAATGTCCCCCTCCCCCTGTGGCCACCAGTATGTACAGATTATATTAGACTCTTTTGTATTGGAAATAACAGATAGTTATTTGCGCCGTTTAGTACTGCGGAATTTGTTGCTGTATTTTTTGGTCTGGATAACTAGGCCTTCACAATTCAAAAGGTTCCATATGTATCAAATGAGGGCTTTCGCGGCGGTGGCACAGCAATGTGATATTTTTAGATTATTTTATTCTCTCAAAATGGTAACAGTTTGGTTGAAGCTGCCACATTTGTGTCATGTCTCGCGAAGCGGTGCAAAATTTTCATGTTTTTGATTGTGGATAGCTGAATTTTTACTGCTGCAGTTTTGTTTTTTGGTTATAAATTTGCCATTTTTCTGGACATTTTTTTTTGGGGGGGGGGAGTAAATCATAGCCTCTGAGCCTCCGGGGGCATGGCTCTGTACCTCCTCACTCTGGATCCGCCTCTGCCTCTGGTCACCGATATAAACATATCCGAGAAAAGCGAATTGTAGCTACCTATGACCTTATGAAATTTGATTAATTTTATACAAACTGTGGTTATTATACTACAAACAAATTAATTTGATACAAATTTGGTTAAAAACTGTGACGAGGTGTGACCGCATTGTTTGGGGGAGGGAAGTGGGGTCACGTGACCTGGCCTGATGGATGATCACACCTGAGATGAGTATATGTATTTTTACACAATGTGGATAACTGATACCGGAACACCTGTGACGTCAGTGGTGCACGTCAGTGATGCATGCCGCCGTTTTTCGGCTATCCTCGAAAAACCTTGGTCTAAACGCTCCCCCCCCCCACATGCCGCTTTGTGCGGAAAAGCCTGTACCTACTCACGTCCAGCTGTTTGGCGCCTGCTCCTCTTACTTCACGTCCAGCTGTTGGCGACTGCTCTCCTTACTTCACGTCCAGCCTGTTGGCGACTGCTTCTCCTTATCACGTCCAGCTGTTGGCGACTGCTCTCCTTACTCACGTCCACTGTTGGCGGACTGCTCTTCCTGTACTCACGTCCGCTTTGGCGAACTGCTCTCCTTAACTCACGTCCAGCTGTTGCGACTGCTTCTCCTTACTCACGTCCAGGCTGTTGGCGACTGCTCTCCTTTACTCACGTCCAGCTGTTGCGACTGCCTCTTCCTTTACTCAGTCAGCGTTGGCGACTGCTCCCTTACTCACGTCCAGCTGTTGGCGACTGCTCTCCTTTATCAACGTCCAGTTCTGTTGGCGACTGCTCTCCTTCTCACGTCCAAGTCTGGTTGGCGACTGCTCTCATTTTAACTCACGTCAAGCTGTTGGCGACTGCTTTCCTTACTCACGTCCAGCTGTTTGCGCGACTGCTCTCCTTACTCACTGTCCCAGCTTTTGGCGACTGCTCTCCTTACTCACGTCCAGCTGTTGGCGACTGCTCTCCTTACTCACGTCCAGCTGTTGGCGACTGCTCTCCGCCTCCACTCTCGGTCGAGATGTCGGCTTGTCCGGCAGTCCTGCATTGTCCGCTCCCTGATCGGCCATGGTCCTGACATTGGAGAAGGACGGCGTCAGCAACAGGTCGTTTGAATGCACAACAACAACAACATCAACACGTGTATTTTTTAGAATTCAGTAGCAAACAATATACAATACGCAATGATCAAATTGGTGCAAAAGAATACAAATATTAAATTAAAGCACCTCTTTAATTAAATGTGTGTAGCTTACATGAAAATACAAAAACTAACATAAGCAAATGGCACAATTAACTAACATAAGCAGGTTCGGTTTGGTTTGGTTTGTGGACCAAGCACCGTATCCTCATTTGGGATCATGGTGCTGGAACTCTCACCCTGTTCCGAGGATTATTATATGGGTGCCGGTCGACTGTTTCAGCGGCCCGCCCAGGGATTTGACCCTGGGTCACCGGTACAGAAGACAGAAATCCTGCCCCTGCGCCAGATCGCTCCCCGAAACATAAGCAGGTCGCCGCCACAGCGCGCCGCGTACGCTAATCAGTAGTCAACTCGGCCACCTCCAGGCAGCGCCACGTGCCGCCCGCCCCGCCGTCCGCTGCTGGATGCGTTTAGGTCTGGAATCTTTGTGTTTTGATTATACAACTTTGGAACAATTTGGCAACTTTAATTCCTTCATTTTGACTTAAATCACGATCATAAAGCAGCACTTCAAGCTTATTTCCAGTTATTACTTCGGGGAAACTTGGGACTATTCGGGAGACTTGGTCGAAAAGTTCTGAACGTAGCACGTTAAAACGGGAACAATTTAGAACAAAATGCGCTACATTCTCTTTTGGGTTTCCACACTCATAACTCACAGCAAGGGGAAGAGGCTTTTTGAATTTGGAAGAGGTGAGCATTAAGTGCTGATGAATCACGTCTAAGACGAGTATGCAAAATGTTTCCAAAGCTTTGAAGGCCGGGAAGCTGCTCTAACTGACTGCTGCTTTGAAGAGGTGGGGCAGTGGCGGTGGCGCAGCTCACTTGCATCAAGGTCATCAATAGTAATGCAAAATATTTAATAACTGAACTGACCTCGGCCCAGGGCTGGAGATCCTGGGATGGGGGTCCACGGTCATAAAATACTAGGTAAAGCGGAAAAGGAGCTTCAACACAGGGCCAATGGGAGGCAGTTTGACATCTATATCAAACCGCCTCCCATTGGCCCTGTGTTGAAGCTCCGTTTCCGCTTTAACTAGTATTTTATGACCGTGGACCCCTCCGCCCCCCCAGGGATCTCCAGCTCGCCTTCGGCTCACTGCACACGCGGCACTGCCCTGCAGCCGCAGTGGGAGCCGAGGTCAGTTCAGCTCAGTCGCCGAGTTCCGCTGACCTCGTGTTCACCTGCGCAGCACTGCCTGCACCGTAAATGCACCGTGAACCTGCACCGTATACACACCACTGCACGCTGCGACGGTACAAGTGTAACACACACTGCACGCTGCAGGTTACAGTGTAACACACCACTGCACGCTGCACGGTACAGTGTAACACACCACTGCACGCTGCACGGTACAGTGCAGTGCAGATGTTCTGTACACTTTATCGACACCACCCGATGCCGATGCGCCCGGCAAATAATACTTCGTGAAAACGGCTTGTATAAATCAGTTCTTTCAGTGCACCATTCGAATAAACCCTCCATTTATCTGGGGCGATTTTTTTTTCTGCCGGAGGCTAGCTTTGAAAGTATTCTGAAAAACCTTGCTTAAGCGCACCCGTTTAATGAAATGTAAACATTGTCCATCGGTGCTGTCTGTGAGTGCCTCACGCAGTGAAATCTAATAAAACTATGTATGTCCTCGCCCCTGATACCGGGAGTGAGGGCTGTAGTAATTGCATTGGATTTCACTGCGTGCAGGACCGACAGACAGAGACAGAGACAGAGGTGGTGTCGGTGAAGTGGACAGAACATTTGCACTGCACTGTACATATGCCGTCTGCCGGTCCAACTACGCCAGTCATCCGAGCAAGCCCCCCCCCCCCGCCCCGCCCGGAAACTATGACCGGCGCTGGGAGGGGGTGGGGCAGGTTAGGAACGAAAATGAGCGCGGCAGTTACCGTGGCATCGCTTTATGTCAGTCAGACCACCACCGACATCGATTACATTATCACATTACTAATATAGCATTCAATGCTGAGTGCTTTGTGCTTGGCCCGGAACGCTTCCCAAGACAATATTTTCAGAATAATGTTCATTTTATGTTATTAGGTCACGATTTTTATGTTACTTGGCGACGTCTGAAATTAATGAACGTATGTGAAAACATTTTGGGAGATAACGTTTCCTGACACTGCCCGAAGAAACACTGCCTCTTCCGGATGATCATCGCAAAAACATACTAAAAACAAGTCCTAAGGAACTAAAGCATTATTGTTAATCTCCTGTTCAATGCTCACAACAGTAGCGCAAAAGATGCAAAAACTATATTTTATTTTAATTTGTTAATAATATAAAAAATGGTTTTGCGATTTCCTACAACACCACTAGATTATATGGCAGCGATTGAGCCCGCCAATTCAGAAGCGCAGTGCATAGACATTTCCCGTTTTGTAAACAACACTGCACCTTAACATGTAAGCAATCCGATACCAAAAACTCGGTTGGAAGAAAAAAACTTCAGATCAGTAGTGGGAGCTTAAAATCCTTCGTTTAAAGTCCCAAAAACCATTCGGGCAAATCTTTCCTTTTTCGGGGCAAATCTTTCCATTCATTGCCTATTATTTGAAGCTTAAATCAAGGCATAGGAAGATGTTTTCTGACATTAAAATTTGGGTAAGAATGCTTAAAGCAATAAATATACTATTTTTTAATAGTTACACAAGCTGCAATTAATTGATTTTGGTACGTAGTGGTGGCGGACTCGTCAAGCTTAATTGGCTGGAATAAAACTGAACTTTGAACGAATTGATATGGGCCGCTGGGCGCGAATATAAAAAACGGACTTCATGGTGATCATCAAATCTGGTTGATCTTTAACATATCAAATTTTAATTTGAACGGACAGTGTCCCTTGAACTTCCAATACAGGTATTTGATAGAACTGTTGTTTTATGTTTGCCGAGTGTCAAAGAGATAGTCAGGTGTTAAGTGTCAATGGATTGTCATCAAGCATCAAGTGAGCATCAACAAAACAAAAAACGTCGACCTATTCATAGTGAAGTCCCCTATTCATTGGTTGATTCCCCCCCCTGTTCACTGATGGAACCTCCCCCTGTTCACTGCTGGATACCCATACCCACTAGTGGTGTCAATCGGTAACCAAAATTTTGGTTACCGAAAAAAATGTGTGACCGATTCGGTAATCGGTCGGTCAGGCTTATAAATTGTTGGACACTTTTCGGTCAGCTTAATCTTGTTTAAATAAGTAAACTATTCAAAATCGGTCAAATCTTGGACATTTTTGGCGTCAACCAAAATCGGTCAATATTTGGACAACCAAAATGCCTCCTGTTTGGTATTGGATTGGTTTTGGTCAGAAAGCTTTGTGAAAATGACATCAGTAATACCCACCAGTAAACAGTTGAGTCAAAAAATACAATTTGTTTATAACTCAAATTTCGTATTGGGTTATAATAATTTGCTTGTGGTTATTCCATAGCATTTTAGTACGTAATTTCTAGACGAAGTTTCAGATCTCCAGGACAAAACACGAAGCCACTAGACTGATTTTTCAAAAGGATTGTTCGCTGGTGTGCACTTTCCCTAAACAAACAAAAATATATATATATATATATATATGNAAATGTCAGCTTCTGAAACAAATGTCCCGAAATAATATAATTATTTGTCTGTTCCCAGATATAACACCATCAGTCTGCTCAGTTGACTGTACAGGGTGCAAGGAAACAATATGCATTGTAAACTTCAATAATTCCCAAAATATGCATCACATACATTGGTGCTTTGCGCCGAATTGAAGTCAATTTAATTATTAAACAAATCAAATATGATAGACATTAATTGTGCACTTTATCGGTGGCGGTGGGAGAGGGAGGCAGGGGGGCACCATCGAAAGACGTGTGTGTGTGTGTGTGTGTGCGTGTGTTGTGGGGGGAAACGTATATTTTTGCCCCCTCCCCCAAAAAGCACGCGTCGAACGTTCATATTTCGGCAGTCGGATATCGAAAACCATTATGTTTGACCTCATAGGTATGCACATACCTGCGAAGGTTTTTTCCTGTAACCTGTGGAATCAAGATGAGCTTACCATTTCGATCTCGGTAACAAGTCCAATATAGTCAAATGACATCAATACTTTCTGCCAGGAGCGTAGCTTTTTACTTGTAATTACTCACATTTTTTTAGTCGACTCAAGCCTGACTCTACAGCCGAAAATCTGACTTGACTCCTGTTTCAAGTACTGTTGCAAAACAATGATTTGACTCGACTCTTGATTTAAGTGCTGTTAATACAAATTGAATCAACTTAACTGTGGACTCAAGTGCATTTTAACAAATTGATTTGACTAGACTAAAAAAAAAACGTTTGTGTCGACTCCATTGAGCTCATCACAAGTTTCATTACTGTTTATGCTGACCGACGACGGTAGAGTCGGGTGTAAGAAAATATCATTTTATCTTGCATTATTGCATATATCATTTGCATTATTTTGAGGAAAAAAGTATGAGTTATAACCAAATAATTGACATAATTTGCTTTTTCCGCGCTAATATATACTTTTATGACTTACTAGTAACATGATCATTAATTTATGGTTTCTCTCAATCATTTCTGAATTTTTGTAAAGGTGAACTGTTTCCTTCAAAGGAAGTGCACCTACTCTTTTTGAATGCCATTTTGTATTACGGTAATATTGGTTTGATGATTGGATGCGATAAATTTAACGTCTGGAGCCCCTTGAGTTTAATTTGTACTTATGTTCAGCTTTGCATATTGTTTTGTTTCGATATCCATAAACGATTGCTACTATAAACAGAGTCAAACAGATGTTATCTAGAATGGCGTATCTAAGACAATACATTTCCCATATGAACAATGCTAAATGGAAACCGAGGCTCTGTTCGGCAGCTGCTATCAGCGCACATGAGCTGTCTTCTATTGACCAGCGCTAACGATATATGCTAGCGGTGTAAACGTTAGGGCAATGCTTTTAGTAGCGAAAGTCTCACTGGAGCCTACCGATAATTTTGTGATTCCCTACTGATTTTGGCGCCTTTGGAACATCTCAGCAACAAGAGTGAATCTGGAGAAATGAAGTAATGACTAAATTCAGAACATATGTTCCAAAGACCAGTGTGAGCCAGTGTCAACAACTGCACATGACCGATGTGAGAAGGCACACTTCCTTTAAAGCAGCTTGGCCACCAGACTATGTATCCTTGCCTTCAGTTCATCAGCTCAGTTCACCAGCTGTTAGTAGCTATCAGTTGTTCATCAGTTAATTAGTTGTTTGTGGGTCAAGACAGCAAAGGCGGCAGGCATGCATTGTGGACTGCTGGCGTCAGACGCGCTGCCCCGTCCAGTGGCCGAATTTCAGCTCGACTGGAGGGGGGGGGGGGGCTGGATCTGTGACTGGGGGGCTGAATCTGTGACTGGGGGGGTACCCCCGCCCCAGCTAATATGTTAGACGAATCCCTGCCTAGTATCCAATGCCGGAGGCCTGATACTTGTAATTTACCGCTCATCATGATCTGCTAGAATTCCGGTTTGGAAAATAACTAGACTCTAACACAGGCACTACAAGGATATCATATTCATTATACACCCAGCCAGCGATTAACGCTACGATCCCGTTTGGGAACTCCCGACATTTTCGCCGAAGAAGTGAGTCGAGGAAATCATGTAGTTATTTCCGGAATCGCTACACTTGTCTTCAGAT
The DNA here is from genome assembly GCA_014673585.1 of Semibalanus balanoides. Taxonomy (NCBI): domain Eukaryota; kingdom Metazoa; phylum Arthropoda; class Thecostraca; order Balanomorpha; family Balanidae; genus Semibalanus; species Semibalanus balanoides. Next base: position 82,859 of record VOPJ01011118.1, read on the forward strand.
ATTCTCGAAATATCGTGATGGGTTTCTACGAACAACCCAAGTGGGGAATCCCAAGTTTTGTCCAAGTTGTTTTTGCGCAATACATTATACACATAGCGAGTACCAAGTTTCCCCAATAGCACCTTACTACTCTCCAAGCTACTTGGGCAATCTCTTGGCTTTTCCATTTTTTTTCTTCTCTCTCTCCAAACTTCCCCGTCACCTCCCCACCCCAGGCAAATTGCTGTCTGGAACAACACAGTTTCACTTTTTAGGGGGTAAAACCCCTTGGGTGCCAATAAAAGAGTCCAATAGTCTGTAACGTTTCCGATTGCCGGTCGCTGTCCGAATGACGTCATCATCACTCAGCGGTCACCGTGCTTCATCCATCAGCAGCCCCCGCGTCAGTCCAGCGGCGCACACTGGAGGGCGTGCACGCCAGGGGCCCAGGTAATGGCCTGCGGGTCAGTCTGCCTACCAGGACCGGCTGCAGCCTCCCGCCGTTCACCGGCGCACATAAGGATAAATCGGTATTATGGGTGGCCATAAGTGTCATATTTCACGCAATATACAGTTTTTGAACATACAAATTATGCTAGTAAAATGTCGCAATTAGCTCTAGAAACACATTAAAAAAATAGTGACATTTTGTAATAGGGAATGCACCTCATGTACAGGTGCCTGAACGTGTGCTCTCCGATCCAGTGTTTCGGGTAGGGACATTTTTCTCTTGAAATAGGTCGTATTAATGTCGCTAATTACTCACACAGAGATGTGTAATCCGAGACATGCTGCACTTCTAGTGAAAAAGGTTAATGGGTTCTGACTTACTGTGTCTGATACTTAAGAATTAAAGTTGTATGTTTTTTCCTTAACATTTTACAACATGTTTATCGATGCATGTTTTATAAGTGAACGGTCGCAGGTATCATCTAAGATAAAAAGGTAGCAGAAAAAATTGGCAACCACAATGCACCAATAGTCACCTCATCCTAAGTTATCTCCTCCCCATTACCTATGCTTCAAGTTGATATATATTTTTTTGCTTTCACTTGCGACGGGGGGCTCCAGGAAGGTTTTTTATTCTCAGTTTGTACTTCATTTTGGCTTCAATATGGCAAATGGGCACATAATTAAGACATTTCAACAAGTGAGAAACTCTCATCAGCGTGCACTTCTTTGTTTCAAAATTGGCTATGGGGAATTCATCGTGGGCCCCATTGGGTGGGTCTAGCGCATTTTAGCTTTTGTCGCCATTAGGGGGGGGGGGGGCATCACCACGAAAAAGTTAATCAAAATGAAAAACTCATCGGATTTCGCTCCCTTATGCATTGCTAAACGTTTTAAAAACGCTTTACTAAGTAAAAGTTGCGTAGATGCTGCGTAGATGTGCTAAAATCGATTTCGGCATATGATGGAAAAAAATTGAGTTTATACTCCTAACAGAGGCGGCTCTAGGACCAGATTTTGGTAGGCTTTTTCGGCGACATTAAGCAATAACACGAAGATGCGTTCTTGATGGCTTCTCTATAACTGCATAAGTATGAAAGGGTTGCAAATGTTCATTTTTATTGAATCGAGTTCAAATGAGTTGTTTCTATTGCAATACCATAACTATTGCACGGCAGGAGCGGTTTCAGGGATTGAAAATAGGAAGTTTCAGGAAGTATGAAACGTTTGTCCTGGCAGTCATTAGAGCGATTTAATGGGAGATTTATAACCTGATGAAGATGCAAGAGATAGAATCTCCTCCAATTATTTGCTAATTTATGTCTTCATAGACTCCACAGGGTGCTCGTGTTCAGGATATCAAGGAAATGGGGTGACTAACATAATGATTACGGATATGTCAGCGATTACGGCCGTATAAAAAGATACCTTTTAACTTATATTAATGCATAGTATGTGGCAAAGGGGGAAGATTAGGAAATCAATTTGTTGGCAGTGGCGCGCTCACGCGAATCGAGGAAGGGTTGGTCATATTATTTACAAGGAACTAAGATGCTGGCCCCAACAATGACATATATACCGTGCAGTTTTTAGATGAAAACACGCACCAGAGGATTACTCTACGAAAGATTATATGATATGGGTGACAAGGGCAAGGGTAATAGTTGGATAGCAATTTGCCATTGAAGTTGCAAGTGAAAAAATCACTGTTGACTAGTTACACTAAAGAAACGGAAATAATCCTGCAAAAGGTCTTTACTCCCACTAATATGGATCTGGGACACGCCTATGATAAAGGATAAAACATTAACGGGACTATTATGTGCTCATAACTTATCTATATTGTTTGGTATCAACTTGCCTTTGGTTGTAGAGTAATCGTTTTATTGCCTCCCTTTTTATAACCTGCACCGCCTATGGATACAATATGCTTAATAATGTTTTTGGATGGATGTCACAGTAAAGCACTATTTCAATTATTCCAGAAATACAACCAAAAAGGTTGGTTTCACGATGCAATTTTTCTCACCCCCACGTATTTAGTGACCTGCAAACGCCCTATGATTTTTTTGAATTTACTAAAGTACCGTCAATATATCATCTCCAATTCATCTCTATTGATCCCCGTTAACTTGCGTAAATCGGTCAATAAGACCTGGCAGACTGTGTTTTAATAAAAATATCTCTAAAATTTTGTGTTTATTGCACCCCTATCAAATATTATTGGACAATCAATTCACATTGCAACTGCGCACAAACGTTCGAACTTTTGATTAAAATACCCTATTTAATGATACTTTTCAGCACGAAAATGCGTTATCCATCACTTGATCTTTCGATCTCATTTGTAGGATGTCACGATGCACAGGATAGGGGAGAATAATACCTCCCCATTGTATTACTCCCAGTGACGCCTCTGATTTTCTGATACTCTGTTTATACTCAATAAGAATGCACGAGAAGATGCCTATTGAATGTTTTTTATTTTTTAGAAATCCTTTAAACAACTGAACCTGACATCACATTTTTTCCGAAAAATAATTATGGCCACCCAAAAGACCGATTTATCCTTATGTGCGGCGGCGGCGGCTGGGCAGTGGGCAGGTGTTTGGGGAGCTCCACACCGGATAGATGCCGCCATTGTCCGCCCCATTAGTCCCTGTTACCCCGGCTGGCGGTGGCTGCACAGGTCGAGCGTCGGCCATTGTCAGCAGCCCTGCAGTGGCAGGCGGCACTCTGAGGCCGTGTTTGCCGGCCGTACACAGCCGTCCGTCCGGCCGTACACAGCCGTCCGTCCGGCCGTACACAGCCGTCCGTCCGGCCGTACACAGCCGTCCGGACGCGTGGTGTCGCCCCGATCCGACGGCTCCCGTCCGGGCCGCGTCCGAGGCCCTCAGAGCCAGCCAGGGCAGCTGGTCAGATGGTACGCAGAGCTATTCCTGCAGCACGGGGATGTGTCTCAGCTTAGCAGGCAGGTGGACAGACAGACCAGACACGATAAACAGCCGCTACAAACGCAGAGCGTTACCAGCAGCATCGACTGCATACATCAAGTGCTACCGGGAACTCCGCCCACAGCACGAAACGACACAGATATGAGTGATTGAGTGTTGACCAGCAGCGCTCACTAGCGCTGCCCGCATATTTTTCTTCTCACATTCTCCGGTTTCCGCCGCCGGCTTATTTCCTTTTTTAGCCAGGAGGGGTGTGGTTGCGCAGTCTGCGATTGCACTGTATGATGTCGTGAGTGAGGAGCCATGTACCGTGTGGCAGTTGTCGTGTGAGTACTGAGTATGTGGCTGAGTCAGCCGGCCGGCCGGCCGGGTGTGGTGGTGTGGTATGAGCTGTGATCGGGTGTCACTGGACCGCCGGCGGGCGGCGCGCGGCGTCAGCAGCCGTCCAATGGTCACGTCTAGAGGTCGCCGGGCCGCGGTGGCCGGCAGGGCAGTCCAGACCACAGGTCCATCCTGCACTCCCAACAGACAGGGGTTATTGCTAACTTCAGACTAAAGGGTGGCTGCGTGCGATAAGTGACATATGCTGTCACTCATAGAACTTGACAATTATTCAGATCACTGCGTTCCGTTTCATAGTCGTGGCTTGGTTGTAATCTGAACTCAATGAGCTAACCATTATCCCGGCAGTCACTGGGATATTTTTTGTAACACAAATCACTGGGGGGGGGGGCTTTTTAGACCCCCTGGCATCTTTGGCACCAATAAGACCATCGAGCTAACTAAAATGGCAATCGATAACCCAAGCAATTTCATCGACCCAAAATAATTTGTGTTGACAGTTTAACTTTCACCTGAAACTCGCTACAAATGTCTTCAACTCTAATGTCTACCAGATATATTTCTTTTTCAAATGATCTCAAACTTCGATTACAAAAAATGTTCTTAGGATATTCTTAATATTCCTCAGGGGGGGGGGGGGTGATACCCCCACCAGTGACTCGCAGGCTAGGGTTGAGTTCGTATTAAAAGTTCTACCTTACCTTGGCGCCTGATTTTGTATCTTGAAAATAACTATCAGCTGCCTTTGTTTAGGTGCTGGAAAGGAATGTTCTGTAAATTGGAGATAAAAAACAGTTTCCCTGTTTCCCAGTTCATTGATTTACTGCTGATCATATCAGATAATCCACAAGATGCAGACTTCAGAGTCGCAAGTAAAAGCACATGATATCAAAATCTATCGTTTGGTATGACATTAGTGGCCGTCTAATAATATGAGTTACATCATCAGTGATCGTTCGTCTGGAGTCTCTTCAAATTATACAAATGGAAGGGAAACCACTTTTATAAATAAATTTATCGGAGGAATAGAAGTACTGCTTTTGCACTTAGTTGCAAAACATCATTCACAGTAATTTTCCGACATATTTCCGACATATGTATTTTTCGACAGTCATTTTCCAACACAATTATTTTCCAATCTACATAATAAAGGGCAAATGGAAAACCGTTTGACCGTTATGGAATCGAAAACCGTTGGTTATGGATACAAACCCCATACAATTTCTGAATCAGCATAATGACAGAAAGGTTTTGGAAGCAACAAAATATACAATATTTTTACCATGACCTATCTGGGTCACCAAATGACCTTGACGTGAGGTCAAATTTTGAAAGTGACGTTACCAGATCACCATGTATATGTTTCAAAGCGTCTAGACGATGGAGCGAAACAAATCTCTCGCATCGGTGAAATAAGTTGCTCTCTAATTAACACTTTATAAGGATATTTACAACTTCCTCCCTGAAGAAATAACGGAGTTTCTACCATTAAAACGGCATTTCGTTTACCTTTGGATTGACACTCTGGACGGCGTGAATTATGGATTATTGAGCTCCAATATTTGAGGACACCCAAGTGTAGATTGGCATTTATAATGAGCTTCATTTGCTTTTCTGATTGTTCCTAGACTAATATGAGTCACGAGAGGCGGTCAACTGTGCCGATATGGTCGAAGCAAAAGTAACAAAATATCTGTGCGTACAAATCGATTCGAGCGTATTGAATGCGTGAGCACTGGTAGTGACACTGTCGAAATCCTTGGACAGGTAGAAGAATAGTTGTCATTTGGAAATTTTACCCCGGTCCTAGTTCACCTCTGAAGAGGCTTTGCTCGAAACGTTGTTTTTTCTGCGTCTTTTTTACCTCTTTTGTTTTCGAGTTAGAAGGGGGGGGCTAAGTTTGACCCCCCACCATGAGCGAAGTTGTCTCGGAGAGGTTGTACACCTGTGCGTCTGGGATACAGGGCTAGAAAGCACTAGGGAATGTGTCATCCGGCCAAGATGCCGCAATCGAAGGCAATGCGCAATGGGAGATAAGATATTAAGGTCGAGATCATCGAACTTAAGATGGCGAGTCTGCTCAAGTGTTTACGTCATGTCACTATTCCACTCATGGCTGTCCATATAATTGTGTCCTAGACTCGTTGTGTTCGGGTAGATGTGTCAACCAACAGTGGCCAACTGGCGTGTCAATTGTCAATTGATGGGAATTCAATACCTGAAGGAAAAGCGCATTGTGGCCTTTGAATTACATACAGTAGTCTGACCTTTGTGGCTCTATATATGTTAACATCTCTCATGCTTAAAACATGGATGAAAGGGTAATCTTTTGGAGTGAAATCTGTGGTGCCAATAGTGGCAATTATTTTTTCATATCTAATTCGATTAACTACGCACACTTAAGACCTAGTGAGTGGTGAGTGTGACAGCTATGATTGTTCTAAAATATCGTTGTAGTCCCTGAAAACGATGCCAGCGGCATCCCAGCTAGTGTTTGATATTTCGAGAACATCATTAGGCGAAGAAAGACGAGTCAATTCGTTCACGAAATAATTATGCCACTGCGGGACAGGTTTCAGTTGAGCCTTCAGAGAGGTCCTCGGATCTTCGACCACCAATAAGTGCCGTTGAGCTTTCAACGTCTGTCCTCGCATATCTTTCGTGGACACGGCGTTTTGTGTTCGTCATAGAGGACTCAATGTGTACAATGTGCTGCAGAATATATTCCTGTCATCTCGGAAGTGAGTGTCGACGCAACTTTCTCTCAGGGCTTCTTAACTCAGATAACTGTGTACGTGTGAGGAGTACCAGGGGCAGGCCAATCTGCCATGGAAATATCGTCATCCGGAAAGAAGATTTTGCACATCGCTAGATTCTGGCTCATAACTCGAGGGCCTAATTAATTCGAATAACTTTTCGTTTAGCGGATTAGCGTTTTTGCTAGCTTTGGAAATAATTAGAGGATCAATTAGCTTCCGCTAAATCTAGCTCCGCTAACTACAATTTCGTAAGTCCGCTAAAAAACAATTTTGGGTCTAAACTAAGCCATCCTCAGATGTAAGAGTGGGAAGGGGGGTAAGGAAGAGAGGATGGCAGGGACGGAGCACCATTCCGCCCTCTTTTTTTTGCTTGTTTGTTTATTGGGGTTATAGGGCGCGCCGACAACTAAGGTCAATTTGCTCCCAGTTTTTTTTCTTCTCTCCAATGTTTGATATTCCTAGAACATCATTAGGAAAGAAAACATAATCGTTTAATGAAAATAAAACTGCGACGGAATTTAATGAGCAAATAATGCATTTGTTCATCTAATTAATGATTTGTGTATAGTGTATACCTTAATCATCATTTGAGATCCTGACATGCCATACCTTTTTGGGAGGCTCTTTCTCTAAGCTCCAACATTACAGTCTTAGCTCTCTAGATCTGTTTTGAATGGTTTAAGAGCCAAAAAACGAAGCAAAATTCATATGATAAAAGGTAGAGATAAACGATTGTTAGCGTCCGCTAATTTTGTGAGCAGTTTGTAAGCGAAGCTAACTTTTCGGCTAGCTGTGTCCACCACTGAAGATAGGCCTGGGGACTGAATGAGTTACCGTTTGTGTAGGTGCACCCACCGTGAAGTATGTGACTGATCTCAGTGACCTGTGACTGACCTCTGTGACCTGTGACTGGCCTCTGTGACCTGTGACTGGTCTCTGTGACCTGCGACTGACCTCTGTGACCTGTGACCTGCGACTGACCTCTGTGACCTGTGACCTGCGACTGACCTCTGTGACCTGTGACCTGTGACTGACCTCTGTGACCTGTGACTGACCTATGAGACATGTGACTGACCTCTGTGACCTGTGACTGACCTTTGTGACCTGTAACCTGTGACTGACCTCTGTGACCTGTGACCTGCAACTGACCTGTGACTCACTTCTTGACCTGTGACCTGTGACTGACCTCTGTGACCTGTGACCTGTGACGACCTTTTGACCTGTGACATGCCGACTGACCTCCTGTGACCTGTGACCTGTGACTGACCTATGAGACCTGTGACTGACCTCTGTGACCTTTACCTGTGATGACCTCTGGACCTGTACCTGTGACTGAACTTTGTTGACCTGTAACCTGTGACTGACTCTTGACCTGTGACCTGTTGACTGACCCTTTGTGACCTGTGACCGAGACTGCCCTCTGTGACCTGTGACTGACCTCTGTGACCTGTGACCGAGACTGACCTATGTGACCTGTGACCGAGACTGACCTATGTGACCTGTGACCTGCGACTGACCTCTGTGACCTGTGACCGAGACTGACCTCTGTGACCTGTGACCTGTGACTGACTTATGTGACCTGTGCTGACCTGCCGCAGGTCTGGGTCGCTCCCGTGGCCAGGTGATACTGGAGAAGATGGAGAACGTCACTGCTCCGGCCGCCAGAGACGCCAAGATAACGTGCCGGACCACCAACCTGGCCGACCACAAGGTAAGCTGCTGTCACATCCATCGCTCTAATGCTTAGACCAGGATCTGTGGTCTGGTCTCAGCAGTCACAGGTCATCAATTTTGCATCGGATGTGCATAATAAGGTAACTTAGAGCTGGTAAAAGTGATTGATGTATGAATACAAACGCTAACAAGCAGTTCCAAGAGAGATAGTTGGCAATACATAATAGATAGTAATGCACTTTAAAAACGTAAAATATCTTCTATGCAGTTTGTTAATAAATTATGAGCAGATCCAGTGTTAAAAATTGTTACATTTTTGTCACTTATTTTCTAGTCCTTACGCTGCCTATTATTTATGTTGTCTGGCAGTCGAGGTTATTTTAGTGTGCATTTTTACAATGATTTGTCTCGTCGCCTGATGGTGCTATCAGGGGTGTAACCACGAGCCCAAAGTTACTGGGTACACTGGCTGACCACAGACGCTGAGTCATGTCCTAAGAATACCACCCCCAAAAAAAAACACTCAACTTCTAGCTCCGTTTTACGTTTTCCATTAACCCTATTCCCTGCGGTCGGCCAGAATTACGTTAAACTGCGTGCGGGGGGGGGGCAGATTCCGCCCCCCCAGAGATCTCGAGAACCGCCAGGCCGATTTCGATGGGACGAACACCATTCGACTCTTCGTGACGAAATCTTTCTTTTTGGAACTCGAAATTGCTTTTTTGTTTAAAAATGGGGGGCCAGGGGGCAAAAAATACGAAATTTGTTGGTGTTTTTTGAAACGTCATTGTGGCCAGGTGATTCGACTGATTTTCATGCCAACAATGTTTTTGAACTTCCAATGTCATGCTTCTTCGAATGTGTGAAAGGGACAAGTACACAAAACGAAAAATCATAGGCGCTCTCAGGGATAAAAAATGGGGAGAATTTTTGATGAAAAATGTGTGCTTTTCCTTAGTGTTTGGGACGTGGGAACGTCACATGTGGGACTGTTTGCTGATATTTGTTAAAATGTAACAATTGTACATAGGCGGATTCAGGTAAACAACTGGGGGCACTATGTTGCGGAACGTCTTTTATCATCTTGCTTATTGAAGTGGCCTAAAATGACGGAGAATTTCCGCTCCCATTTTATGTACCTGAGTGCGCCTCTGCCCCAGAAATATTGTAGGAATCCAATTATGTATGATGTTACAAAGCATCGAAGTTAGTTTCTCGACGCTTTTATTCCACCGCAAACTTCGAAGAAGTATGCGCCGCACCCGGCATTCGAAATGACCTCCCAAAAACATGACCTGAGCCGCCTCTCTGGCCGATTTTTCAAAATTGTCACAGAACACGCTCATTTATATTTAGGAAAAGTTGGATAGTCAAAGACGATAGACTTAACGGTTCAGAAGCGGCGGAGAAAAAACTACCGGGGGGGGGGGGCAGAATCTGCCCCCCGCAGGGAATAGGGTTAACTTCTATTAATTTTAACTCTTATCTTATACAGCTGCATCATTGAGAACTGATGGGCTGTCGCGTCTCCCTAATACCTACATCAAACCCTTATGTTGTAGTTGCGTCCGTACCGGTGCGCCAACTCCAGCGGCAGCAGGGGGCGCCTACAGGGGCTCCACATACAAAAATGGTACTGCAAAAATTGACGTTGGGGGCGACATCACACGGTATTTGCTTGCACGGGAGCTTATATAGGCCGGGGCAGTTCAGTGGTAGACACTATGAACTTCGGTGGGTTGAAAAATATCATTTTTAATCTGCCCTTCTAAGAATATAGTGGGCCGAGTCAGTAGCGTAGCTAGGATTTTGCTCCGGGGGGGGGGGTCCGCAAATCAGATTGGGGCCCTTTGTGTGTGCTAGGGGCCACCAAATTTAAGACAAAAACAATTTTCCCAATGCGATTTTATATGTAAAACATGAACTCCCTTAAGGATCTTAACAAGTTCCTGACATAACAACGAAAATCGCGTGCAATTAGTTACACAAACACCGTGGGAGTGATTCGCTGCTTCAGTCCAGGGGGGTCGAGTCGTTCCAGTGTAAGTATTGCATATATGCACATTGCACAACGTTTCAAATAAATTTAACATCGGGTTTTTCTTATTAGTCTTAAGTAAGAACGTATTCATCAGGGACACGTTTCCCTAATACGTTTTTCCATGGCGGCGGATCGGGGGGGGGGGGGCAAGCGGGGGCAGCCGCCCCCGCTGGCAAAATCGAGCGGGGGCAAAACTTTCTTTTTGCCCCCCATCTTCCGTAGTCAAAAAGGATATATCAAATGCAATATACATATGTTGTTGCACAATGCACATGCCTGTGATGTTTTTGTACCTAAAATGTTGCTCTTGAATATTGAGATTATTGCTGCACCCTGTGTTGGTCCTGAAGTGGACAAAAATCTGGTCATGCGGTGAGCGCGGATGTGGAGTGGTCAGCAGCGGATCCAGAACGGAAGTTGGGGAAGGCAAAATTATAAAAAGTCTCACATAATCTTGAAAACGAATCGGATTTCGCTTGCTTTATGCATTGTAGCTGGTTTAAACTAAACCTTTCCTGTTGCAAAGTTGCTTAGATTTTCCTTTTTATCCATGAAATGTGTCATTTTTTGCCGATTTCGGACGGTTTGGAGGGGGCAATTGCCCATTTTGCTCAACTCCCAGATCCGCCACTGGGAGTGGTTATATGAAGACCGTAATGGTCCTGATGTGGGCAGAATACACATACCGAATCTTGCAATAAAGAAGAGATAAATGATGCGGTGTCGCAATGTACCCAAAGGGTTACGGGGTAAACGGGGAAACCGGTATGTCTGGTTCAGAGGGCCTCTCTAAGGCGTCCTGGTCTAAATCCAGCTAATCAATAAAAACATAATAAAGGGTCCTCACAAATAAAGTGGCCGAAATCCGTCAGAGTTGCTCATATTTCGTGGTAGTTTTTTGGGGAGGGCCCTTACCATGACTGGCTTGCCCCCTCTGAAGGTCTGAGCTACGCCCCTTTAACTACGTTAAAACTGATTTGCATCGGACGTCTTGCCCCCACTGCGGATCCAGGGGAGGGCAATGCCACCCCCGCAGAATCGGGGAGGGAGGCATTCAACACAAGATGCCTCCCCCGCGCGTCCCCGCGGAACGGCAAAAACAATGATCTTAGGAACATGGGAAAGTTAACAATTTTGTCGGGGAAAAAAGCAATTTATCGTCAAACTTAGCCTTAGCAGCAGTGCAATCCTGCTATTCTACAGTCAAAAACGATAAAAAAAAACGCGCCGGGGTCGCGGCGCTAACTCAATTTTCGCATATTACTGTATACAAATTAGGGAAAATGATAAATTAATTTCATGAAGTGTCTGGACAAAGGCTCTCCTTGATAATAAATGTTAGCTAGCTAGCCTGCGAGTTCCGAAAAAGGCGAGGCAAACAGAACGACGGCGGACATGTCACATCGGCACGAAAAAAAGCTTCTCCAGCGGTGCCAGCTTTCTGGACCGAAGAGCCTAATTGTGGGACCAGGTCACGACCATCTCCCCAATCATCTCCCACCAGGCTCCCGAGATCCACAGGGACCCATTATGTTCGGAAAAGACTTTTCTGTGTCACGTTCTTGCTTGCTCTCAAACCATTTACACCATTCGCCAGTTGTTTGTACATTTTCGTTACAGATGTATAGGTACAGTCATTATTTATCACATATGCACTAATTGAGTGCTGACTGCACCGCCATCGTGATTTACCAACCCGAGGCTAATTGTACTTAAAAAGTATTCTTCATTTCAATATTTTATCATACCGAAACGTGCAACCAGGAAAAGGGTTACCCGAGATGCTTCCAATCTCGGTCAGGTTTCAATATGAAAAGCGTTTTCCAATCTAAAATTAACATTATCACGCCGCTTGGCGGCGTCACATCGGTGGCCATCGTCATAACAAAGCCATCGTCATCGTCTTCGGTTTGACATTGGCCATCGTCTTGAGGCCCACCGCCAATATTTATAGGTTTTATCAGTCAAACCATAAAAAATCGAGTGCAACGCTAAATAACTAAATACCTACTATACCATGGAAATCCGCATTAAATAGTTGCAAAGGCTTAAAGCACTAAAAATAAGGTACATTTTTTCGTCACTTCCGAAGACCCGCGGACTCCAAGAACTATCGGTGAAGCCCCTGCGAGTGTATGAGCATAAATGTTTGGATTACTATATGTTATAATATACAAACAAAACGGATATTTCGTTTAAAAAAAAAACGAAAACAAAACGCGATATTTTCGTAGCATTATGCTAGTATACACTGTATATGTTACGAAATAAGTCTCGTTTTGTTTCGTTTTTTTCCCCCAAAAATAATGTTTTGTTTTTTGCTTCTATTTTTTCCCGGAAAAAAAATCAAGAAAAAGTTTTTTTTCCCCCCCCAAAAAAAAAAATTAGCTCAAATATCAAAAATTAAGGCTACCGGCCAGAATCCGAGAGAAAAAAATTGGTGCCTTTTTGCCACAAAAAGATCCCCTACGGAAGAGTCTGGATCGCCAGTGCATTGCCCCCATGTCCAAAAAAAAATCCGCCGCCACTGCGTTGTTCATACTTTTTGCTCTACTAATGCGTCGGAATGTGACGTCACATTTTACGTTACTGGTGGATATCGGCGATGTAAAGGGAGGATGCATACTCACAGTTGGTCATGTTGAAGTTGTTGACACTAGTCTGTAGAACATATTTTTCTGAATTTAGCCATATACTTTCATTTCCCCAGATTCACTTTAGTTGCTGCAGATATTTCAAGGTCGCCAATCACAATAGAATACTTTAATTATCGATTAGTCGCCAGAGAAGCTTCGCTACTAGAAGCATTGCTTCTTAAATACAAGCTAGCATAAAATTGTTAGCTCTGGCAATAGAAAACAACTCGTGAAGCACTTGATAACAGCTGCCGAACAGGAGCCTTGTAACTATAAACAAACCCATACATTGCTCGGTATAGGTTTGTTATCGCCTTGGTCGCCATAATAAGCAACATCTCGTTACGTTCTGTTTATAGTGACGATCGTTTATGAGTTTTGAAACAAAACAATGCAAAAACAGATATAAGTAAAATTCAACTAAAGGGGCTCCATACGGAATTTTGTATCGTAACCAATGATCAAACCAATAGCTCTACGTAAGAAAAAGTATATTTGACTTTTCAAAAGAGTAGGCACACTCCCTTGCAAATACCACTGATTGCGCAGACGGTCGAGATGCACGTTGCAGTGTAAGAAGGCAAAATTGGAATTCGTGAATGGTGATATAATCTGTTCTCATCCCACCTTATCCTGGGAAGTCTGCACAGAATCAACAGCCACAAAACATATTCACAATAAAGAAACCTACCGATTGCAATAAGAATCTGACAGGGTCGTCGAGTCTGTGGCGGCGCCGGCGAAAGACTGCTTTCAAAGGATTTCAGTCATCAGAACAGAGCAAGCAAGGGACATCATCAAAGCAGTAGTGGTCAGCGGATTCGGGAATTGGTCAAGGGGGAGGGGCACGTAGCTAAGTGGGCCTCCTCGGGCTTTGAATTTTGATGGGCCGAACCAGGCTTTGAAGAGCTCTCTCAAACTTTGGTGCGTTTTCAACTTTGTAGGCAAATGTACACCACAATATAAAACTTTAGCTCAAAAATTGCCTTTCACACGCCAAAATATGCCTCTAAAAACCAGAGTTCTTCCTCCTCAAGCCAGAATAGGCCCTCCGTTGGACAGAGTGAACCCTCTGGAGGCCAGAGTGGGCCCTCTGGAGACCAGAGGGCCTCTGTAGATCAGTGAATCCAACTGGAAGCCACAGTGAGCCCTTCTGGGACTGGGGTCGGGGTGGGCTCTCTGGAAGGCAGATGATCCCTCTGGAGATATAAGGACCTTATGGAGGCCAGAGGGCCCTCTGCAGGCCAGCGTAGGCCCTCTGAAGGTCAGAGTGGGCCCGCTGGAGGCCAGAGTTATTCTTCTTCGGTGGGTTAAATCGGTCTTCCTCAGATAGCTTTCGGGCCTTCGGCCAGCTAGAGGGGTCCTCAGTCAGTTTTAGGGGGCCACAGGGCTCAGCCACCTCGAGTTTTTTTTTTTGACTGACTTTGAGGGGCCCTCAGCCAGCTGCGAGGGGGCCCCTCAGTCCCCTTGAGGGGCCCTCGTCGGCTTGAAGGGCCTTTTCGACTAGCTCGAGGGACCCTCGGCTAGCTTTGAGGGGGCCTAGCACCTTGAGAGGGCCTCCGTGTCGCTTTGAGGGGGCCCTCGGACAGTTCAAGGGGCCGTCAGTCAGCTTGATGGGACTCTTGGTCAGCTCGAGGGGCTCTTGGCTAGCTTGAGGGGGGCTTCGGGCAGCTTGATTGAGGGGGCCCACAGCCACCTTGAGGAAGGCCTCGGCCAGCTCGCACGGGTACCCTCAGCCAGCTTTTAAGGGGGCCCTCAGCCAGCTTGATGAGGCCCTTGGCCAACTCGAGGGGCCCTCGGCCAGCTTGAGGAGGCCTTGGCCAGCTTGAGTTGGCCCTTGGTCTGTTTGAGGGGGCCCTCAGCTGGCTTGAGGGACCTTCAGCCACCTTGAGAGGGCCCTCATCAACCTTGAGGGGGCCCTTGGCTAGCTCGAGGGGGCCCTCAGTCACCTTAAAGGCTTCTTTTTCCGGCTTGAGGGGCCCTCGTCTAGCTTCAGGGGGCCTTCAGCCACCTTGAGGGGCATCGGCCGGGTTGAGGGGCCCATGGCTAGCTCGAGGGGGCCCTCAGTCAACTTGATGGGGTCCCTCAGGCCAGCTCGAGGGGGCCCTCAGACACCTTGAACGGGCCCTTGACCAGCTCGAGGGGGCCCTCAGACACCTTGAGGGGATCTCGGCTGGGTTGAGGGGCCCTTGGCTAGCTCGAGGGGCCCCTAAGTCAGCTTGATGGGGCCCTTGGCCAGCTCGAAGGGGCCCTTAGCCAGCTCGAGGGGGCCCTCAGCCACATTTCATTGTGCCTTTGGCTCAAGCTCGAGGGTCCCTTAGCCAACCTCTATGGTGTTTTTTGGCCAGCTCGATGGGCCCTCTTCAGAGCCATACGGGGGGTCCTAAGGACCCATAGGACCCCCCGTGGCTACGCCACTGTAAACATGGCAAGCTGTTTCTGGAACACCAATACCTTTTTTTACTTTTTGTCCCCCCGTTGCCCCCCTATTTAAGATTTATATTTTTTAGAAATGTAGATCATGTTAAGGTGAATCGACCACCGTTTTGATTTTTGAAAATCGGACTGGTAGATCTCGAGATCTCCAGGGGGCCGAATATGCCCCCCCTGCCACTAATAGGGGTAGCGGGAGCCTGCATAATAGGGTTACCCACGCGCAAACCGACGGGGTCCGTCTCAACCCCATCCAAGCTGCGGCTAAGCTCGCTCCACTCATGATCTAAAACCACGCAACGTAGCGTACAATCGTTTTTTTAGATATGGATGCTCTATTAAAATTACCTGATCATTACAGGTTCAGGTCTATATTGAGGTCACGCAGAGGTCACAAAGAGTCACAGTTTGGCAAAATTTCAGGTACCGTTAGAAACACCATTCTTGATCTCGAAAGCTAAAAGAAAGGTAAAAAACGCATGCAGAAAATAATAAAAAATGAAAGATAGTTAAGTGAATTTTATGCATCTTGACTACATCGCTTTTCACCTTATGTCCATGGGCAGGTAAGCGTAGACCATTTAACTAGGAACATGGTATAAATCGTCGAATTATTTTTAGGAATTATTTTAAAAGGACGATGATTAAGAAGTGCAGTTTTATATTACCAATGTGTCTTTCTTGTCGAGACGCATCGAATAGCATATCTATGAGTACCTCGTTAGGTCAATTCCAAAAAAGTTCAGGTCATGTGCAGTTCAGTTTTTAAAGATCAATATGTATACTATTATCGATGCGCCTGACGAGCAAAACACACAAGTTGAAAAATTGGTGCATACGTATTTGGCCGCAAGATTAGTGGATCTGGTGAAGGCTGGTCAAACTTAGCCATCAGCCTATCCTATGGATTTATCTACTATGGCGTTTTATTTTCCCTGCACATTGAGTATTGACCCACAATGGGAAGGTTCAAAACTAACCTTTGCCTTAGGTTCGAGCGAATATAAAAATATGTCTCCATCAGAACTGGCTATTGTTTCACTTTTTTAAACGATCAATTACGATTCATTTGGAAAGGATAAATGATTCAAGCACCGTTTTGAGTCTAGGATAACAATTTTGAGAAAGGATTATTTCCCATTCAAATTTCAAAGAATCACACAAATTTGTATTCATTCCGTTTGATTCAACACTTGAAACAAAACTGAAACAATCTTTTGATTCAATCAGCCTCGTTTCTATGTGGGTTTTTGATTAAATCACGATTCATTAATAAAAGATTCCAATTGTAAATGAATTATGTATTTATTCAAGATATCTGTTGATTAATTATTCCAATCGCGATTCCAATCAAAGAGTCGAATCAATAACCAGGTCTGCTTCCATCATATCTCTTCCATTAGGGGCATCCCATCTTTCACTAAGGGCATGCAAATGCCCCTCTAGGGACAGTCACATGTTTCACTAGGGCAAGGGCAGCCATTCGCCGAAAGATTGGGGGACGCCATTCTGAACTCGATTCTTTACATGCAACGCCATAGTGTAATGTTAAAATCCGAAAACGTTGGGCGTAGGAACGTCTTCGTGCCTCCCCCCCCCCCCCTGTGGCGGAGCCATGCACTAGCGGTGCAGTATATTCCACTTAGGGGCATCAACAACGCTTCCAGTAGGGCACAATATTTTCCACTACGGGCTCTCAGTTTTTCCAGCAGGGATATGCAGCATCTTCGCTGGGGGAACTCACATCTTCGAGAAGCTGGCACCCTCCGCGTGTTTCCACAGGTTATAATCATTTCTCCATTAGTGCAATCATTGCATCAATGCTTCCAGTAGGCGGCATCCACATCTTTTACTAGGGGCGTCACATCTTCTTGCAGTGCATCCATTTGCACTAGGGGCATCTTCAATATGGGCATCACATATTCTCTAGGGTGATCACAGCTTATCGCATGTTCAACTTCTACTAGGGTTCACACACTCGCTTTTCCACTAGCCGGCCATCAGATATTCTACAAGGGGCAACCCTCTTCCACTAGGGCTCACAGCTTCAGCGGGGAATTACGATTTTCCACTAAGGGCATAAATTGTCTACTAGGGCATAAAATCGTCTACTAGGGCCTCACATGCTCTTTTATAAGGGGCATCACATCTTCCACATTGGAGTCATCACATTTTCCACTAGAAGCATTCGCATCTTCCACCTGGCGGGGGTTTAGGGGTGTTACAGCTTCCGCAGTGGGCATCAACATCGTCAAACTAGGAGATCACATATTTCACAGGGGAAAATCATACCTTACACTTCAGGGGCATCACCTATGCTTTAAAATGGGGTATCACATCTCCTTTAGGGGCAGCACATTTCCTGTATAGGAGTATCATATCTTCTTCTAGAGGCATCGCATCTTTAGTGGGGCCATGTGGGTATACGACACTTTGGGGCATCAATGTTTGGGCTAGGGACATCAATGTTCCACAAGGGACTCGACTTTCATAGTGGGGCATCACGATCAGGGCATACCGCATTTGCGGTATTTGCGGTATAGTAGCTACGTGCCTGGTCCTGCAAAATTATACCTTAAAATGCATGTAAATATGCATGATATCAATATAGAAGGCCAAAGAAGTAAAAGCATGATACAAACCTTATGCATGTTTGATAGGAACTTCAGCTCATAGTCTTCATTCATTGACCACAACAGCTTTTATTTTGCTCCTCTTCACAAGCTGAAAGAACACAAAATGTCATTACAAAATCAGGATTATTCATGGTCATTTTTATGTTCATGATGTGAAACACTGTTAAATGCTTTCTCCAAGATTAAGGGTTATGTTATGACCTTTTTAATGTTGGTTTGTGAAATGAAGCACTTTTAAAGTTACCAGCATTCTCCTGAGTCTGACACTTCTTATATACAATTGCCAACTAAGAATTGAACACCATGACATACATTTTTAGCACCAAAGCAAATGAGACACATTATGTCTAAGGGTGATTTAAAAAATATTGTAAAATTGACTATAAAACGAAAAAATGGCATAAGCAGTGAAAAGGTTGGGGAATTATCAAGTTAGGACACATAATTAAACTGAGATTGATGGATAAGTTGAAGTGGGTCAAGTATAACCCTACAAATCACATTGAAATCGAATGGGTCTTACCTGCTTTGTCATGTGGCGAAATGGCAAGGCACCGAGTATGACAGTGTCATCCACTCTGTCCCACCATCTCCTGCTAGATAATCTTTGCATAAACACATTGTATGCCAATGTAGGAATAAACGATGCCCTCGCGAACATTTTCCAACCAGCTCCTCTCACTCCGACCCGTGCACCCTTACTGTTGGCACCGCCGTGCACCGGCTCTTTATTGGGCTGCATCGGACCAGGTTCAGAGGTTAGAACGATGAACAATGTTTCAAAAATAGCACAAAGGTGGCAATGCTTTTTTAAGAAAGTGTCACAGCGGGGTTTCACAAATCACTGAATGCAAAATTTTGACCTATTTGCATCTTGCAGGCCCGTTATATTTCCTCAGGCTATTCGCATATAGAACACGTAAGCAAAAGTAAGTCGGAAATGTCACAGGGGCGCACATTTATTTCCTTACAGAGCTTCCAAATTTGCTTCCAAATCCTGAAGATACTTTGTAAAATAAATTTAGTCCGAATGTTTTGTATGAATGGCTTTCGCGAGGTCAGCAGGACCCGCGCTAAGCAGAGCTTGTTGCGCTGGTCCTGAAGACCTGACCTCAATCACCCAATCGCGCAATTTTCCTGTTGACCGGCAAGAGTTTAGAGACGAAAGTTGTACGTGCCCACATACCTGGACACGGTCCGGCCCCGCTGCTGACGTCCGCTGTGCGACCGCTGCCACCGGCCGCAGGCCATCCAGTCAGGAGCAAATAGCGAGCGCCGAAGCGGCTCGAGCCAGGAGGCAGGAGGGGGCCCATTGGCCCCCGTGCCCCCTGGCTACGAACTCCTCATGATAATACATTACATCGCATTGCATTCATGGGTGTCGTTTTCTATAGGCCTTACCAAAAATGTCACATTTTAGCATAAGCCTATGGCGTTGTATGGCAAGAACGACCTAAAAATATCGAATGCTATCATTGGGGCCCTACAAATCATTTTCAGGAAACCGCACTCCTGATCGCATTACATTACATTTAGAGGCAGAGTTCTAAAAAACTTGTCCCAGTCCATTTTATTCGTAATCGTAACCAACATAGGGAGATGTGTTTCTAGTTCCACTCAATCTCAATTCCGTATCATGATTCCGCTTATTTTACATTACATTTTGCTTCCATTTCGCCAGTTGGCACGAGAACGATGCCCAGAATGACGTTTTGAGACTATCGACGCAAAAAAACGATTAAAGAATCATGGGGTACAGGCGCGGATCCAGGATTTCGGTCAGGAGGGGGCGCGCAATACAAAAAGTTGCGTCCTCCGGCGCGCCCTACGGGCGCGCCATAGGAAAGTCCCGGCTCAGGGAGGGCGGGGGGGAGGGGCGCGCCCAAGCGCCCCCCTGGATCCGCGCCTGGGGTAAGATATACTTGCATCTAGGGGTGTGGTTTTATACAAATGATTATGGGTGCCCAAATTGAGACTCATGAGTCATCGTACTCCCTCCCACTACAGTGACCAAAATACAAATACAAAATAGTGTTACTCATTTTTCGTTCGTTTACTTCTTGACGTTAAAACTAGGTATGAATGTAACTTTTCCTAAAATATTTGATGACACTACCGCAGAAATGCGTAAGCAGCGTAACCATTGTCACACACAGCAGTAGCAGTTATCTTTAAATGAATGGTAGGTGGCTAACAGAATCGTGCCGTGACGAAGATATAACAAATGCATTTTGAATCGGATACCTACGACGGAAGCTTCAATGTCCAATTGAAGTAATTTAATTTTATTCGTTGATTTTAGGTAGCAGCATTTAAATAATTTGCATCGATTTCAAAGTTTCAATCTTGATAATATTAAATACTTATGTACGTGTCGAAAGCGCGCGAAAAATGATATTGCAGGCAGCAAGCTTGACGCTTGACCGGGGGTGGCAAATAATCTCCCTCTGACGAGTTTTCGTGATAGCTCAAAACACATGAGTCTATCAACGTGAAACTTTCAGTAACTTTTACCACATCAATTTGACATCTGTTAAAAATGAAGAAATTTTGTCGATAATTTGTTTAGATGTAATAAATTTTGTGACGCCACTACACACGAACTTAACGATAAAATCAGCTAAACTTAAACAGGCCGTACAATGACCACGTTTTGACTCAAATGCAAACCGAAAACCTCAAAAGATAGATTATATCCAGGCCTACAAGTTTGCGATCTCGGATTTGGACTTTTTACTCCGAAAAATTCAAAAAGCGGATTTTTGGAGAAAATGAGCACAAAATCAATTTTTCAATGATATTCAAAACTGCGTAATATATTTTGGAGAACCATATATAAAATCAGACAAACCGAATTTTAAGGCAATGTCTTTATTTTTTAGTGAGTAATGGCTCCATAAATAACTGATGACGTAATATTTTACAATTGCGTTTGATGGTTTTATTTGACAAGATAACAAAACAAAAATCAGCACGGTATTGCTGAAGGAAAACAAACTGCGATCTAGAAAAAATACATTTTTTGTTTTAAAGGGAAATGTTTACACATTAAACATTATTTGAGTTGAGATGGCCATTTTGCTGGATTTGCATTGAAATTAAAGAAGTGTAGAAGTTACACACCCACAGAGGTCCAATCGTAAAGTAAATTTGAGTTTGTTTTGAAACATCTTTGCCACAAAATAAGGCCCTAAGTGGTATTAGTATACAGCCTCTAATAAAGCCGCCCTCGTCGTCATCTCTCTATATTACAAATGAGTTGACTGAAAGTAGTCTTGTTTTAACATTTGGCTATTAACACAGCCATACACTAGTCAGTACATATTTCAGCGTGAAGGATTTTACTCATTTCCCAAAAATTCCACTCCTCAAAATATGACTAACATCAGCCCAAATACTAAAATCTTAGTTTTTCAGAAAGTTGCCAGCACTGTTTGTTGAGAAACAAAGTCAGAATCGTGTTCCCGCAGCACTTATACTTCATATTTTGCACCTACATTGGACAAACTTCAGAGAAGTGAAACATTCCCTTTAATATTTATCAATTTCAAATTTTGATGTTACTTGAATTTGACTTGAGCTTGACATGAACTTCTTTTAATTGGGTTCAGATGGTAAAACGATTGTCCCTATCGGATTTATACGTATACAACAGCCATTCAAAAAATGTGTCGCATGACTTTTGCAAATATTTTGAGAATAGTGAACTCTTGTGACCTGACCATGACCTTAAACTTTGCCAAAAATCTAATTTTAGCTCTTAAAGGGTGCGTATGACACCTTTGGGAGCACTTTGGGTAATCATGGTCGCAATGAAAGGCTTTGGATAAAAAATGTCCACTGTCTCAAATGTCTCGATTTTGATCTTTGACCCGACCTTGACCTGATATGTGTAGGGGAAATGTTCCGATTAGCGACCCCCTTAGGTTGAAGCGCGCTGGTGATTGGCTGTTCCCGTAATGTTACGACTCCAGTGGCAAACCCTGTTTAAGCGAAGTAGATGAACACTATTCATAGACCAAATAAAAATGGGTTCACTACCCTTTATTCACACATCGTATTATAATCGCAAATTTGCGATCTTGGCAAGCCCTTGCAAAAAGGGCAAAATAGGGAACTGTTCCCAGTTTGCGACCCCAGGGTTGATATTCAGCAATACCAAAACTTTAAATAAAAATAACCATGTAATGCATCATTGCCTTCTGACCTGTAAATTCCGTTTCCCTGTATTCTCACTCCCTATTTGGGGCAGACTTAAAATCAAAAACCGAGCTTGTCGAGTCGTACGAAAGAAAGCCATGGAGTCCAATTTCAAACAACCGGCTTACCCCTGATAACACGGAGTGACCTCTTAAGACCTACGGTCGCAAATGAGGGAAATGTAGTGTTCCCAAATTTAAGGTC
This sequence comes from Semibalanus balanoides, assembly GCA_014673585.1. Taxonomy (NCBI): domain Eukaryota; kingdom Metazoa; phylum Arthropoda; class Thecostraca; order Balanomorpha; family Balanidae; genus Semibalanus; species Semibalanus balanoides. The sequence continues at coordinate 105,167 of VOPJ01011118.1, forward strand.
CGCACTACAAAATAACTGACACCCCTATGACAATGGAAATACGACACAAAAATAAACCCATACTAATACCATTGAACAATTCAGAAAACCCAAAAAACCAAAACTATCCTGAATTCAAAAAGTTCTCCGCCAGCTGAGTAAAACACGAATCATATTAAGGCGTTAAAAACGGCGCCTATAGAAAAAGACAACGATGATATTAACTTTCACAGCACACGTAGCAGAGCACTAATCGTATTAAATACACCACCAGTTAAGAAAAATGTCATGAAACTGGAAAAACCCAACGCACAATGAACCGATTAGTCATTAGAACATCCATTATCTTAAAAGACATGTTACTAATACAAACCCGTATAGTCAATTTCTGTGTATAGGTGGGACGGTCCCGCAAATAGAAGGGAGAGGTCGGCTACATTATCCCAAGGCCGAACATTTCCCCCTCACCTCAATTAACTGAACAAAAACCCACCTTACCTAATATGTTCAAAAGACGCGTCTTAAAAATAGAGAGCACCTCTTGACAACGACGCCTTGGCGATTGCGGCTGCGATATATCAGATCCGGAGATACCACGAGGGTGGCAATACTCTTGCCCCCCCAGCCAGGGGCACCGCGCCACGTCGTTTCCGATATTAGGGGGGACGGAGACAATCGAGCGATCGCCCGACTTTCCTTTCGCCCTTATGTGCCCAATTTTTAAAGCAGCCGAACTTGACCAAAAAAATGTCAAGCAAACCTATTACTTTTTTTGACTATATGACTCGGCAGGGCGAGACTCGACTTCCTCTCTTTTCTCCAATCGCTTCTGGTGAAATGCCTAAAATATTACAAACAAGGGAAAGGCAACATTAACAGCACCCGAGCTGGCGAACCATCAGAAAGCGCCATTGAAAAGTGTAAGACTGATCCCCTTATAGATCTCTTACAACCATATAATTAGCTAGGGAGAAACATACATACTTTGACCCGACTCTGCACCGTTTGCAGGGGTAAGTGGTATAATCAAATTACAGACAAACCACCTCCAATGTTATTGACCTCCGGGAAAACCATTTTGCCCGGCCGAAATGTTTATCAACCAAATCGTCGTGGACAATAGTAAATAAAGAGCGAACAATTCCTGCTCAGCGGCATTATGGTCCAATTTGATATCACAACACTGTTGGGCCAGAAATTAATTATTTGGGACCTCGGTGCCGAGAAGTTTAATTTTTTGCCCTCGACCTTCGGTCTCGGGCGGAATATTCAGCTCGGAGCTCGGTCAACAAAAATATTTTGCACGGCCCGTGTGGAATTATATATTACCACTGACGCAGACAGTTTATGTTGATGCATACCTACAATTTCGATAATTTTGATGTTGGGGGTGTTTTGGAGATATTGAAATTGTAATAGTGTCATGTCATGCCATTTTTGGTGGAAAAGCTATAAATGTTTGAAAATCTTAGCAAATGGAACTTAGAAGCAAATAGCAGAACAAAAAAACACATAAAAAGAAAGGAAATAAAACATTCCGCTCTAAATGGCTCCTCATCGGGACCGATTAAAACATTGTTCCGTATTTTGACATCATTACCAAATACAAAACTCCGTGAAATGTTCAACCAAAAACCGAAAATCTTAAATTAACGTATACTTTAACGATCAATCCCTCGGATCCCGCAGCTGGGCCCCAATACCAAAGACCCATGGTGACAGTCGATGATGCATATCTACATCCAAGGCGTTTAAATACGGTATAGGGATAGAGGATTATTCATTATCGAGATCGATATAGTTTATACAACAGGCAACCACACCACGGTCACAATCGTGATCGTCTGTGAGTCACAATGTACACAGTGTATGTCTCTAATCAAGAATCTTCAAAATGTGCAAATCCGTGGTGCTACCGAATATGGCTACTATATAGAAAATGTTTGCGTTAAATGAAGTTTTTTCAATGATTTGTTAAAAAAACACATTGTCCAAGGCTGTATTTTAAAGTTCATCTGGTGTTTCGAAAAATTAAAATAAATTTAAGCAAAGTTGTACATGCAAGAAGATCATAACATTACTTTCTGGCAAAATACGGTGCAGAAATTGGGGAGGGATTATCCCCCCCACACCATCAAGATTGGACCGCGGGACGGCGTCCCCCCCCCTCCCCCCTGCTGGGCGGAAGCCCCTGCCCCCCGAGTCGTGGATGTATACGGGCTGAGATCCGGTCAAAAGCGGCAGGTTTAGAGATAAATTTGAATAACATTAAAATAACGTCATACACAGGTCTGTAACGTTCCTCAAAATGATAATATTCGAAGCGTCATTGTATTTTCGCCACAAATGAAATATATTTTAATTTCTTGATCTTTATGTACCTACTTTAATTAAACGCAGGAAATAAATACATGCTATTACCGGATACCTGTGCTATTGTTGGGTGTTTAACACTACAAAAAAAGCAGCCCCACCCTCTAGGGTTTTTGAAGACAACGAAAAAAGGCGGCGCGGAGCGCCGCCGTCTTATGAAGAATCGTAGAATGAAGAAAAACAAAGCTTTTCTTCATTCTACGTTTTTGAACTATAAACAAAACGTTGAACATAAGTAACACATAAGTAATGAAGGCGATATTGAAAAGTACATAGTTTGGTGCTAGTGAAAGTGGGCATCTTGAAGCAAAGGAAAGTGATAAAATGTGAATATTCGTGTCACCAATTAAGCAATGTATACACTGACTCTAATGTTTGGAGACTATCATTAAATTTTAACGATAAAGGACATTACCAGGGGCGTAGCTTCTCCAGGCAAGTTGGGGGGAGGGATGACTGAGCTGGAAAAAAATCGCTTAAAATGCCATCAAAATTAATAAAATACAGATTTCCCCTCGGATTTGACCCACTTCTTCGTCTAAGTTGCGGGGGGGCTGAAGCCTAGAATAATAATAAAAATGGGAACCTACAACCATGCACATTTCATTATTTTGTGCACACATGGAAATACTGTCAATAAAGTAATGCTAACATGAAACAATATACGTATTATTTACTTTTTACCAGCACAATCAGGACATAATGAGAGCATAATTGGGGCGTGAGACAATTGCTCACTTTGAGACACGTGGTTCAGACAGTCCGTCTATTTTTTTCACCTCTGCCGCTCCATATATTTTCTGTCTGCACATGCACACGACATCAAACATGCTGACAAGACCATCGCCCTTCATTAGCATCCTCTCACGATCAATAGTCATAATTGCACAAGTGACCACCATCACCAGCACCCAGTGGAATTACACTGGAGCGGGTCAGAGTCGCTTCAAAACAGGTGTGTCTACTGCGTGGTGTGCCGACCGGATCGATGCCCGTGCCGTCACTACAGCAACGGCCACGTAACAGGGGCCTGCCCCGGTGCTCGCTAGTACGACGCGTGCAGTCGTATGTTGCACAATGTAGTGCACGCTGCAAGTATAAGGAGCATCAGTCGGGCTGTTCCACAGCTGCTCCCTAATAGTAGCGGCGTGGTGCTATCGCTCAAAGCGCAAAGCCAGTGGTGGTGAGCCTCACGAAATAGAAGCGGTGGGCGACTGAGTCGACGGCGACGGGCACAGTGGACTTCCAGGAACAATCCCGTATCATCTCGCAGCACAGTAAGTCAGCAGGAAAGGAGCGGAGGTTCGTGCGTCGCGACTGTGACTTATACAGGTGGGCGGAAACATTTCCCCACTGTCAGAACCTCGCCTGGAAGTGGTGATTTCAATGTGCCAGCCACGGATGCTCGGTTACGAGTAGAGTTAGTTAGAGTTAGAGTAGAGTTAGTTCTGTTCAACGCTCATAGATAAGACGGAACATGCCACCGTCCCCTGAATCGCATGTGAGTGCTCGGTGAAACATGAACATGTGAAAAGCTGAACAGGCATGACACTCGGTGGTGTGATGGTGATGCGTCAGTGCTCTGTGATTGGACTTGTGTGCACTGAACAGTAACACAATGTGTCTCTAAGCGAGCACTCCAGGACACGACAATGGCTGACTTCGATCCATCTGACTGCAAAATCAACAGAGACGTGCATATAACTGACGCATCGCCGCGACAATCGAAGCCACGCCGGCACAGCGAAGCAGCGCCCTCTTCGACTAACACGACGGCATCCACGCTGCCACTCCCCCTCTCTGATCGGATGAAGCCGGAGCCGGCCACCAGGCGGCGCTGCTGTTCCCTGCCTGCGCTCCGGCTGCGCTGCGTGTTTTTCGGCGCCCTCCTGATACCCATCAGCGGCCTCGTCCTGGTGCTGAGCGCGGTGCTGCTCTCCGACAGCGCTGTCCCCTGGCGCGGCGTCACCTGCCAGGCGGCGGCCGTCAACGGCGCCAGCCTAGCGGCCGCGGCGCTGCTCGTCGCTGGCGCCTGGCGCCGCGGGGTGGCGCTGCTGTCGGCCGCTGTGGCGCTGCTGATCGCCAACGGTCTGGTCGGCCAGCTGCCGCTGGTGGCGTTGCTGCTGAACCTGGTGACGCCGCTGATGATCGCCGGCCAGCTGTCGCTGCTGCTGCATTTCGCGGCGACGGTCGAGGCGACGCGGCTCCTGCTGCGGCGCCTTGGCTGGTGTGACCGCGGCAGCCGCTGTCGAGTGCAGAGCCTGCAGCCGTCCGAGGCGACGGAGGTCGCACCGACAGAGCCGCAGCAGACGCCCGAGCCGTGGGACGGAGACCTCGAGTCCCGGCCGGTCAGCAACGGACGCTCTCCGCCGGAGTCGTTCCTGTCTTCTCTGCCGCCTCTGTACCCGTCCCCGGCGGCTCCAGCGGCATCGTCGGCAGCAGCGGGGGCGGCGGGGGCGGCGGGGGCGGCGGGGGCGGGATCGGCACCTTGGAGCGACTCTCTAGCGTCGGATGGGATGCCTGCAGACGATGAGGTGTTTACCGATGACGATTCGCGCCGTCGTACCGACTTCGACGACCACGGCGACCCGATCGAGGCCTCGCTGTCGGGGAACCTTCAGGAGGCGTCGAGTGCGGCGGCTCAGAACCCTGGACGGAGACCGAGGCGGCCCGCGCTTGACGGAAGCTCCCAAGACCGCTGGTCAACGTCGCGCGCCGTCTCTGACGACACGCTCCGGCTCGACCCTCTGCCGCTCCACTCGCCCAGTTCACCGCTGGACCCGTGCCGCCCCCTGTCTCCGGGACCGCCGGCGTCGCCGCCGCCGCCGCCACTGTCGCTGGTCTCTCTTCTGCCGCCGCTGCCGGTGTCTCGTCCGACGCCGCTGGTGGCGGGTCTACGAAGAGCCTCTCTCCCGCTGATAGCCCTGCTCCCGCGTGGAGCACGGTCGTCCCGTGTGTTTGTGAAGAGCGAAGCGTGCCCACACGACCCTTCCCCAGCCGCTGCACCTCCGCCGTCCGAGCCCGCGCCGCAGACTGATCTGGTCTGGATGCCGCCGACAACGCCGGTTCTTCCCCAGCTGGAGCGACCGAGGCGCGATTCCTGCTCAGCAGCCACGTTTGTCATGGACGAGGGGGATCTCAGACTGATGCCACTGGACACTGAGGACACGTCGTCATCGGCGTCTGTGGCGGCGGCGGGCGAGGCGGCGGAAGGTGGCGCACAGGTGGCGCACGTGGCGCGGCGCCGCGTTCGCCGCGAGTCGGCGCCGGCGCTGGTGTGGAGCGACGAGTCGGGCCGGGACGAGGATGTGCTCCACAGAATGCTGCACAACATCAGGAGGAGGCACACGGAGCGACTTCAGGGGCTGGACATGGACGGCCCGTGAGCACATCGCCTGCTGTTGGACGTTGGGACGACGAGCATTCACAGGCGATGACGAGTGGTTGTTTTGTGAGTTTTGAGTGAGTTTTGAGGCTCCAGTCCTACCAGAAAAGACTAAGCCTGGATTCTCAGAGTGATAAGTGATAGGCATCGGGGCAGCACTATGAAGTTCATATGTCAGTGAGAGACCATAAAGACCCGTGGTGCCTTTGCATGTAAATGATTCTTTTATGAATGCGACTCGACGTCAACGCGTGAAACGTTGGCATGTACAATGTATTTGTACATTATAAATGCATTATACAGACGTTGTCATCGACCAAGATGCCATTGACATGGTTTAATGGGTTTCTGAAAACCATTTCCCACCAAAGCAATTAGGAGAAATGGTTTTGACACTGGCGGAAATAATTGGCAATGATGCCTCTGTCACATCACAATATTCCCTTGTCCTGTGTCCAGGATCGTCCGACGTACATCATTTGCAGCACTGGTCCTCAACGGTAAGGGTATGTTACCCTCTTTTAATGGCCAGAACGACTGATTACCCGTCCCCATTGGTTGTTGTTGTTGTTGTTGTTGTTGTTGTTGTTGTTGTTGTTGTTGTTGGTGGAGGGTTAGGGCGCGAAGCATTAAGGCCTTCCCCATTGGGCAAACGACAGGTTATCGGATTCATGCTATGCGGTACAGCATAACTTCAGGCGTTTGCTACTAGTGCCATCTAGGGACAGAAATATAAGGGGTCAATTGTATTGTGGTTCTGAGTCTAAAGCAGTGGTTCCCAGTGTTGAATCATGCATAAACCGTAACACGAAGCTGAGCATCATTTAAAACAATTGGTTTTGACACTGGCGAAAATAATCGGTTTTGATCCCATAGCCTCGGGGGGGGGGTGTCGATCCAGTGGACTATTTCCCAAAAAGTTATGAGCCGGGGTGGGGGGGGGGGTTGCGGGCCGTCAGCCATCAAGCAAAAGTTATTAACCGGGGAGGGGGGTGGGGCCGGGGTAGTGCCTATCGTCAACCCGTCAACACCAATGGTAGGTCCGACCGTTTTTTAGGGGGCAAATCATGGTTTCAGGATCTTCAGGGAATGGAATGGCCCAACATGTCCCCCTAAATCCGCCAATGCCTACCTAGAGTTTGTTTCATTTTGATTGGCACAATCAGGGGCGTCGCCGTTAATTTTTGACTGGGGGGACGGCTGAAATGGCGAAAAAATGGTTTCCCACTTTTCAAAGCGTTCCTACGCCTGTTCTCAAATGTCTCGATTTTGACATTTGACCCGACCTTGAAGTGATATGCGACCTCAATTAAACAAATTTGAGTATGCTGGAGATGCGTCTCTGATAGCTTTCGAACGCCGCCTTACACGTCTTGCTACGATTATTGATTCCGGAGATAACGAGGGGGCAATATTGCCCCCCCCCCGGTCAACGGCGTTCGGATAAGATCCCGGTCAAGCGCGGGCTCTCCAAAATGGCCGAGAGCTTTCTCAGACTTCCACGGGCCTTCTTAGGTCTGACAATGGTCCTCTTGGACATGCCTTCTCAGATCGGACGGTGGTGATCTCTGGTCGACCAATCGTCCTCTCAAAGAAGCGGAATGTTATTCTTTAGGGACTTAGGCCTCTTTTAATGGCCGGAAAGCCCCCCCCCATTGCCCTGGACGAGTAAAATGTCCTTTCAAACTGGCAAGCAAACCTCTCCGATGGGCATAGGGCCCTCGCAGGCCTGACAAAGGTAATTTCGGAACAACAAGGAGCCGAAGGCTCTGAGGCCTGGAAAACAATGTTTCAAACCAAGTGAGGCCCCTTTTCACTGGCGGATCCAGCCGTCGTTTTTTGTTTGGGGGGCAATTTTTTTAAAGGTACCTCATTTTTCCTTTTTATATTTGGGCCGGTCACCACCATAATGTGGTATTTGGGTTTATTTTTTACGAAAAAAAAAACACACAAAAACGGCGTGCTCCGTAGCATATATGCTAAGGAATATACACATATATAAGCCAGTATAAACGTTTATTCTCAAAACTAACCTCTCAGGGCACGCAGATAAATTTGAAGTGGGAGTCGGCTGAAATGACGAAAAAGCGTCTTTGCAAGCATTTCAATATGGATTTCATGTAAAAGGTAATCAGACATGATAATTGTATTCGCAAACAATGTCAAATCAAAGCAAGTTCCTATAAAAACAGACGTTTCGACAAAACTGAGTGTCTTTGTCAGTGCTAATGGTACATATTTACGTTAGCAATCACATTAGTATATTAATCACATTTTTCAAAACATTTAAATTACACAATCACATCGGTTACATAAATAGTGAGATTATTTCACTAATGTGATTGCTAACGTAAATATGTACTATTGGTTCCAAAATAAGCGTCCCGCTGGGCTGGCTGGCATAGCAGTAAAAGGGAATATACTGCCTTGGGAAAAGTATGTTGAATAATGGAGATGAGTGTCCAGATGAGTGACACTCATCTCCATCATTCCACATACTTTTCCAAAGGCGGTATATTCCCTTTAACGGCTGTGCCGGCCAGCCCAGCGGGACGCTTATTTTGGAACCAATAGTACCATTATCACTGACGAAGTCATTCTTTTTTGTCGAAACGTCTGTTTGTAAAGGAATTTGCTTTAAATTGACATTGTTTGCGAATATAAATATGGATTTCCATGTTATAGATCAATCAGCCCTGTTTTGATGCGGGTTTGGATTTTATCTTGATTCATGAATCAAAAGATCCGGTGGTATTTTTTAAAGGGACTTTGATTGAGCGACTCCATTCGATTCAATCAGAATCGAATTAATAAATAGTCTGCCCGACACGGCCCGGCCCGGTCACACGAACACTTTTTTTAGCTGATAATTTCGGAACTGCCCAGCCGATCTCAATCGAACCCTTTCATTTGATAGCCTCATCAAATACCTACTACACCTTTTTGCACTCGCATTTGACCATACAGCATAACTGTTTGAACGGCACTTTCAACAATCATTATTCGGCAAAACAGATCGGCTGCTGGCGCCCGAATTTAACAGATGAGCAAAACTATTTGAACACTTAAGCCACTAGATTACTCATTCTGCAAAACTGTTTGATAATTCAACATGATTTCGATTTTTGTGGATTTTTTCGTCACTTCGCTATTATACGAGTATAGCTTTTGTGCGTTGACGAACATAGATGGGCGATCAAAATATCTGCTCGGCGGTCTGCATAACTTTCACTGCGATTCATTTCACCCAATGCCGATCTGTTTTGGAGATTATTGAAAGTTTTTGCTCAATGGCGAGTTGTAATGGAATGCCGACTAATAGATATGACAAATAGTGCATGTTTATTATTTATGGTGAAACGGCAAGAAGTGGTTCTTTCTATATGCAGAGTGTTTAAAATGGTTTTCCCCATTGGTCAAATGCGATTGCAAAAGGTGTATTTAGTGAATACAGTAGACGCCGCTTATATAACCCACGGTTATTACACCCATCAGTTTTTTTATTTTTTTTACAAATATCAACAGTTTATTACATCATGCACTGTACATCCTTGGTAAGTGATACAAATATAATAAATCACGCGATTTATAAGCAGGCAGCCTCGGCGCTCACCACCTGGCTGCACAGATCCTTGTGCATGTATAAAAAATATAGCCATTCTTTTGGCGGCCATCCCCCAGCACATCCGCCTCATCTACACAGCTGACGCGACGGTCATCGTAGTGGAACCAGCGGTCCCATGGCCGTCGCTGTATTACACGTCTGACGTTAGGGCCAGCGCAGTGGGGGCGCCGCCAGTAGTGGCTGACCACACCCACCAGTCGGTAGTGTTGTCCCCCGCCGGTTTCGTCGAGCACAGCAACCGGTCGTCCTCCACGGCAAAAAGTCGGGGCTTGGTGAGCGCCGTGCTCCGCAGGGAGGTCAGTCAGGCTCGTTCTCCTCGCTCCAGGAGACATGACTCTATCGGATGGCTCTCCCTCCACGCGTGCTTCCCGGTTTCCTCGTCCTCGTGGGTCCACGACGGCTTGCTGCCCGAGGGCCAGAGCATACTGTTTACCATCAGCTCGGCGGCGACCGGCGGTGGTGGCGGGCCAGTGGAAGCAGCGGCCCGGCGGCAGCGCCCTCTGCCTCGGTCACTTGCTGGCGATGAGGACAAATCACGGTGAGGACGGGGTCCCGGACAGGAGCCGGAGGGCGGGCCTCCGGGGAGGCGGGTCGGCGGCGGGGAGAGGGAGAAGTGGCAGTGTCGGTCGAGGAACGGTGCCGGGGCGGGCGGTGATTGATGATGGTGGTGGTGACGATCGCTCGGGCCGGTCCGGCTCCATCGACAGTCGACAGAGTGCATGGGGGCGTTTATGTACATTTTCACTCCGGTGCCTGATTGACGTCATCGCCAGTACTCGTTCAGCGACCAGAACTTGGGATGCCAACACTTTTGCCTTGATCTTCTATAAGACTCCTCGCCAGGGAAAAGACACAGCGGTTAAACTGAAGTCATTCGCGTCCTTCGGCAGCTGGCTGATTTTGGGTGGTGACGCGAACACTCGTTTGTGATGGCAGTGTTGGCAGAGCAGCTCGCGCCGGTCGGGTTGCCATGCTGAGCCGCATAGCGTTCCTGCAGGGTGGGCGCCGTCGTTCCCCGGCGGCGCGGCCACGCTTCTACCGAACCAGCTTATTCTCCTGACGCGTTCCAGCACAGTTCTCGTGACACTCTGGCTGCACATGTAATTCTCGATGAGGCTGATACTGAAAGTTGTCTCGCGACAGGGTGGCGGCCGGGCCGGCGTGGTCGATCTGCGTCTCTTAATATGGTCAGAAGGCGCAGCAAGGAAACTGGCGTTGGCGTCCTGCATCTCCGAGCTGCGAACGCGGGGTGCAATTGTCGGGGCGGAACACGTTCACGCCATGACATTGAAGGTGGCTGAAGACGGACTTGCTGAGGGCCTTCTGTCGGGAACCCATCAGGCTGACAACGGCGCGGAGCCGTGCGGCACTGGGACGCTCTGCGGGCCAGAGGCCAGCGAAATCATCTTCATTCAGGGAACGGACGCCAGAACCCAGCAGCGACTGCAGCGGGGCGTTCTGATAGCACGAATTCCCGTAGTTGGGAAGTCCATGTAGAGAGGATCCTTGGCCTGTGTTTGTCCGAGCGGGCGACCGACGGACTAACTTGGCTTCAGCTGCAAGTTCTCTGGACGTTGTGTTCTTCCCTTTTCGTGCAGCTTTGCGCCTTGCTGCGCTTCTCCCGACTTCCGGGTTGAAGGTGGAGCCGCATCTGCTGGCTTGCGGCGAACCGGGGAACCACCTGATCTGTCTGCGCTTCGGGATCTCCGTTAGAAGCGACTAACGTTGTGCGTAGCTTACGTGGCTCAACGCTGTTTTGCTGCTGCCGAACCACGCTATGCGGCTGCGTTTCCGCTTATGATGCCATAGACCACCCGTTGCCATAGCCCAGGGCCGTCTCTGCCGCTCGCCGGTTCACAGATGTTATTCGGCGGCCAAGTTCCTTAACAAACTGGGTGGGCTGCAGGGGCCGATAAATCTCCAGACGTTTCCACTTGCCAGCGGCACGATAGGTACTTGAGATGAGATGGAGGCATATCGCTGTACTTTGCGCGCTTTCTGCAGTACGACGGCGTGTCCCGTGGATTCAGCGCAGAGGCCCCACCACGACGCTGTTCAGCGTAGGTATCCGTGCAGGTGGCGTCCCATGCCAAAACATTTATCACTTTGTAAGTGGAATGTGTCAGTCCCATCAGGGCGCTTGCCATCTCCCCTGTCGAGACCCACCGGTTCCAGACCGATGGGATGCCGGCCGGCGGAGAGGCTGCGCTTCACCAAGTCGTTTTAAGCGGGCATGACGAGGGAAACGACCCGCACTTTTCTTGCAGGAATTAGGGCGTTGGTTGCCCTAGGCGTTCGACGGGGCGACCCGCAGGAGACGGCAGGAATGTGGCTCCGGGGGGCATATTGGTGGCCTCCAAGGCGGAGGAGCGACTGGCAATTCTAAGACGGTCTCGGGGATCCAAGTGTAAGCCGAAGACTCGGAACCTTGGATGCTTGCAGCCAGGCGACAGTATTTAGGCTGATGGAGGCCAAGAGACTTGGCCCTAATGATATCTGGTTCATTCCGCCAGTCAGCTGATTACTGTAGACGAGCTGACGCCGCATCATCCCAAGTTACGGCTGCTCCCTGCCACCGACAAATGGGGATACTTGGTGACGGCCGGTTAAGGTACGGGCAACAATCCAGCGCGGTTTTAGAGCGATGGGGCGCCACTTTTCAACGATGGAAGGGTTCTTATGATGATTGCAATGAGCGGTGTCGCGGCGAGGTGAGAGAGGCAATGTTGACAGGGGAGTGCCAGTCTCTCCAACCGACCGCACACCTAGACCTCCGTACCTCGCGGGAAGCAGTGCCTGTATCCAGGCTCTATCTCATATGTTCCACATTGCAGACAGCCGTTAACGTCGATCTGACAGTTTCATCAATGCCTCGCAAACCTACTTGATTTTTTTACACGGGGCTGGAACGAAGGAGGTACTGTAGCCGCGGGGCAGAGACATGATGAGCTAAAAAGAAAACGGCTGTGTGAGGGTCTAGCGCGCGGAGGCGATCGCAGAGCATTGAAACGGAGGCATCAGCTTATATCATCAGCTTATAACATCAGCTACTCATCAGCTATATTATATATTATCANAAAAGAAAACGGCTGTGTGAGGGTCTAGCGCGCGGATGCGATCGCAAAGCATTGAAACAGTGGCAGCAGCAATCTCCGTGGCGACCTGTATACCGGCTTCATCCAGAGGTGACCCCAACAAGTTAAGGCGATTGAGGTGGGTCTCTCTAATTCCAGGGAGGGCAGCCTGCATCCTGTCCACGATAGAAGCGTGGAGGTCGTCAGAAGGCTTTCCAAGCACAGTGAACTCACACTTGGCGCTGTTGAGCTCGAGACCAATCTCCGTCAGCAGGCGTTGCAAGTTGTGAACATCATTTGCGACCACGCCGACAGGCCCAGCTAACGTTGCGTCGTCCAAATACCATACGTTCAGCGTCGATTTCATTGAACGAGCGCAGTCATCGATGGCCAGAGAGAAACCGACGGGGCCAAGAGGGTCACCCTGCTGTACGCCGCAGCAGGACGGGATGGTGTAGTCACCGATGTGAAAGGGGCGTAGGGGTGTGTAGCTTGAAAAGCTAACCGGTAGGTTTCAGGGCAACGATCACGGATAATTTTCAGCATCACGTCTCTCCTGACTGTGTTAAACGAGTTACGTACGTCAACTTTCACCAAAACGGATGGGGTTGAATACTCTGTCACTGCCGACAGGAACTCGCGGGTAGCGTGAACTGCAGCCTCACACCCGAGGCGGGTTCCGACTCCGAGCTGCACTGGCCTAAAATCCGGTGCGAGAAGGTCAGCCACATGATGCGCAGCGATACGACAGGGTAGGCGGCGGTAGACACTGCCGATAGCGATGGGGCGTAAACCACTGTCCTTTTTACGTAGAGCGCAGAGCGCAGCACCGAAGAAGGCGTCGCGAGCGCACTCTGGGATTTGGCCATTCAGGACAAGGTTTGTCAGTTTGGTCATCGAGCTCAGGAGGCGCCGGCCAGGCTCTACTGCTTCAGTGGAGATAAGCTGGCGGAGGTGGAGAGGCCTCACCCCGTCTAGGCCCGCCGATGACCCGGGCGGCATCGACTCGATAGCTGACCTGACCTGTTCAACCGTCACCTGGAGCGGACGAGTGTCGTTGTCTTGTGGTGGAAGAGGGAGGGCCTCGTCGGATGGTGTTGGCGGATGATTTTCCTTGAGGGCGCTCACTATGTCGCTGGTGGGATGAACAAAATCCTCGTTGGATGTTAAAGTTCTCAGTGCTGCCTTGATGTCACCATCTGCGCACTTGGAGCGAACCCGACGAGCGATGATATCTTCCACAGAAGCAGCCTTTTGTGGATTTGTGCGCTGCTCTGGGACAGGTTGGGAGCCTGCCTCCATGTCAGCAACCTGTCTTTTAATGGTGGTGGCCGCGGTTGGACGTGGGTCCCTGACAGCTTTGAGAGGGACTCGGAGTGCAATAAACGCGAAGGATAGAAAGCGACCCCATGATTTGAACCCCATGACATGAAAGGTTTTGCAGCGTTATTTTTAATCTGCAATTATAAGCTTCATGTTTGTAGGCAAAAAATAATTTTGGGTGGGTATTAGATGGATTTGATTGCGCTTTACAGCTGCATCATTTTTATCGTTTAGCACCCTTTTTGGTTTTGAAAGCTTCGGCGGTGTAATGAAGGAAATATGATAAAATCGGCAATACAAATATTACAGGCAGATTTTCAATAGCAAAATCGCATTAAAACCTACTTTCTGCATGCATTTTAGAGACGGTACCACATTGGTCTACAGATCGGTTGTTTGTTTCATCACTGCACTCCCATAGGTGCTGAGGCACTGATTTACATTGTGAAGAACGCCATAAACTATGAATTTGCGCTTGTAATACCATGTAACTTTGCACGTACCAGGGCCGTTGATCGACCATATTGCATACGCAGGGCGGATCGTTTCTCTAAACGCATTGTTGTTTGACCCGTGTCTTTGCGACTTTTGGTTGCCCGAGATATAGGTCCGGTATTGCAACGATGTTTTGTAGGTAATTTTCGTGGACGGAACAGAGGTGCACGTGCGCACGTGCAGTGTGACGCCAGAGTTGACCCTGTGCAACATTGCCAGGGTGTGGTCTCCGGCATCACACAAATTTTGCCTTTATAGGTCCAGCCGTTTCCTCAGCTACAGCAAGGATAAACTTTCTGACACCCCTGACGCGGCACGTGACACGCGCCATGCTGACCCATCACATGATAACAAACATGTAAATAATCATAATGTCATTGCATGGAGATATCAGATGGCGAAGACCGCTTGTCAATCGGATGCAGGGTTCACAAGATATAAGCTTCTGACAAGCGTCGCGGTCTGGCCGGGCCGGGTCGGCCGCTTATATGTTATAAAAATATGTTATTCCTTGAGGAATCGCTCGCGCTTCGCGCTTGCTCGTAATAATTGGCCAAAAACGTTGTCAGGATTAGAAGCTCTGCGAAAAGGACAGGGACAGGAGTGTAGGTTTCAATTCAAATAGAAGGCCTTCAGCGCCCCCCCCAACTAAGGCTTCAGCCTCTGCAACTTTCAACGATGATGTGGTCAAATCCCGTGGATAAATCTGTATTTTGTGGATTTTGATTTTATACATTAAAGGGAATATAGCACCTTGGGAAAAGTATGTTGAATGATGGGAAAAGTGTCCCTGGTTCGGTTCTGGCATTTATTTTGGGAAAGTCGCAATTTGCTGTAATTGAAAAAATTCATTTGTATATTGTGACGTCACAACATCTTGCATCACCGTACACGACTTGTGACGTCAAAGAAAGTACCAAAACGTCAAAGTCCGCTCCAATGATTCAATATGTAAACACATAAACAACTGCGTTTCGCCTGGTTCCCGACTCGCGAATAATATTGGACGCGATTAATAATGTGTAAATGTTTGCACCAAGGTCTATTCTAAGCATCTTTTAGTAATTTTGTATTGTAAATCTACTTAAAATTGACAATGGTAATTACTTAAAATTATACCCACACAATAATGTATGCCTTTATTGTATTTAGTTAAGTTAGAACTGCATACGCTTCTATTGCGGAGAACAGCTACCGGTGCGGGCCACCCATCAACAGGCCTTTAGAAAACGAGTGTCTGACTTTTTTATCAAATGGAAATCCAATGAAAATTCACAACGTTATGGCCAATGATGTTTATTGGGATAACCGAGCATCTTGTAAAAAATGACACATATTTGTTAACATACTGTGCGAACACTAATCTGCCACCCATCAACACATTTGTCTTCTCATGAAGCATCTATGGGTAATTTTAATTGGAAATCGGTTCACTTTTGGCAAATATATTTATTTACAACTATATCCAGACCAGAGTGAATTTGCCCAATCTGTGATTCGCACATTGAGTGAAATTCATTAGTTAGTATACTGCATACCCTTCAACTTTTCTGGAGAAGTTACGCCCTGGACAGGGATCTACAAGATCCACTACTACAAAGACAGATTGAAAGCAGCGCATACAATATTATTAGCGATGTTTAAATCGCCTCCCAGAAACGCACTCAGTGACCTTCCATGATGAAGGTACGGCACACAACCCCGTCGCACCCGCCACTCGCCCTGCCAGTTAGGTTTCTTCTCACCGCCGCGAATTGTCTCTGGCATCGCCTAGCGTTACAGCTGAATCGGTTCTAAGCGCAGTGACGTCACCACAGCTAGTCACGTGACATGGGGCTGCGCTGCCAATCGACATGGTTTTCTGTAAAACGACTCGGTATTTTGATTTATTTAAACATATTCCTCATGTCTGGGTGTAATTTGCCCTGGACCAATGCAAGGAAAATATCAAATGACATAAATGTTAAGAAGGTTGATAGCAGCGAGGTCATTACATTTCCTCCCGAATCGTATTTGGCATTTCGAAAAAAAAATAATCATGCAGTGCGCCTGAGTCCTAAAACTTCCGCCACAACTAGAAAAAAGTTTCAAAATCGTTCTGTCGCACCACGCGCACTGCGCCTTCATCCGGCTGGGACTATGAGCTTCAGGAAAGCGCCGCCCAGGGGATTGCTGCTTCTCTGCGTTCAAAACTCCGCCGAACAGTTTTCTATCTACCGTGAACGTGGCAGTTTATGATTTGGCGCATTATATACATATATGGCGAACTTGATAAGCGTGTTCGACGGTTTTGTTTTACATGCTTTCGATGTGTCTTCTTAAAGCGCAATGTCAGTGCAGCACGTTTTATTGTTGTGTTCAAAAGAGAGCGCAGTAACGCTTGCAACTTAACTTCCGCGTGTTGTGTCTCCCTCACACTGGGGAGTTGTTTATTATAAGTTCGAGAACATACACCATACATACTACATCATTATATAATTTTACCACATCATTTTTGGGCACTTGAATTACTTCGTACCAGTAACACGTTGATAGGCAAGTGTCCTGAGGTCAAAAACTGTGTGACATTAGTATATTTGCGAATTTGAAAGTAATGCCATGCATTAAAATCAGTTATCAGCGCTTGCTCAACAGGTTAATAGGGCACCTGAGTTTCTGAAGGCCCCTGGTGAGAAGTCACAAGTCAAAAAATATGTGTCAGGGTAAAGGGTTAGATAGATGAGGGGATGCTAGGGCTATTGAATGCAAATGAAGAATGTTAAAACGGAATATTATATATATACAACAGAATGTCATTTCCAGCTGACAAACTTGCTACAGCTGCAATACATTACACTTAAAGAATGAAAACAATGATTAGGATGGGAGATGATGGACGCGACTATATGTTCAGCGTCTATGTTTTATTATGGTTAATATTCATCAATGAAAATATGCTTCACACATTTCCTTAAACGCTTTTACTTAGGAGGAATATCCTGCATATCCAACACTCTGGATGCAATAATGTTGTTCCAATGTCCTGGGTGCTTGAACGAATAGAGAAAATAGACGATAATTATAAAAATGACGGTAGTTAGGTATCGATTTGACCGCATTAAAGAGTGAACAGTCTCACTAAAATGCGTTTTCGTCTAGTGGCACGGGGTCCGTGTCGAAAAAGAGCGCAATGCGTCAAAAACAAACTCCCTGTTAGAGAATAGCGCAGTGTGCTTCCAAGTGGAAACAGCGTTGGGCCCGTCCTAGAGCCACATATGGGAATAAATTGCGCCGATTTTTGACTAGGTGATTTAAAGAAGAACAATAATTTGACGAATGTACACGGTTAATGGTGATAAAATATTGATATCGGCGTTGAATCGCTACACCTTTGGGAATCGTTTTAAGAGTATTCAACACTAAGATAAGCCCGGTTTTTTTAACCCAAAAAAATCGAAAATTTATCCAAAAATTTGGGGAAAGTTTCAAAAAACCCCCCCAACAAAATCCCCCCAGGGTTTTTTTAAGGTAATATGCATACAACTCTTGGTCTGAAGCGCCGAAATGGGTGTTTCATAATTCAGACAAATAACATTTTTGTATTGTTTTAAAGACTCAGCGAGTATATGTCAGTAGAACATGAACAAGAGCTTTAAAACGCACCCAGCCACGATGAGTCCGTTCAGTACAATGAAAATACAGCTTAAATTAAAATCAGTCGACCATTAAGAATACCAAAAATGGCCAGTCGAACGTGAAGCGCAATATTAAAGGGCTGAAGTTTGTATGAGGCGCAATTTCCGTTTAGCAACTTAAAAAACGGTGTCTCAATATTTCACCTCGCGCTCTTAAGAAGGAATTCCAAGTTGTTCATAAGCGCCGAATGTGACGCTCTTTCTTTTTGGAAAATGAGCCGTCATTTATCAGTTGTTTTTTCAGTTGTATCTCAGAATTTATGAATGTCGTACTTCGGCGCATTTTTAGTGTGCATTTATGGCCAACTGTCGAATTTGGGCAGAAGTTCTATTTTGAGCGGTACAATTACGAATATAAGAGCAAAAATGTCCGCCTTAAAGCGTAAAAAAGTATTTCCTGCAATCGATGGCATTAGGCAGACACCTATAAATATGGCCTTTGACAGGCAGTTGTGTCGAGTCCGGTCGCTGTGGCTGTGCAGTATAGGACGGGCAGCTTCTAGGTGACGTGGGGGCTCGTCTGACGCTGGTATATCATCGTAGATCGGGTCGCAGACCTTGCAAGATGCGCGCCGCCACAGTGTCCGTTCTTCTGGCTGTATTTGTGGCTAGTGGTGAGGCAGCGGCGTCGATCGAACCCGCAGAAATTCATCCAGGTGAGAACGAGTGGCTTAACAGTGAATAATTGAGCCTTTGACGGTTACGTTACCACGGACTCACGGTGTTAAAATGAATTGACGACCCGACCTTGGATGTGAAGTGTCAAGTGCTATTGCTATTGCTATTGTTTCCATCGCGCAAAGCTCTGTGGGATCGGTGATTTGGAACAGTTGATGTTTATAGTTTGGGGCGATGTTCTATGTGCGAGTGTTTCGGTGGTATTAGCTTAGCATGTTGACAGTGGCGGATCTACGTTAGGGACAACAGGCAAATGCCACCCCCTCCCCAACGAAAAGTCGGTAGGCAGACGTATGTTTTTTCTTCTTCTGTTCAAATCGCTCCGGGAGGTGGTGATTTTGGTTCCGGGAAGTCATGATTTATCCCTGTCGCTCAACACATTTATTTTATTTGACAGCGCCTCTCCCCGCTAAACAACTTCTCGCTGACAAAATTAAGCGAAATGTATGACCAACCAAAAATTGAATCCTAGATCTGCCACTGCCAGGGGCTCAGCCACAGGGCAAGGGGATGGTGTAAATGGGGGGGGGGCAGAGGCATTCTAAAGTAAATTCTTCCCATGCAACGCCAATAGGCGTAATGTTTAAAAGTCCCCACAAATTAGAGGGAAATGCGAAAGTCGAAAAAATACTGAAGTCCCCTGTCCCCCCCCCATCCCCACCCCTACCACTGTGGCGGAGCCCATGGCCACTGCTGATGCCGCTGGTAAGTGTTTTCGATCAGCTTATCTGAACCCGACTTGCAAGAGTTAATTTTAATTGCTTTAGTTATTTGTTTTGCTACTTATAAACTCCCATGCTTTATTAACATTAAAACACATGCATCACCTTTTGACTCGTGATAAAAACGTCACACAAACGTATTCCAGTGGGTAATTGGTTCAACATATTTATATCTCAGTTGTCTTTGTCTGTTGTCTACAGATCTGTGGTATCTGAAATGACACATGACTTTACCAATTGTGGTACCGCTGTATTCGTTACAGGTCACGAAAGAGAATGCTACTCTCCCAGATTTCAGGGGTACATAATGGTCGGTGATACAAGATACCTTGCGGACTGCTCCATCAACAAATGTGTTGACATAGACGGCACGCTTTACTTGCATTCCGAATCGTAAGTGTGCAGTCTATACCCCCCCCTCATCGAGGTAGCGGGCGGATACAAGAACGGTAAGTTTGGGAGGGACCACCAGTGGTGTGGGGGCCAAAGTACAAAAAATGCCACATAATTCTCTTTTTTTTCGGATTCCGTTTGCCGTATTCAATGATGCCATTGATATCTGTTTAAAACAAACCTACTTTTAGAAAAGATTAGCTTATATTTCTTTATGATACAGGAAATGTGTCCATTTGCTCCGATTTCAGTGTTTGTTTCGGTAAACATTTCCGGAGTTGCCCCCTGGACCTGCCCCTGCCCCCTGAACATTAAGTTAAGGGATAATATTTCATTGCGGTTTTAGGGGGAGGCGTTGCAACCGTTAAAAACTAAATATGTGTTATGACATAAAAACAACTTGGGAAGCTTTCTGAAGAATGTGTTTGGATGCTCCAGTGAACTCAATGCCTGCAATAATAAATTTCATAAGGGTGATATCTAACTACCCTTCCAGATTCCCTGTAGAAATCGATGACATTTACGAATATAAAAAATCTGATAGTTTCCTATCCAATTTTTTCTCTCAATTTTTGCAGAGGCTCAGCAAAGCTCACTGTTAATCAGGTTACTACTGTGAACGGCAAGCCACTTGGGGCCGTAATATTTGGGGATAACATTGAAATGCATCAACTGGCATGAGCGCATTTCTTGCTAAGGAGGTTTCAGGCCCTTCGCTAGTTTTTGTTATACAGGTTGAGAAGCGTCAAACGAAAATGTATGGCACTTTCCATTCACTCGCAAAGTTAAAGATAGTTCGAGCTCGGATAGAGACTAACGCGTATAGTCGCTCTGTAGTCCCGCCCTCGACTCATCCTTCCACTCGAAACTGACCGGTCATGGGTCGGATAGCGCCGGTTCAAGGTCAGCCAGGGCGGAGCTAAGCTCTGACGTTAGAGCATAGCTCCATCCTTTCACTATATTATTATCTATCCACCGATTGCATTTCCTGCGCGAGTTTCAACTTTACGAGTGCCTTATTAACTCGTTTGACATCAATCGACCTAAAAGGGATTGTACCATCTCCGAAGGATTTCTATAGCAACACAAATGAATGCTGGGAAATAACAATCACGAATAGTAATTGCTTCAAACTTACCCTAAAGCATGTATCGCAAAGTTGTCTATTTTGTCCTGACCTAAATGTTGGGTCCTAATTGGTGATCACACTAAATTAGAAGAATGGCTGCCGCGCCCTCATCCCTGTCTATGGCGCACTGTTTGGTATACGTTGTCCAAGTAGCGCACCCAAAGTCGAGCCCGCGTCGAATTCGCCGAGACTTGTATTCGACAAACGTCATTTGTGTTATAGGTAACGCATTAACCTTTTAACAGCCCAAATCGAGCAGAGGCCAATTCTTTGCTGTTTTGATAATAAAAGCTATGAATTGTTCATTGTTGACAATGTAATAAACTGCATACACATTTTATTTTTAAAGTTCACTGACTGAATGATGAGTTGAGTTTGCAAAATTCAAACGAAAAGTCCGCAAAGAAGTGATTTAAAATGGGTGGGAGGTATTTCCAACTTTACGAATGATGGCCAATCATTGAAGGTGCATTTTTTTAAATCTAATCGGTGGATTTTCGGAACCAGATTTGCAAGTGAATCGGACACGCTCACTTAATCTTCTGATATACACCAAAAACTTGATATTGGCCTGCGAGGTGGCACTCTCCCATTACTTATACAAATTTGCACATGGTCTGAAATATCCATTGCGAGAGTTCGTTCGTTTCATTTTTGGTTCATTAAAAAAGGGTTTCAAGCTCTCTTCCGTTCACAGTTGACCCTAGGAAATTATCGGAAATATGTTTAAATTCCCATGCGTTGATCCATGATTTTATCTTTGTGTAACAGCAAATCCAGTCTCCAGCCATTGTTTAACGTGACGTCATATATTTCAGATGCGGCGTGGTAGCGCCCGATAGCTCGTGCACGCCAATCCCCGTCTCCCAGTACGCTGTGTACCCAGAGTGCTGTGTCAGATACAAATGCCCAACCGGAGCCAGCTTCCCTCAAGCTGGCTAGTGCTGCCACCTGGATTGCTCGCCGTGTATGCCACCTGCCTGCCACCTGGATATGCACATTGGATCATGCAGATGGCGTTCATGTCTGCAGACAGAGTCAGAAGGGACGTAGAAACTCCAAAATACGTCGCCGTTCATGGCGATTGCTCATTGGTTTTGTAAAGCGATTCGGTGCTCTGCCATGCCAACTGCAGCCTAGAAAAACAACCTTCTAACTTTTTAGGTATATAGGGTACTAATGTGCTGTAGCCTTGGACACATTCTAACGCGAGACTTATACTATCAGAATATGTGCAATACTGACACACTAAAGCACGGATAGTTGTCAAGTGTTTTAGTGTGTCATTATTGTCTAAATTAATTCTGATAGCATGTCAAGTGCTGAGGTAAGATGTGTCTGAGGTTATACTGCAGTTGATCCTACCTTGTTCAATGTGTGGACAATGGACATGTTGTGATTGGTCAAAAGCAGAACGGCAACAATGTCATTTTATTTGGATGATAAATATGTTTTAGTACATGGCCGGAGACTGTTTTCCCATTGACCATGTGCTTAATTTTATCTGTACATGAAGTGTCAATACACTCCCGGAAGTGATAATACACTGCTGATCCTCATAACAATGACTCTGCAGTGAACTCTTGAAAAGTTGCAGTGACACTGAATTGAACTTTTGAAAAAGCGCGGAACGGCGATGCACTAAATCGTTTTATGCACTTGTGGCATCACATACACGTATTCAGTTTATGAACTCGCCTTCGGCTCGTTCATGAAGTGAATCGTTAATGCCACTCATGCCTTAAAGGGAAATTAGTTACATTGAAAAAAAAAAGAGAAAAGGCTCAGAAATTGAGAAGAGAAGCAGAAATTAAGTATCAATAATTACTAGTCGATCAAAGAAACCCTATAATTACGCGAAAAGCAAGATTAAAATTTCAACTTATTTGGTGAATTCATATTTTTGTCCTCAAGTAAGCCGAAATCAGCTGGCTGAGAACAAGCAACGTCATCGAGTTAGTGAGGACTCGTGTCGTATACATGTGGTACTGCCCAGTACTTGTTGAAGATGCCGGAAAATACAAACGCTTTTGAAAACCACACAGTACTGTGCTTTAAGTAGGTTGTCCTATTAGATTCCACTATGAAGTAGTGTCCGCCATCGTCCGCTCAACTGTCCGTGCTCTGGGGCGTCCGTCTGGACTTATGTTCACAAGGTTCATGCATGCTCTACACGTCACTGGGACCGGCCTTCGCCCGGTCGACTTATATCACGTCAGCGGGCGGCTGCGCCGCGGGCGGCCAAACAAAACTAGCGCAACGCGCCGCCTGGTGACGAGGTGGGTTCGTGAGTTGGGGAGGGGAACAGATAACATTTGTAGCGAGCCTGGAACGTTCAGGCCAAGCGCTGAACGCTAAGCAATACCGCTACAAGAACGGTTGTTTAAATCAAATGTTTTATAGAAGATTTAAACATTTGTACAAAATCATATGCATAAGCATTACCTTACAAAGTTCAATTCTTGCAATAAAAAGAATGAGGTACTGACGTATGGTTTCTTTGTCCAGCACTACACTTTCCCCCAAATCTTACGTCATCTGATGCGGTCATAAATCATACGGTCAAGTCAGCCAAAACAGCCAAATCAGCGAATGGAGTTACCGGGGTATACCCTTGGGTCCCGACTTTTAGGACTGATATTAATAATTAAGAGGTTTCTTGGAAAAAGTGAAAGCGTCACAAGTCATTTTCCGAGCATGCGCCACAAACCTGGCTCGTTCATGAAGTGAATCGTTAATGCCACTCATGCCTTAACTATATGACATAATGTGTATAGGTACACTTCTGTAAGCAGGCCCAGCTCGTGCTCCAGTTCCGTGACTGTTTTGTTTAATTCTTCTAATCACATCTTCCCTGTTTGTGAATTATTGTATGATTTAAAAAATCGAGCAAAAGTTGTTGTCAGTTTCTTTGAAATAGTCGTGTCATTTTTTGCCAAATGTTGTTGAATTTCAAGTGTTTTTCAGGGGAAATGACATTTATACTCCCTTGCATCTGTTAATTAAGTGTCTGCTGTGTTATGCTGAGATGCTCTAAGATATGCTGAAATGCTTTAAGATGTCTCAGTGAATGCAATTTTCCTCTTAAGTTGCCCATGTATGTATGCGCTGAACTTGGAATAAGGTTGGTAGAAACAGCAACATCACTATGTAATTTTTATTTTTTAGTGTGGGGGCAGGCAGGTGTTTGCCACCACTCCCCCACCCCAATAGGTCCAATTTTGAAATCCTGCTAATCGGGGGTTGGTAAAGGGGTCTTCCGGCTCTTATCTGTCGTGTTATATGAATTGAATGTTTTAATCATTTCAATGCCCATGCCATTTTTTGCCAACCTTTACTTAGGTATATATTTGCATCATTGCTGTGATGTGCACAATATGATTGCACAATACGATGTCATAGTACCGTGAGTTTTTTTCTACAAAAATGTCTATACAAATTGCGACAAACTTGTGGCTTCAGAATCACAGCGGTGACACACAGCAGTAGGTTTCCCAGCCCGCGCGTGGCGATCGGAGGCAACCGAGGTAAAACACGACCTGTAACCCCTCTGTCGCCTGGTGGCCTCCTGGTGGCGACCACGCCTCCTGGTGGCGACCACGCCTCCTGGTGGC
>VOPJ01011118.1:130992-270827 GCA_014673585.1 Semibalanus balanoides
GTGGCTTACACGCGAAATGGTCAAGTAATGCTAATAGAGGCCAGTCAACAGCAGTGTTTTTCCTTGAGGTAATATTAAGAAAAGCTTTGTATTTGGAACTGAGTAGAGCAGTAGGTATCAACACTTGTTCATACATAATCCTTATTCCAGGGACGCAGGAACAATGTTAAAGTTGGGGGGGGGATTTCAGTCTGCCAACCCAGCCTGAAATCCTGCTTCACTCCAGAATTCTGCCTATTTGAACTATTATTTTGCGAATTCTGTTGTATTATTCGTGCCACTAACGTGATCGCTCATATGTGTCGATTTATATACTTTTTGGGTAGCCATCGCCCCACACACCTAACTCAACGCCCAATGTTGAGTTAGGCCCCAAAAGGTGCTCTCGACCCCCAATGTTTTCTGGCCACTGGCGTATCCATGGGGAGGGGGGATGGAAGGGTGAAGACCCCATAATCGCCTAAAGTCGATCACAAACCTCCATATATATCCGATCTACGCAACTTTTAACTTTTACGAAGCAAAGCCTGTTTTAAATCAACTGTCCATGCATGGAGAAGTGAAGTCTGGTGAGTTGCGTGATTTTTCAGGCTTTGCCCCCCCCCCGCCATTTGTTATGTTCTGGCATACTGATTATTTACGTAACATTTACGTAACTGAATTTAGTGGACCTCCGTAATTGATCTTTCACGGAATTTGGTAAAATAAGGCTCTTGATAATATTGGATGATGGACATAGATAACATGAGCTACGCTACATGTTAGCTCATGTTATTCTATATAGTTCATGTTATCTATGCTCCTTGGTGATAACCGAGGTCGGCTTGAGGGGTCCTTGTTCAGCCTGAGGGTCCCTTGATCAGGTTTAAGGGTGCCCTCGGTCGGCCTGAAGGGTGCTATCAGTCGGCTTTAGGAACAATGGAAGTCTTAAGGAGGGCACTCCCTTGATCGGCCAGAGCAGGGACCTCAGTTTACTCAGTTTACTCAGACCTCAGTTTACTTCAGTCGGCCTTAGGAGACCTCGGACGGCATGGAAGGGTCCTCGGTCGGCTTGAGGGCCCTAAACTGCCCGACGATATTTTCATGTATGATAGAGCCATTTCCAGGCTTGAGCGGGCCTCACACTGGTATGAGAGGGCCCTGCGGTGATCTGAAAGGGCCCTCGACTGGTTTGAGACGTTATTTCCAAGGTCTTATAGTCATAGATTATTTGTTTTTGTTCTGAAAGAATATTTGTCTTGCCTGGGAGAGCCCTATGTCGGCCTGAGTGGATTGTTTACCGTTTTGAGAGGACCCTCAGTCGGTCGAAGAGGGCGCTTTTCTGGCTGAGAGTTGGTGAGAGAGGACCATCTGCTTCTTTGGGAGGACAATCGATCTACCAGAGAGGGCCATTGTCCGGTCAGAGATAGACTTTGCCAGGTCTGAAAGGGCTTTAGGCTTGTCCACGAGAGCCATTGTCTAGTCATGAGAGGGTCTCCAGTGACAAAGCCTTTGAGACGATTCTCAGTCATTCTGTGATGAATGGTCGGTCGGAGGCTCGGCCAAAAGCTTTGATTTAAGGCGTCCTCCCACAGAAGGCCAAAACTCATGTGACTGTTTATTTTTGCATCAAGAAGTTATATAAAACAAACTACTTTGCACTTATTCCTTTTGTTTTCCTTAACAATGAGTAAATGTGCTATTTTCAGTCGTGCTAGTGAAGCAATGGCGCTAATATATGTCCCCTTGGTTCCGTCCCTGTTCGCCCCCTCCCCAATCGTTTTGACAAATCGACACCGCTGCTTCCACTACTGGTATCTTGAGACTTAATGTGACTAAAAATATACTCGGCTGCTTAAACTGCTATCTCGCATTTGTGAGTTTTGTGAAAGAAAAGAATAATTTCGAAATATTCAAAGACAATTGTGTTAAATCATATTTTCATAAATTTTTAGATGTTTCAAAAACGGACTATTGGTATGATATAAACATGTGCGATGCATAGGTATGTGTACTAAACATAACGTTGATACCAGTAAAACTGACTGACTTGTGACCTTTCAAAGATAAAAATCGACCACTTATCACGCATTACCAAATACCATGCATAACACATGCATTTCCCCTTTTGCCCTATTCATTCTATAAAATTAACATTGTTCTAAGGTTATTATTCGCGCTCTATATAGACGAAAAACGAACTCATAAACATGTATTGCAAGTACAACGCCTGATGACCGTGACCAACAGTTATTCACTGTCAAGCGAATCAAGAGGAGCCTTCTACGTTCGTCTGCTGGCTCAGTGAGTCTGCCGGCATATCTACGTAGAACGAGCTCCGCACGCTTAGCTGCGGCTCAGCAAAAAATGACAAAAAATGAAAAAATGCCAGGTCAGGAGTTAAACTCCTATACAGGCATAGCGATTACCCAACAAATCGCAATCGCGGCTCCAGTCGTGATCTTGATCACGAAGCGCTAGAGACCGAATTTGGTGGCGTCATGAAAGCTGTCATGGTTTCGGACCGGCTCGAACGTGAACTGTAAACGGCGACCGCGACGGCGACGCCACCACTGCACCGCCCCACCAGATTCACTGAAATATCACTAAATCGAATCAGCGGTTTTTTGGTCAATTTTCCGGGCTGGCACATGTCATTATCCGGCGTTTTTGGTCCATGTAGGTGGGTACTGATGCCCATGTACGCAAGCTTTCAGATGCAATGTGGGGTGTTGACGCCCGCAATGCTAAGCATGCTTCTTACACTATTAAAGGAAATAGTTACCTGAAAAAAAAAAAACGAGGAAAAGCTCAGAAAAATGATGAAGAGAAGCAGAAATAAGTATCATATTACAGTAGTAAGAAACCTATATTTACGGCGGAAAAAGCAATTAAAATGTCAATTATTTGGTGATAATTCCACATTTTTTTTTCCTCTAAAGAATGCGAAATCAGCTGGGCTGAGAAGCACGGCAACGTCATCGATTTAGTGAAGGATCGTGTCGTATACATGGTGGTAACTTGCCCAAAGTTACTTGTGAAGAATGCGGAAAATGCACGCTTCCAGTACTTGCTTTAAGTAGGTATCGTCCACTATTATATTTCACTATGAAGTGTATTGTCCGCCACCGTCGTTCACTGTCCGTGCTCTAGGGCGCCGTCTGGATATGTGTCACCGAGGTCAATGCACGCCGCACGGTCTACACGTCACTGGCGTACCGGTTCTCGCCGGTCGGGCCCTATCACCTAGCGGCGGCTTGCGCCCGGGCGGCAAATCAAACAGCGGCACGCGCGTACTGGTACGAGGTGGGGTTCGGGTGACGAGGACGCCGGGAGGGGGACAGCGAGTGGGGTTCGTGAGTCAGCGCCAGCGCTGAACGCTACGCATACGCTACAGAACGTTGTTTAGACAAATGTTTTATAGAAGATTTAAAACATCAAAATCACTATGCATAGCATTACCTGACAAAGTTCATTCTTGCAGTAAAAAGAATGAGGTTATTCTGATAACAGTTTGGTTTTGTCCAGCCTTACACTTTCCCCAAGTCTTACGTCATCTGTGCGTCATAATCATACGTGCCAGCTCAAGGCCAAAATCAGCCAATCAGCGATGGAGTTACGCGGGGTAATACCCCGGTCCCCGACTTTTTAGGACTGAATAATTAAATAATTAAGAGGTTTCTTGAAAATGTGAAACGCGTCCACAAGTATTTTCGAGCATGCCGCCACAAACTTGGCTATCTCAACTGCAAAACCCTATGTTAAAGTGAACTAATTCCCCTTTAAGTGCGACCTGAAAAAGTTTTGAATTTGATTACCGATTTAATAAATTCATATATTTTTTCCTCTTAACTATTTTCAACACATTTTATGGTTATTTTAAGCTCAGTGGCATGCTGTAGAATGCAGATTAAAGATGAACTCTTTCGCCCTTAAAGTTTGGGGAGGGGGAGGGGGCGCGCCCCCGCTAAAGAAGCTGGTGTTGGCAGCTGTTCCCATGCCCCGACGATCCTGCGTCCTTGCCTTATTCTGTGTTGGTGGCAATATTTGTGGGTAGACAGATTGAAGTTGGTTTCCAATCCCGCAAAGAGACATTACTTCAAGCTGCATTACAGCTTTATTGGAGAACAAAATGAGAAAACAATATGCAATTTATTAGCAGATATCCCAACAAGCTGCTGAGTCGCACATGCACAAGTGTAAAGTACCAATCCAATCAACACTTCACTATGCAGTGCGTACATATACATCACTACATCAAACAATTTTATTCCAATGCAAAAACAAAATCAAACATAACACCTTTTATTTTAATGTGGGCGAGGATGGTACATTTGTTTAGAATTAAATTATGGATGGAAAAATGATGTAACCATGTCCAAATTTTATATTTTAAAATAAAAAAGTCCAGAAAATAAGCAAAGCAAGCTTTCGGCATTACGGCCATTATCAAGTATAATATTTTTTCCTCTTAGAAGTATTTTTCACATTTTATGGTTATTTTTTTAAGCTAATGGCATGCTGTAGAATACCCCCTCAGACTACCCATTACCCTCTCATACTTTAATCGTAGAATACCCATTACCCTCAGACTTACGTACTCTACTTTCCCACGTACCACTAACAACTTTGTTCGAATTCGGACTAAAAACTTTTAACAAACTTCAAGGAATAGCTAAATGGGTAATAGAGTGGGGCGGCCACCAGTGGCGATCGCATTATGCAATATTTTTAGAGACAGGCTTCATGACGACCTTGAATTTTACCGCCGATGCTCTATGTAAGATACATCGATTGAATATCCCGCCTGGAGTTTGGACAGCACGGGATTATCGTCTGAACCATTTCTTCAACTGCATAAATTTCTTACAAACCGTTCTAATACCGTTCACGATGACAGCACACTCCAAAAAGGACAGATTACCATTTCTAGACACCCTCAATCACTCTCGTAGTCCTCGGGAGCAATACACGACAGAAATATATTTTTTAAACCTATGACCGCGCCCATGCATACTACATTTTACCTCAGCCCACCCCAATGAGCCAATAAACGGGCTATTTTAAAACGCTGAAGTTAAGCCGTGCCTCAGAGTGTCATCAGATAAACAGAACGAGAACAGGAGTGTCGCAATCGTATCAAACTTCTTTTTCAGCAAAATTGATATCCAGATACCGTAAAATAAACAAAGCAATAAAGCCACATGGTACAGAGCGGTCCGGTAAAGACTGCACAACATTTTGAATAGAAACTAATACAGTAACAGACACCTTTTTGCGGCTCCCTTACATTGACAAACGATTTGCCCGTAGGGTCAAATGGAAATATTAAAGAAAATCGGGGACCTCCCTTAAGTAGGCATGGACGAAGCAGACCGACTTTGGGACAAAAACTTATCACTTCAGCCTTCTCAAAACCGCCCTGCCCAGCTGGCCAAAAACACTGTCACACTTGCGCAAGTGGGCTTAAGGGGAAATGCGCGATGAAAAATGTAGTATATAAAATAACTTGTTAAGAATTGTGCGGAAACACAACGATCTGAGTCCTACAATAGGCGAATGTACCCGAGCGTACGATATCGTTTCCAACGAACCCTTGGTTGACGGCTCGGCTACGAAGACCTGACACGCCATTGGGGAACACATATCGGACTTTCAATTTAGACGCATCAAACACAGTAAATTAATACGCGGCTTCAATATTGAATATTAGTTAGGTCGCGACAGTGCCAGAAATCAAAATAGCAGAATCGCATTCAAAATTAAGAAACCATCAAAACCTACCCTGAAACGTTATGAGAAGCTCGTGGCCCCTCGTCCATTGAACGTGTATTTTAGGCCTCGCCCTTACACGGTTGCGATTTTTTTTTCTCGTACGTTGCGTTCCGTCTCGTCTTGTGGCGTTCCAGTGGTTCCTCCGGTGTCTTTCGATGCGTTTTGGTGTGTTTTCAATGCGTCAATGCATCTATCACGAACCGTGTCTCTCGACCGTGTGCCTTATCAGTTGTTGTGCTAGTGTAGGAGTGCTAACGATTGTACATACATGGTGATGCAATATGCAATATAGGTAGTGGTAGGTAATTATGTACGTCTCAATATCTGCGGATTATCACTAATGAATTTGCGAGGGTGATAATCTGTGTAATTGTTGAAATGTGGTCAGTCTGGAGGAATTTGCGATTGATGAACTGCTGCTTTAATGGCCCTGACTGTTTCAAAATGTAAAGAAGAATCTCTTCCGCTGAGGACGGTTGAAAGAGGAATGCGAGTGTGCGTGTATTTGAAAATATGTTTATTGTCAAACTTGATTAATGGCGTAATGCGAAAGCTTGTTTGCTTATATTTCTGGACTTTTTTTTATTAAATATAATATTTGACATGGTTACGAATCATTTTTCCATCCATAATAATAACACTTTAATCGCAATTGGCGCAAAGTCCAAAGCACTTAAATCTAGGCGCCTCTCGCTCATCTAGGCGCCTACGTTACAAGCTGAAATCGTTCTAGAGCGTAGTGACGTCACCACAGCTAGTCCAGCGTGACCATGGGGGTGGTGCTTGCCAATCGACATGGTTTTCTGTAAAACGACTCGGTATTTTGACTTATTTAAGACAATTCCTCATGTCTGGGTGTAATTTGCCCTGGACCAATGCAAGGGAAATATCAAATGAGCATAATTGTAAAAGAGGTTGGAAAGCAGCGTAGGTCATGTACATTCTCCGAATCGTATTTGGCATTTCGAGAAAAAAAAATCATGCAGTGCGCCCGGAGTCCTTAAACTCCGCCACAACTTCGACAAGTTTTCCAATCGTTCTGTCGCACCACAGCGCACTGCGCCTTCAGTCGGCTGGGACTAGTGAGCTTCAGGAAAGCGCCACCAGGGCGATTGCTGCTTCTGCGTTCAAAACTCCGCCGAACAGTTTTCTATCTACCGTGAGCGTGCAGTTTATGATTTGGCGCATTATATACATATATGGCGCACTTGATAAGTGTGTTCGACGGTTTTGTTTACATGCTTTCGATTTTGTCTTCTTAAAGCGCAATGTCAGTGCACGTTTTATTGTTGTGTCAAAAGAGAGCGCAGTACGCTTGCAACTTACTTCACGTGTCGAAAAAAGAGCGCAATGCGTCAAAAACAAACTCCGCCTGTAGAGAATAAGCGCAGTGTGCTTCCAAGTGACAGCGGTTGGTCGTCCTAGAGCACATGATGGGAGCATTGCGCCGATTTTTGACTAGGTGAATTTAAAGAAAAACAGATTTTGACGAATGTACACGGTTATGTGATAAAATATTGATATCGGCGTGATCGCTACAACCCTTTGGGAATCGTTTAAGAGTTATTCAACACTATGAAATAAGCTGGTTTTACTCAAATCGAAATATCACAAAATTGAAAGTTCAACATCCAGGTAAGGTATATGCATACAACTTGGTCTGAAGCGCCGAAATGGGTGTTTCAAATTCAAGTACAAATAACATTTTTGTATTGTTTTTAAAACGAACTAGCGAGTATACATGGTCAGTAGAACAATGACAAGGGTAGCTTTTAAAACGCAACCCAGCCACGAAATGAGTCCGTTCAGTATTGTGAAGAAATACAGCTTAAAATTAAGAATCAGTCGACCATTAAGACCAAAATGGCCAGTCGACTGAAGCGCAATATAAAGGGCTGAAGTTTGTATGAGGCGCAAATTTCGTTAACAACTTAAAACGGTGTCTCAATAATTTCACCTCGCTCTAAATAGAAGGATTCCAAGCTGTTCATAAGCGCTCGAATGTGACCGCTCTTTCTTTTGGGAAAATGACGTCATTTATTAGTTGTTTTTCATTGTATTCTCAGATTTATGAAATGTCGTACTTCGGCGCATTTTTAGTGTGCATTTATGGACAATCCTGTCGAATTTGGCAGAGTTCTATTTTAGCGCACCATGTCGAATATAAGAGCAAAAATGTCGCCTTAAAAGCGTAAAAGTATTCCTTTCGCTCATCTAGCGCCTCTCGCGTACCTGAAGACCAGTAGAAGCACTGAGCTCCTCTGATGCAATATGAAGCTGGCCGCCATGTAGGTACACCACGTGTGGCTCTCTGCTCGATACACGATCAGCCGGCTGCATTTGGAAGCTAGCCCTCTGTTGTGTTTTCAAGGTGAGGCTATCGGGCATGTCTTCAAGGTAGTTGCATGTCAGCGTGTTCATCTGAATCGGGCGCGGGTTCCGCACCGCTGCGCAGTCTAACACATTCCTGCAGAAGTCAGACATACTTTGTCAGACATGCACCAACGACATGTAATGTGCATTCTCTGCATCGCCTCGTATCTCAAATCAGTTAAATGTGCTGTGCAGGCATCCTCGAGACGCTGATCGCAGTTTGTGGAAAATGATGATGTGAATCGAAATGAAAATGAGTTAATGAATAATTGTATTTGTTTTTCTTCTGAAATGGGTGACAAAGCTATGTTTGTTTTGTATGTACGAGAATGAATCATAAACTGGAATGAGTGGTGTTGCAAAAAGTTAAATGGTTTGTTGTGTTGAGGTGAAGTTTAGGCCAGGCACGTAGCCAGCATTTTCTCACGAGGGGTTGGGGGCACGACAATGGCAGATCGAATTTCTCACCGTTTTGTTAACAAAACAGTTGTTGACCGGAGGGGGGGTAGTGGCTGGTCGTTGCAAAATTGCATTTTGTCTAGTGTAAACTGGTTTGTTCAGGGGGTGGGGGCATGACTCCGTGCCCCACCCCTTTGATACGTCCCTGGTTTAGGCTAAGTGCTGGTTTATTCTATAACCGGGATATAATATTCTCGGAAAGGAAAATCCCAACAATCATTGACGTGCACTTAACATGTAGGATGGGAGACTAGATATTCACATCGAGCGCATCATTTCAGTCATTTGCGTCATGAACGGTTTTTGGACAATCCGGGCTGGAATGTCATTATCTGGCGTTTTTGGTCCATGTACGTGGGTACTGATGCATGTACGACGCTTTCAGATGCAATGTGGGTGTTGACGCCTGCAATGCTAAGCATGCTTCTTACACTATCTTAACTGAATACAAACATACATTACAATGCATGTTAGGACGATTCATAAATGATAACTTATGTTCCACCATGCCTTTCGGTTTCGTTTTCAGTAATCACTCATATTGAGGTGATCATTTATCACTGTATATGTAAACTGCCATTAATTCATCGCGATTCGATGAAAAACGTTCGCTACCAAAGAGTAACAAGACTAACATTACCCACTTAAATGTAGATATATGAACCATTATAAATACTTTGTCTCACGACAACCACACTTTGCCTGCTGCTTGATATTCACGATGAAAAATGTCCAATTATAATAGATAGAACGAAAGTGGCTTCATTGCATATAAGCCTATCATCAAATATGATTGCAATAGTTACTGTTTTCTGCGTTCAAGATGATTTAAGACAAACATGCTCTTTCTAGTTCTGCAGGAACCGGGTGAGCACTGCAATTAAACACGCATTTTTGTCCTCACACAATTTAAAGGGACATTGCCACCTTAAAGGGAGTGTGCTACTCTTTTGAAATGACATATATTTTTATTACGGTAAGAAGGTATTGTTTGATTATTGTTACGATAAAATTCACGTTTGGAGCCCCTTTTAGTTGAATTTTTTACTTATTTTTTGTTTTTGCTTTGTTTTGTTTCAAAACTCATAAATCGATCAGTCACTATAACAGAGTAGCGAAGATGTTACTTAGAATCGGGCGCACTAAAGACGATAAACAACTTTTATGAGCAATGTATAGGTTTGTTTACAGTGATCGAGAATCTGTTCGGCAGCTGTTTCAAGTGCTCAACGAGTTGTTTTACTATTGCCAGAGCTAACAATTTATGGCTAGCGTTGTACATTTAAAGAGCAATGCTTCTAGTAGGAAAGCTCTCTGCGACTATCGATATTAAGTAACTTCCAGTATGTGATTGGCGACTTGAATATCTCAGCAACTAATGAATCTGGGGAAATGAAAGCATAATGGCTAAATTCAAAAAATCTGTTTACAGACTAGTGTCAACAACTTCACATGACCAATGTGAGTAGGCACACTCCCTTTAACATCATATTTGAGTTGAGATAGCCATGTTGTATGCTTGGCATTGAAAGTATGTATAGCAGCAGTTCAAACAACCGTATTGGTCTAATAAAATATAAATTTGAGTTTGGTTTTGACATCTGTAACAACCCCACTCCCCAGTGGCAGTGTATTTGAAAGGGGATTCTGAGCTGATGACGTCGTCACTCTTTACTAAATGTTGATGATAGTCGACTTGTTTTACTTTTGGCCATACATTAGCCATACACTTGGCAGAGTGAAAATGGAAAAATGACATATTTTTTCTTTATTTTCCGAAGTTCCTTGATATGACGTCATCAACCCAAATATTAAAACTTAACTTTTGGTGAAATTGAGCACTGCTTGTGATACAAAATGACATAATCGTGTTTGGCAGCAATAATTTTATATTTAGCACCACAAGCGGCGTACATTTAATATTTTTTGGGAAGGTGGCAGTGTCTCTTTAACCAAATTCACTTAGTCGGCTGCTGTGGATGGAGGTTAACCCTCGCCCTGGTGGGGGTCATTATGACCCCCCTGAAGTTTTTCCGGAATAGCGGGAAATTGGCGGCGCTACACGCCGCCAAATTTTGTACTGCTGTTCGGGCATTAACTACCCACACTTTGTCGAAGCTTTTACGTCAGGTCATCTCAGGTCAGTTCACCAGGTCACGTCAAGTGACTTTACATTCCAAAATTATTGTGATCGAGTCAAAGCCACAGTCTTTGTCCGAGAGATGCAAAACTTGCAGAATTTCATAAAGTTTGAAGTACCTACAATAAATGTAACTAGGAATTTTTGCATCGGTGACCTAAGGTCAGGTCAATTTCCTGACCTCATTATAAATGAACGGGCAAAAATACAAATGCTTCCTTTTGAAAGAATATGTGTTGGATCAGACCAATTATTTCATTATCATATTATTTTAGCTCATTCTTGATGACCCAGGTGCAATTGCTTCTCAGTCATCTCTGCGAGGTCATCTGAGGTCGTTTGAGTTCATCAGCGATATTTTTCTAATAACTCTTGATATAATACAGATAAAGACGAGCAGATGACACACAGTGTTTGTCTCGTCGGGATGCGTCGTCCCATTTGAAACATGACCTATCTGGGTCACCACATGGTCTTGCCTGAGGTCAAATTTTGAAATTGACCTAACCAGGTCACCATTCATATTAAGCAGAGCGTCTCGAAGAAACAAACACGATGGTGTTAAAGTCATTGCTCTATCATTATTAGGTAAAACGTTATTTGCGAAAAATCTGTTTTAACAAAAAAATACATTTTTGAAATCTGATGACCTCTGGAGCCTGCACTAAAATGTAATTATCACAATGTCGATTGCATTTTTCAAGAGCTACTGTTTTTTGCGTTTGTTCCTAGCTATCATAATGGACTAGTTGCAGATTGTTTGGTGAATATATGCTAAATAGTGAGAAACATGTGCTGATCAACGTGATAAACGTCATTAATCATACAAATCAATATTTCAATATAAATTTGTATGTACAGGTTTATAATTTATAAAGCACTTGAAGTAGTGACGTCATTTAGCAATAATATTGCACACGCCTATGGAAAAGCATGTTGTTTCCAGCATTTCCCGTGACAAATATAAATGGTTAAGCGCTTTCCTCTGATTTATTATTCACACCAAACTACTCAGAAATTCAAGGATATTTATGCTGTGTATGTTCAAAACACAAAGCGTTATCTTAATATCCTCTACAGCACATGCTCAAGATAGGCTTCGTTTCGGCTGAAGCACAGCTCTGCCCTCCACCTCAACTCACCAAGCTGCTTACGGCTACCTGCCGGCAGGGATGGTCCGCACTGCAGTTCCCATGGCTGTCTTTAGTTGCTTCTTGGTTTGANTATTTAAAATCCTGATAATTCAGGGGAATTTATATTAAATTGACTATACATAAAATATTTTAAATTAATTTGTGTTCAATCAAATACATAAAAACAGGGGGCTAGGTAACCTGCAACTAGTCCATTGCACGCAAATACTGCCCAATACTTCTAAAGACGTTTCACTGGAGACTAGCGAGTCGAGTCGTGGGAGATGCAGGCGAGCCTATTTCATCGAAGCAGAGATGTGCGCGACCGCAAACGCGCCAGAACGGCATGATCCGCACGCCCCGCTGCAGAACTGCGTGTGGTCAGCGGCAGTCGCGCCGCGGATCTGTACAACGTCCTCCCGACTCATTGATATGACTGACCGATCTGTGTGTCTTTCGGACGTGCGCTGAGCCGCCATCTGGTGGTGGCAGCGCGCGACTGGTAGTGTAACTGTCCGACCAGCGTGACTTTGATGCGTGTGATTGAATGATTGCTACGTTTTGTATGTACCTATGTGTGCTTGATCTGAACCCTGCTGTGTTTTGACCTACTTGCTTGACGCTGAGCATGTAAGCCTCGTTTTATCGTGGATAGCTCAGAGAATGTGCAATACAATACAATAGGAGTGGCCGAGTCATAGGAGGCTGTCTGAGTCATAGGCATGAGTGATTATGAGTCAGAGGCTAATGGCAGGGCGCGGGAGATGAAGTGGGCGAGGCGGCCAGCCCATCATCCCAGCTGTCATCTTTCCACACATCGTCACCTGCGCGTCACAACATCGGACAAATGGACATTCTTTGCAGCAATGCAACGTCCCGATAACTCGCTCTTCTCGTGTGATGCAAATTAGGTGCTGACATACAAAATAGGGACAATTCCGTTAATAGTTCTTAACGAGGTTAATCCATGGCATAAATCAATTATGCTGACTTAAACTCGTATTTAACGCTCGACGTCCGCGGCTGGCATTACGCTATTAAGAAGCTCAATATCAGGTGGCGCCGACGGGAGCCGCCAGTTTGTCGCGCAGCACGTCAGCCCGATGTTGACTCAGCCGTGTTATCGGCTCCTCCGAACAGCCGGTGTTGCAGGATCACAGCAGTCCTGCACAGGACTGAGCCGGTGTTGCAGGATCACAGCAGTCCTGCACAGGACTGAGCCGGTGTTGCAGGATCACAGCAGTCCTGCACAGGACTGAGCCGTGACACGAGCCACACCAGCTCTCAAACATACAGATTTACACCGCCGGTCGCCGAATTATCAGCTACAGACGAAAATAATTAGCACGCGCATATAGTTAGTCAATTCATTGTCCACATCCACAAAAATGGACACATATTTATTTCGGATGGCCTCAAATCAGGTCAGGGACCTTCCCTTGACTACATTACCATGAGCGTAAAAAGCGGGGGACGGGGGACGCGAACCCCCCCCCAAGCAGGATACGTCCCTCCAGCATTTTCGGATTTTAGCATAACGCATATGGGCGTTGTATGAAAAGAATCGACTTCAAAATGCCTCCGCCACCCATTTTTTGTAAGGTGGCAACGCCCTTCTACATGACGCATTTTTCAGTTATTTGTCAACCCCCTCCCCTATGAAATACTTCGTGACGTTCCGCATGACTCTTCTTACATAATTACGCAAAAATCAGTTTGGACCCCTACCTGTAAAAACGCAAATCACGCATGTAGCACGAATATCATCGTGGTGGTCAATGTTATTACATTCCGGACCTTAGAAGGCAGCTAAGCACCCGCATATGATTTGTATGAGTTTATTTTGCTTCGTAGTACAACACTCACGTTAACTTTCCAGCGTTACGCAACACCTGTGCGAAACTCCTCCCCTCTAGGTACGTTACGCTTCGTAACGCTGTGCCATCTCTCCTCCACCTCGCCCCTCAAGCGTTACGTAATATATGAAGTTCCCTCGCAACGTCTCTCAGTGACCTTACCTACCTCCACCTCGCCCCTCAAGCGTTTCGTAATATATATTAAGTTCCCTCGCAACGTCTCTCAGTGACCTTACCTAAAATGGTAAGGGGAAATAGAGACCTTTCGATTTTTGCAACAATTTCTTAGGCAGCCGTTATGATGTAAAAATGATAAATTTAAGAATGAAATAATAGGAGTTTCTAATTCAAAGTTGGCAATTTGAGAAAAGCAAGGACATATAGGTACTTCTTTTAGAGCTCTTGATCGGTATTTTCCCTCCACTATTGTAAGCGCAACGCTTTGGCACCAATCTATTGAATGTTGAATACCTCTCGTTGAATTACCTTCCAACAAATTGCATGTACTAAATAAGTCGCCGTAGGGGACCAAGTTAATCCACCGAATGTATCACGGTTTTCTTAGATGTTTATTGATTGATTACGGAAAAATGGTTCAGATAAACGCTTCATGAAATTAAAACAATATAATCAATACCTGTATGTTGACGATTCGTGGAGGAAAGACACGTTTTTTAATGAATCAAAAGCACCAAATAGGTCGCCTGTTCGGGGCGAAACTAGACAGCCGATTTAAATTAACTTTGTCAAATTTGTGTTTATTTTTCATAGAAAATTGGTATACAGTACGTAATCGCAAAAGATAGAGTGGATGAAACATATAATATACCTTCATGACCAATAGCAATGCGCAGGCAGACAAATTTTAGCTCGCATGGTGAATTTGCTACCGAGTACTTGTGAGTAACGACCGTTAAAAGTGTGGAGCTTTTATCAATTTTAACTTTAAATATATTTTTGTAGGAATGTTTGTATGGGAAATGTGATCAATTTACAATGTATTTTGGTTCCGTCTATCGATTAAATCTAAATAAATCCACTTTTGTGGAAAAATATAATTATTTTAATGCATTTTTTTCCACAACCACAATGCTTGCGCGAGCGGTTTCAACCTTACATTACTTTGTCAGGTCACAAGTACCTGGAATTCCGCTAGTTTGGATTTTAATATTGGCGACCTAGTCAGGTCGATTTTATGACCTCTTCATTATAAGTAAATGACGAAAGTGAAAACAAATATAGATCCACGGAAAATGGCTGCATCGGCAAAGACGGCGAAGACGTCCTTAAGGGAGTGTGTCTACTCACAAAGGTTGTTTGGGGTTATTGACACTCGTGTATAAAAAACACGCCTTTCACTATTCAAGATTCACACTACATAGTTGCTGAGATATTCCAAAGACTCCGGGAGCTGGCTGGTAGCAAAAAGTTGTCTGGTAGGTAGACTCAAGAGGGCTTCCGCTACTAAGTAGAAGCAGGGGCGTAGGAACTCTTTTTTTGGGGGGGGGGCAAAAGGCATTTTGAAGTCGATTCTTTCCACGCAACGTTCATAGGCATAATGTTAAAATAAAATGAAAAATGTTGGGGGCAGTTCCCAGCTGCCACCGCCCGTCTCCTGTTACAGCTGAATCTGGGTTCTAAGCGTAGTGACGTTCACTGATCAGCTAGTCACGTGGGAACATGGGGTTTGCTGTCAATTCGACATGGTTTTGCTGTAAAACGACTACGGTATTTTGTGACTTATTTACATAATTCCTCATGTCTGGGGTGTAATTTGCCCTGGACGCCAATGCAAGGAAATATCCAAATGAGCAATGTAGAGGTTTGAAGAAGCAGCGTAGGTCAGATGTACGATCTTCTCGAATCGTCATTTGGCATTTTTACGAAAGAAAAATAATGCTTGCCAGTGCGCACTTTGCAGTGGCGCCCGGGAGTCCTAAAACTCCGCACAACGTCGACGAAGTTTTCCCAAATCGGTCCTCCTGTCGCACCACAGGCGCACCTGCGCCTTCAGTCGGCTGGGACTAGTGAAGCTTCAGGAAAGCGCCGGCCAGGCCGATTGCTGGCTTCTGCGTTCAAACTCGGTCAACTCTCGCGACCGAACCAGTTTCTATCTACCGTGACGCGTGCAGTTTATTTGATTTGGCCGCATGTATATACATATATGGCCGAACTGAATAGAGCGTGTTCGACGGTTTTGTTTACATCTTTCGATGTTCTTCTTAAAGCGCAATGGTCAGCTGCAAGCGGTTTTACTGTTGGTCAAAAGAGAGCGCAGTACGCTTGGCAAACTTACTTCCCGTGTCAGAGAAAGAGCGCAATGGCGTCAAAAACAAACTCCGCCTCGTAGAATAAATAAGCGGCAGTGGCTCCAAGTGACAGCGTTGGGCTGTCCTAAGAGCAAAGATGGGATAATCTGCGGCCGATTTTTGACTAGTGAATTTAAGAAAAACATATTTTGACGAAATGTACACGGTTATGGTGATAAAATATTGATCTCCGCGTGATCGCTAACACCTTTGGATCGTTTAAGAGTATTCAACACTACAGATAAGCCGGTTTTAAACCAAAATCGAAAACTATCACAAATTGAAAAGTTCAAGCATCCAGGTAAGGTATTGGCATACAACTTTGGTCTGAAGCGCCCGAAATGGGTGTTTCATAATTCAAGTACAAATACATATTTTGTATTGTTTTAAACGACTCAGGGCGAGTAATATGGTCAGTAGAACATGACAAGAGTTTAAAAAACGCACCGCCAACGGATGAGTCCGTGTCAGTACTAATGAAAAGTACAGCTTCAATTAAAATCAGGTCGCCATTAAGACCAAAAAATGGCCAGTCCGAGCGTGGAAGCGCAATTATAAAGGGCTGAAGTTTGTATGCAGGCGCAATTTCGTTACCAACTTAAAACGGTGTCTCAATATTTCACCTCGCTCTTAAAGAAGGATTCGCAAGTTGTTCATAAGCGCTCGGATGTGACGCTCTTTTCTTTTTCGGGAAAATGAACCGTTCATTTATCAGTTGTGTTTTTCAGTTGTATTCTCAGATTTATGAAAATGTCGTACTTGCGGCGGGCAATTTTTTAGTGTGGCATTTATGGCCAACTGTCAACATTTGGGCCAGAGTTCTATTTGAGGCGGGGCACCATGTCGAATAAAGAGGGCAAAAAATGTCGCTTAACAGCGTAAAAAGTATGTCCCCGGCTCCTACGCCTAGAGTAGAAGCCAAGCAATGCAGCCTAATCTATTATCACTGCAAGGCATATCATCTAGCACCTGCCAAAACATTCAACACAACAGGCAATCGTGCGCCGCTGATAGCAGTCAGCGAAACAGTGACCGGTCTGTCCCCCAATCGGCAACGCTCGATGGCCATTTTTTTTCGGTCGACGAAGATATAAACTAAACAGCCGTAGTCGAAACTTGCCACACAATAAAGCTCACAGCGGGCCAGAACACTGCTGTGTAAAAACTTGTCTCATTCTTGTATGAATGTGAACGTAATATTATTGTCTTAGGTAAGTCGTGTGTAACATAGCAATGCGTCTTGAGGATCAAGCTGTGGCGGTCGTTCTACATATTTTTTAATAAATTAGTCCCAAAATGCTTTTAATGGATGGCTTCCCGAGGTTCAGTACCCCGCTAAGCAGAGCTTGTTGGCGCTGGTCCTGACCTCACCATACCCGATCGCGCAATTATTGTTGGCCGGAGAATTTAGGAGACGAAAGTTGTACGTGCCCAGACATACCTGGGCAGGCGGTCCCCCGGCGGTCCGAGCGGTCCGCCCCGCTCCACTCATGCATGTCACCACGAAATCGTTCGTTGTCCGCGCACAGCGTTCCATAGAAACTGTGATGATCAACTGACCTTTAGTGCGAAATAAAAAACACCCGCTGCCACTGGGCTGCAGGCCAGTGCCCATTACCGTGAGCTAACAAGTCAGGAGCAAATAGCGAGCGCTGAAGCGACTCGAACCCGGGCTGCCACTACCGGGATAGGTCAGTAGCCCAGCGCTCTCCCACTGAGCTACAGGGGCGGACAATACCTACATACCTACAGGGGAGGTATGGAAACACAGAATAAGTCAAAAACAATATAAGTAAAAAATCAACCTAAGGGGCTCTATATGTGAATTTAATCGTGTGTAACCATCTAACCAATAGCTACTTCCCGTAAGAAAAACAATATTTGCTAAATTACTAAACAGTAGGTACTGTTTTCAGTTAGTCGCTGCCTTGCGGAGCTTTCGAAATCTGCTCGAAATATAATTGTTTTATATATCAATGAGGTATTCATAACTCATGTAATGCATTGCTTGTTGAAATTGGCGCGAACTCTCATCGCATCCATTGGCGTGTTAAGCCGTCGGAATATCGGAATGTGGCGAGGTATTTATTTAGACGATCCACCTTGGTAATTAGCCGGATGAACGGCAGGCGCATACACATGTCGGAAGTGACTAACAGACCGGGCAGTCCAGCTCAGCACACCAACAGAATGCAACGGCTCATGCCAGCAGTTCAATGCAAGGACCACGATTCAACGTCAACACTGATCCCTTTACTCACACACAGCTGCATCTCATGTGTCGACGGCAAATGACAGCCACTGACTGTGACACTAACTGAGAAAATGACGGCCAGCGCGGTAGTTTTGATTCGAAAGTTGTAGGACATTTTCCAGTGTGCTCGTGAGATCTAGACTAGCAGTCTGCCGAAGCAACCAATGAAACAGGGTCGGGAAAAATCTTAAATTCAATTTATGCCAGCCAGTGGCTTGAATTTATTAAAGCCGGTTTAAGCCGGCTTAAATAAATCAAAGGTGACTTAAATTATTCAGCATCAATTTAACCCTATTCCTGGAGGGATGAAAAGTATACGAATCTGTCAGGGGGGGCTCATTCGGCCCCCTTCAGATCTCGGCTGCCAATTGCCATAACAGTTGACAGAATCATGAAACTTGGTAAGTGGTTAGGGTCGACAACGAACTATATTTAAAAAAAAAATGGTGACCTTGGTTGCTATCTTCAAAGGTCAAATGACGTCATCAAAAGTCATATTTGCCAAAATGTGATGTTTTCAGGAAACCTTGCCATTATCTCGGAAAACTATGGCAGCTAGGAGGAATCCGAAAAAGTACTATAAAGCATTTTTAATTGTCTTTCGCCGTTGTGGAATCAGAAATGACCTCAGGACAATGGTTTGGCCTGTAGAGGTCAACAAACGTTAAAAAACTGTTTTTCAGCAAAAGTTTGTTCGTCAATAACTTTTTATCTAAAACATTTGTGGTAGTTATTTTGATGCCACCGTGTTTCTCTCGTCATTGCGGTTCGAATCATACCAATTCTGTCAAAACAAAAATTTGACCCCGGGTCGAGGTCAAGGTCAAGGACAAGCTGATGTAATTTGGTCAAGCTACATATCAAAAGATGCGTATTGAAGATACAAACGTTTTGAGACCAGTTGCG
The DNA here is from genome assembly GCA_014673585.1 of Semibalanus balanoides. Taxonomy (NCBI): domain Eukaryota; kingdom Metazoa; phylum Arthropoda; class Thecostraca; order Balanomorpha; family Balanidae; genus Semibalanus; species Semibalanus balanoides. Next base: position 150,177 of record VOPJ01011118.1, read on the forward strand.
AGTCTCTATAGTGTTTCTGTCACGAGTTATTGATAAAAACGTGGACGAAATATTATATAATTATTAATTATGTTTTTCTTTTCTTTTAAGAATGAGCATCAGGCTAATTTTAATCTCACTTAACATACTAACCATGCTCAGTAGCAGCATCCAGTTTTTAAAAACAGATGAACCAGTTTCTAGCCGACGTGGATTGCTGATAAAAATATTACAAAACGCCGAAAAACAAGCCAAGAATGATGAAAAGATTGTTATTATATTGATGCATGTATGAGTGTGTATGGGCTATGTATGTTCGCGATGTGGTTGTAGCCCGCAAATGTTTGGCTTCTGTATGTTAGTCAATTTTTGGGTTCCTGTAGTGTATTTGTCACGTTCCGATGTCCACTTATTCTGTATTGTTTTTTATGTGTATTTAACTGTCAGATCTGATCTGTCAGATCTGTCAGAAGCAGGGCTGTGGAGTCGGAGTCGGAGTCGGTCGGAGTCGGTTATTTTGGCCGGAGTCGGAGTCGGAATCGGTAAAATTGTACCGACTCCGACTCCGGCTGTCAGTTATGAACAGGGTTTGGGCAAGATATTTTACATGTGCGTTTTATAGGATTTTTAGTAGACCTCCGGTGGCGATGACTAAAAAAGTTAATGCTTCTATAATTTGCCTTGCTTCGATTCTTTGGTCATATACCAATTTTCAATAATGATGTGTGTAGCACAATAAACTTGATAGAACCCTGGTTTTGTCGTCGGATACAAATTGGGTGTACCAACGATCATGGTAAATCAATTTGTAAAAATAGAACGGTTTATAAGCGACGTGTAGTTTGCGCAGGTGAGTTAAGCATTGTCGCATTCCAAAACTGTATTGAACTCATAATTATTGCTTGATATTATTAATCATGTCACAATACCTCACTTTTTGGCTTCAAGAATTGTAAAATAGAAAGTGATAAAATACACGGATACTCTTTGTCAGTGTGAGATCTGCTTGTTCTCTTCCCATCTAATGAGGCGTCAATCTTTGGTTTGTTTTCTCCATGAAGCGATGAATTAATCTTGTGCAGGTGATTCTCTGGCTAATTATCTTCTGACAATATGCAAAACAGAAGGTTATAACCTTCTCCTTATGGAGGTCATTTTTATCCCCATCAACTGAATGTTTTTTTGTAATAATATCAGGAAACAACAGCGGCAGCTTGCGATAAAACTTTAGCGAACTGATCAGAGAACCAATTACCACACATTAGGGCGGATCCAGAACGGTTGGTTGGGTCATTGGGGGGTGGGGTAAATCCAAAAAAAAGTCTTGCACAATCTGAATCTCATCGGATGCATCAGTAACCGATTTAAAACAAACTTTCCTTTGTGTCTAGAGATTCTTTGATGATGTCTAGATTTTCTAGATGTCTAGATTTTCGTTTCCTCAGGATATGTGTCAAATTTGCACCAATTTCGAGTTGTTTGGGGAGAGGAGGGGCATGGCCCCTTGCCCCCTTCTAGATCCACCCATGCCCACGTTGTGATAAATGTTAAGCTTCTGGTCGTCTCAGGTTAGGTCAAAGGTGACCTTACCTCCAAAAATGTTCGTTTTGTGATAAAGCTACAAGTTTTGACCAAATAATTTAAAATTCAATGGATGTTATCAAGACATAAGTTGCTTACAAATTGTATAAGTATATCGATTGTAATATCGGTGATATAAAGTCAGATCATTTTCATGGCATCATTGCCTATAGGTCAATGGGTAAATGTAGAAGAGGATATGCACTCAGAGGATATTCAAAGGATATGCATTAGGTACATCAGGTCAATTCGTTCAGGACCAAATTATGTTAGCCCATTCATGATGACCGAAAAAAAAAAAAAAATAAAATTAAAAAAAAAAAAAAAGATTAAAAAATCCGATGTGCAATTGTTCTTAGTAACCACTGAAAAAATCAGCTAGAGGTAATCATGAGGTCCTTACCCAGCGAGTTTTCTGCGCCGAAACTAATGAGAGAGAGAAGAGACGACAGTAACGACCTGTAAGAAAGTCTATAGACTGATCGGTACTATAATCCCGCACATGACCGGAGCTATGGACACCCTGAGTCACTGAATGACCTTGACCAGCAGGCTACTAACTATTCGTCTCTCAACACTAGACCCATCCGATTCCATCATGGTTGCGAGTGGGTTCCAAAGCGTCTTGAGACGAGAAAAACATAATGACTTGATTAATTACCCATCTTCATTAGTTCCAGTCACAACGCAAGCGTGAGACGTGTTTGGTGACCTGCTTGGGCAGCGATACTGAATTGGAGCACGAGTATTATATTATAAAGGGCATCGAAGCGATTGCGTACTCATCACATAGAGTTTCCTTTTGCTCCTCTACCATAAGTTACCGAATATTATTCGAGGACGCCTGGGCAAATGTCCCACATTTGATAGAGTGCTCTGACGTCATTTTGAGAAGTCTCTGACGACTCACATATAATTTGATCATGGACCTCCCGTCTGCAAAAAAATAATAGTATAGGATGTATATCGATCAGATTGGGTCTGTTGACTAGCGTGTTTTCGCACGACCGTATTTTGCAGAAATTCGTATTTTAGAGCTCCTTTTTCCATTCTTCGAGTTAGCATTGGTCGTATCTGACCCTCCGTATTAGGGAGCAAAGTCTGTTTTTAATGAGCCTCTGAAGACACACGTCCGGCGCGAGCTATACAAAAGGTACAGGAGCCGATTCCGCACAGGTCACTCGAGGGTCGGAGTCGGAGTCGGAGTCACCTGAAGACTGATCGACTCCGCAGCCCTGGTCAGAAGTGCACGATTTTTTTTTTAAGAACCATCAATGAGCATCAGGATGATTGTAACATCACTTTACATAATACAAAAATCCATGTATACCAGCCGGTTAGAACCATGGAGTAAAACAGTTCAAACCAGGTCCTGGCTTAAAATTGCCAACCCTGGTTCGGGGGACCCGCCTCCCAATGTTTTCGAATTTTATTATGGGGCCTATCATTGGGCGTTCAGTGGAAAGAATCACCTTTAGAAGGTTGATGTCTCTCCAACTTGTGGAAGGTGGCGACTCCTTTGATAGCCGCCTCTTCAGACATGTGATTTCAGAGCACAGGGAGTGTGCCATAGACGGGCGGATAGACGGCGGGGAAGGCAGACACGAGGGGGACCAGCAAGGCAGGTCGGAGAAGGCGAACAAGGGAGTGTGCCATAGACGGGCGGATAGACGGCGGGGAAGGGAGACACGAGGGGGACCAGCAAGGCAGGTCGGAGAAGGCGAACAAAAGGCAAATCAATGTGAGAGGGACAGGCTCAAATATAGCCAAATGATGGATGCAGCTGGTCTGAGAGGGCAGAGCAGGCTAGAAAGAGAAGAGAATCATGAGTGAGCGAAGTACCAGACTATTAGGTCGGAGAAACATCAACGAGAAGAAGAAGAAGAACGATCATAAGAAGAACGAAGAAGAAGAAGTATACAGATTAAAGATCAGCACAGCAGCGCGTGACAGTAGCACAGACCCATAGCCTTAAGAAAATAAAAAGAAGCATTAGGTAGCACTTTGGGCGATGATGGGTTCCTCCAACCTCGAAACCCGGGATGGCACATTATCAAAAGCAGCAGCACTATAAGGAGAGTGATTTAGATTAGCACAGCTGCACAGCAATGCCGAGTCGGAGTGATAGCAGAGAAGATCCCCAGCACAGCACCGCCCAGACGTGTACACTGTACACCATCACAGAGAAACAGCGACAGACTAGAGACAGGCCAAAGACACGCCAGGCCTCGGCCGCCACCTTTTCAGCAGCCATCCCCCAAAAATATCGCCAGCCATTGGTAACTGTGACGGTCTCAGGCGCCCATCACTGCCCAGTCGCCACTCAGCGCAGTCCGGAAGCTTTAGTTGCTGCGGTCTCACCGAGATGGCGCTGCCTGCCGTGTGACCGGTCATTTGCAGCAGGCCAGGTGGAGGCAGCTATAACCGACAACAGACACCGAGTGAGGCGCGAGCCGGGCAGAGCAGGGCTGAGCCAGCACCGCGCCGTTCCTGGTTTGTTCACAAACAGCGACCACAAACAGATCGGAGGGCGATAGAGCCGTGTATGGGGACCGCCATCCCGTGAGACATCGTCCCCGCGACATCGAAAACTGGCTTTCCAGTTTGTTTATAATTGAAATTCGTCATTAAATAGAGGACCATAGCGAGCATTGCAATGATACAAATTCTTTGTGAGGCAATGTGAGATAAAAAGTTTCCAATGCCGCAATCCACGTATGCACTTATAACCCACCAATAAGCAAGTATATACTTACTAACTTACTAAAAAGTATATACATGCTTAAGTAGTTAACTTCTTCTGGACATGCATTGCTATAACTTACGTCACCTAGGGCAGCACAAATTCTCAGAAATGCACAAGAACTCATAATTCCAAAGCCGTAAAGTCATAATACTACAACGCAATCAAATCGTTAAAAAAACACTAACGTATGCATCTACTAGTACGTCCCCCACCCATGACCTGCATGCGTTGATCTTGCTTCCCTGCCATCACACAGCGACCCGGCTACCGTCAACACAGCGTTAATGGCAGGAATATCCAGCGGCGGGACCTGACCCGCCGTCCGTGACCCGTCTCAGGAGACACAGACACTGCCAAACCAGCGGCGCTCACTGACCGTGACCCGTCTCAGGAGACACAGACACTGCCAAACCAGCGGCGCTCACTGGCCGTGACCCGTCTCAGGAGACACAGACACTGCCAAACCAGCGGCGCTCACTGACTGTGACCCGTCTCAGGAGACACAGACACTGCCAAACCAGCGGCGCTCACTGACCGTCCGTGACCCGTCTCAGGAGACACAGACACTGCCAAACCAGCGGCGCTCACTGACCGTGGACCCGTCTCAGGAGCACAGACACTTGCCAAACAGCGGCCACACTGACCGTGACCGTCTCAGAGACCAGGGCACTGCAAACCAGCGGCAGCTCACTGGCTAACGTCCGTGACCCGTCTCAGCGGAGACACAGAACACTGCCCAAACCAGCGGCGCCTCACTGACTGTGACCCGTCTCAGGAGACCACAGACCACTTGCCAAACCAAGCCGGCGCTCACTGACCGTGACCCGTCTCAGGAGACACAGACACTGCCAAACCAGCGGCGCTCACTGACTGCAAGCTCTGACTGACGGATTAACTGACAGAACGACGGACTGAATGAATGACTGACGGAGACAGATTGACTGGCAACCAGGGACTGACGGATACATTACATGAATGAATGAATGAATGAATGAACGAAGAAATGGCGGACAGATAGCAAGACTAATAAAATACACCCAGTTAGGCCTGTTTACTCTTCCTCTGACTGACCAAAGCGGCTCCCCGAATGACTGATTCAAATGTCAGACTGTCTGACTGTCCCACTGACTGTATGACCATCTGATCCAGCTTGTTCCTATGGATGGAATTTTGGGGGTAAAGCGACACCCTACAAACGATATTAATATTCACTCCTTTTTCCAATTAATTGACTATTTTTCACTCTTTTCCCACATTTTAATTTTTCACTCATTTATTTTAATATGTAAAAAGCACGAAAATTGATCAAGTTTTTATTAATAGCAAAATGGATAAATTACAAAAAAATACTCTTTTTGAGGTATAATTTCCCACTCTTTTTCTTCATATTCAGTCTGAATTGTTTGTTTATTGGGGCTTTAGGGCGCGTCGACTGCTAAGGTCACTTTGCGCCCATATTCAGTCTGAATTTTCCACTATGCACCCTGGCTTTAAAGCAATCCTAGGACACTGCATCTGCCTGCCTGCCTCCTCCTTGCCTGCCTGTCTGGCTGGCTAGCCGTACCTGTGTGCCGTACAGCTTCATAGCCTGTACAGCCATGTTGTGCAGCTTGTCCCTGTACAGCTGCGCCGCCCGAGAGTGGTACTTCTGCTGCGAGTCAGTCGACGAGCAGTTGTGCTGATGGAAAAACTTGCGCTGCGAGAAGAGGTCAGTGTCAGGCGTAGTCCAGTCATGGTGAATATCCTATACAGCGGCCAGCAGCGAGCAGTTATTGAGAGCAGTGGAGAGCAGTTATTGAGAGCAGTGGACGCTGGTTCATTGTAAAAGACACGCAGTCACAGACGCCCACGCTCATAACAACACGGGATGTGAACAGTAACCATGTTAAGGTTTGTCCGCTGCTCTCGCATTTTTTTACAAACTTATTGTTGTTCATTGCTATACTTTAACCTGAATCATGTCAAGTACGCGCCACATGAAGAGGCAAGTGGTATTAGGCATACAAGACAACACACTGGCATATGGTGCATTCCATGTCAGATCGCACAAGAAAAGCCCCGACCCCCTTCGATTTTGATAAAAATTGGTACACATGTAGTGTTCAAATGAAAAAATCGAAATGAAAGGAATGAAATGAATGAAATGGAATGAAAATGATGAAATGAATGAAATGAAGAAATGAATGAAATGGAATGAAATGAATGAAATAAATGAATTTTGAGGTCATCAAAGTTAACGACTTTTTGGCTTACTTGGTTATCAATCAAAAACGCTTATTCTTTCTGTGTTAATGGGAGTTTAGCGGGAATCAAACTTTTATCGAATATTCTACAGTGCTTCACCATCAGAAAAAACGTCGAAAAAAGTAACGTGAACTAAATATGACCTTTGACCTTGTAATGTCAAAGTCATAAAAATTGCATTTATTTATTTATTTTAATGTTTTGCCTCCTCATAAAAAGGCCGCCTTTGGTTACAAGGAATAGACCTCGACATTCCTCTAAGATTTGTGCAGAAAAAAAGGGGCGGAGACTTCAACTTTTTGAATACACGCCCTTTGAGATATTGGAAAGGGAGCGAAATAGACAAATGCCCCGAGGCCTATCCATGTGCTTGCATAATGGAGGGTTCTCTGGTCTTGATTGACGTTGAAAATCTAGGTGGGTAGCTTCCATGTGATGGTGTATTCTATTTCCAAGGTTTTTAGGCATTTATCTGGACCTCCATACCTCACTATGACCTTGTGTATAGTGCTATGGCCCCACAGATGCGGTTTGCCAATGCTAAGAAACCCCCCCCCCCCCGGGCCCTTTAAGCCTTTAACATGCAGCTGACCCTCCCTTTATCCAACGCGACAACCGCACCTTACGTTTAACACCACAAAAAAGAGAGAATACCCAAGCTTGTTTTGCTGATTTTTTTTTTCTGAGCAAGCTTTTTCCTGATTGTTTGCTTGTTGGCCCTTAAATCACTGTACGTTATTGTGATTCATTTTCGCCATCCCAATGTCAAGGTTATGTTGCACCTTATCACCACCACCGGTGCGTAGCGTTATTTCACAATCACCATGCCATTCCGGCTTCCGCGAAGACGGACACACAGTGTGTACATTTTGTGTTCCCGGCACAGTGCGAGCAGCCGAAAATCTCCCTTTCAGCCTATTTTACCTCTGTTTTATCCACTCGGGACCTGGGAAAATATTCCACATGCGTGCCAAAGGCATGATTTTGTAGAAACTGACAAAAAAGTTGCGGAGTTTCAATAAGCGTTCCTTGAAGACAAACCCCTTTTGTCTAACATTTTTAACGTTCCACCAATACCATCGCATGGACACTTTGCATAGGCATTGGCAAAAAATGACACTCGGCCTTCACTCCCAAATCGGACTTATGCTCAGTAAATTGTTGCAATTTGTATACTGAGAAGGGATTTTCATAATAACGCTGCGCACAGGGTTGGTGGTGGTGGTGGTAAGGGAGGGGGGAGGTGTAACATAACCTTGACATTGGGATGGTGAAAGTGAATCACAATAACGTAGAGTGATTTAAGGGCGGTTTCTAGTATTGGCAACACGCATTTGTAGGTCATACACTATTACAAGGTCATGTGAGGTCATGCGAGGTCATGCGAGGTTCAGATCCGATCTGAAAAACCTGGCAAACCGAATACATACTCAAATGTAAGCTACCCACTAAATTTTCACGTCAATCGGACCAGAGAAATCATTCATATACGCAAGCAACATGGAAATAGCCTCGGGGCATTTGGTCTATTTCGCTCCCTTTCCATACTCAAAGGGCGGATCTCAAAAAGTTTGAAAAGTCTCCGCCCCTTTTTTCTGCACACCCTTGAGGATGTCGAATGTCATTCTTTGTTACCAAGTGCGCGCCTTTTTACGGAGAGGCCAAACATTAAAAAAAAATGACTGACATTAAAAGGTCAAAAGCATCACATTTAGTTCACTCAACTTTTTTCGACTGCGTTTTCTGAATGGTTTAAACACTTAAAGAAATTCGAATAAAAGTTTGATCCGCTAACTCCATTTAACACAGAATCATATAAGCGTTTTGATTGATAACAAGTACGCAAAAAGTCTGGAACTTTGAGACCTCTACATCTGACCTAGAGGTCACCGGGATCTAAAAGTTGGTGTGCACGTTTCTCTCACTTGACACAACATGTGTACCAATTTTTATCAAAATCGGAGGGGGTCGGGTACGAAACCACTCTTTTTTGTGCGATTTGACATGGAATGCACCATATCTTAGTGAAGACCACAGATTTCAGAAACATCACTGACGGCGTTAGCGTTTCCTCCGAGCTGCATGTTGCGCAGCTGAAGCCAGGTCCAGTTGGTGTCCAGCTGAGTCGACCTGACGAACGTCACGTGCACGCCCAGACCCCTGCCGCCGCGGACAGACACATAGACACAGACACGTCAGAAACACAGACCACTGCAGCGTACAGACACATACAGGTCAGACACATACACGTCAGGCACACAGGCATTAGACACCGACACAGAGTTACATAGACAAAAACCACACCACAAGCATTGACACTGACAGTGATATACATGCAGACACATAAAGATGGATACTGACATAGGCACACATCGATATAAACACAAACGCAATGAACCATTAATGATCCGGTTAAGTAATGCCAATGGCGCGCATTAAACAATCTCATATTGAGCAATAAATGATCCACTGACACAAAAACAAGATGACAATGAGTAATGACAAGGAAAGGAGAGATACTTCCTTCACCTGTCTGGTAGTGGCCATGCAGCCTGTCTTTTCAGACTAACCTGTGTACAGCTGAACAGTCTATGCAGAGGAAGACACCGTATGTGACACTGGACCATGTTGGATTCTTTGAACTGCAGTCAAAACAAACCTGAAAAAATATCCAACGATCATTATATTTATAATTTAACTGATATCACCAGACATCAAATAATATCACTCCATAACAATTGTTAATTGGGCAATGATTTTGTCCATGTTGGGTAAATGTAACACGATTCTTGAAAATCATCAGAATCGGGAATAATCTTTGGGAAATTAATCAATGCTGAAGATATCGAACATGTTTGAAAAATGATATTTGATCCAGGATAATGATGATTGAGGTTTACGGGCGCAGCAACTACCAAGTCATATGGTGCACATTTCAGATCCAGGAATATCATTCCACATTATCCAGCAGCTGAACATAGCCAGTGTATTGTGTGTTTGTAGTAAACTGTATTCACAAGGATTGGATCTGTCAAGCGAATCATACAATTATCTACCAATTAACCCGCGCAGTGCGTACAGACGATGCTCGTCGCCACCTTCGCCGTGCCGGGGGCTCAAACTCGGCTCCTATGGGACGTAGAGAAAAACAGAAAACACCGTTCGAATGCTCGTCAAAAAGTAATATTACACTATATCGGCATTTGTATCAGGTCAATATTAAGGTCACCAGAGGTCATCAAAGCTCAGATTTTCCAGTTTCAGGACTTTGTTCCAGAAACACCAAAATATCTCGAAAACTATGATAGCTAGGAACAAACCGATATAACCAATCAAAAGCTCTTGAAAAATGCATTCGCCATTGTCCCCCTTTCATTTTAGCTCAGTTCCATAATTTAAGCGCCAGGGGTCATCACAGGTCAAAAAGGTTATTTTTTACCAGAACTGTTTTCCTAATAACTTGTGTAATGCAATAAAGTTAAGACAATAGTTCAGACGCCATCGTGTTTACCTCGTCAAGGCGCTTCGAATCATATTCATGATGACTAAAATAATAGGTCAACTTAAAGCAAAAAATACACCTCAGGTCAAGGTCAAGCTAGTGACCCAATTAGGCCATGCTGCACAATGGGAGACATGTCTAGATGAGACAAACACGTAGGCGCCAGTTTCACTGATCTATATTGAATTATTACAGAAAATGTTGGTGACCTCGGATGACCACGGCTGACACTGTAGAGGTCATTGGACACAAACTGCACAAGGGTCTTCAATAATGAGCTATGATCTACAATGATCTAGAATGATATAAAGATCATCTAGAAGGATTTAGGCTGATATGCGTATCCTCATAATATGAAGCATTTGCATATTTATACATTTATATATAATGGGTAGCTCACAAAATTAACTCGACCTTAGGTCATCGATATACAAAAAAAAAGAGATAAGCGAATTGTAAGTACCTATGTCCTTACGAAATCATGTAGGTACGAAAACGATCAGCCAAAACTGTGGCTGTGGTAGGACCACAAGACGCAAACATTTTAGAGGTGGGGTATGTGATCTGGCCAAGTGACCTAACCTGAAATGGCTTGAGGTAAATAATTTCACACTATGTGGGCAATTGATGCCCAAACACCTGTTCCAAAAACGGCGGCGCTGCGCGCAGCCGTTTTTCCGCTATCCTAAAAAAAAACTGAGGGGAGGGGCGTCTAAACGCCCTTCCCCAGGCCTGGAGGGGTTATAGGAAGCTACTGACCTTTTGATTGATGTTTTTGCACAATCAGATGTTACTTTTATGAAGTAAAATTTGTTGAATATTTATTTATAGAAGACAACTACCATTTTCTAACAAATTGGGCAAATCAATCATAAGAAAAAACACTGGAGTGCCAAGTAATCAAAAAGTGAAATACAACAACCATGGCACTTTTGTTGCTTTCATTCTTAAAAAAGAATGGTTAGATGCAATGGCGGCGGAAGCGGGGGAGGGACTGAGGGGCAGGTTGCCCCTCCCCCTCAAAAGAGGTGGGGGGCAAACATGTCTTTCTGATGTGAGAGTAGCTTATGCTGAAAGGGAGTTATGACCTTTTTATTCCAAAGCGAACTTTCAATGGAAATTAGCAGAAGCACTCGATGATGATGATGATTTGGGTTTAAGGGCGCCTCAACTGTAGAGTTATGTGGCGCACTCGCATAACATATCCAATATCCATTCAAATAAAGCATATAGATAATCTGACGTAAGTGATTCCAATTTAGACGTTAAAAGCATTTCATACTTGTAAGCTGACATACTCAGTAAATACCAATTTGCAGATTCCTGACCCCCTATACAAATATTTATTGTGTTAAAACAAATGCTGTTTTTCAGCATAAGGACATAAGAATTAAGATACACTGTGGATGACTCATTTATTGCAAGTGTTAACATCATGATGTCGAGAAAGCAACAATTTATTAATTATACTTTATTACATTGAGCAATCTTGGGACACTGACATTTAGTTCGCTCTCATTATATCATTATATCCTCAGTATTTAATGTACATAATATTGTTTTTGTGTCACATCTAACCAGTGCACAGTGTGGCCAAACACCAGTTTAGCCTGAATTTATTCGTAGTGCCTGTCGTTTTCGCTGAAAATGATTAACAGATACTTTTAGCGATTAAAACTACTACTAATTTAAGCCTTTATGCAACAATTTGCTCGTATTCGTGCGCACTGGCGATCCAGAACGTGGATTTTGGGGGGCTAAATTTAAAAAAGTTCAAACAATTTTTGAAAAAACTCGTTGGATTTTAGCTTCTGTGTACGTTATTGAAAGTTTTAAGCAAAACTGCCTAATTCAAAGTTAATTTAGATTTCCTTCTACAGTAAAAAAATGCTGTCAATTTCGGGCCCATTTCAGGCGACATGTGGAAGGCGGCTAAAGCCTCTGCCACCCCCACCCCCTTGGATCCGCTTAGTGTTCGCTGCAGGGACTATTATGGTTCTTTTGCGTAAATATCAATGGTAATGAAGAAGTTAAAATCATTAATTGAAAGCTGTGGTTGACGACCGTTATCAAATACGTAGAGACTTTTTACTTATATTTTACAACCAGAGTTTGGCAATTTATTTGCCCGTTCTAATCCCTCATTGGCTGAAAAAAGGAGAACATACATTCGGGTCTCTTTATGTTCACACTCATGACACAACATGGACAACAACACTGCGAAAGATCTTATTCACGCTCACCACGACCTCACTACCTACTTCGGCCGGCTACTGCTGTGATACATCAGCTGCAGCTAGAAGTGTCAAGTTGTGCGTAATTCAGCGACGGCCTTGCAATATCGTGTTTATCTGGTGGATCAAGCTGCTGGTTGACTCTGATTCAAGGCTGCGAAGTCGGCTGCAACGGCAAGGCGCAGCGGGCGCCCGGCGTGTTTCCGTCGTTGAGTTCCAACTGCCCTTCCGCCGCGGCTCGTCGACCCGCAGGCCCCATTCGCGTTCTTGAAGGCCTCTTTCACCTCATTCTGCCACGTACTGGTGGTGTTCACTTGCTCTTGTTCCACCTGGAAGCCGGTAGCCAGTTAGAGGAGGCATCGAAGGAACTAAATCCTAGTGCCAGCGTGCTCAGGCAAAAAGCCAAAACACACACCAAACAATCAAATCAAAACCAAACCCCCACAAAAACACCAACCCCAAAATAAACCAAAAATCAAAACCAACAAACCACAACCCAACACACAAAAAAGTCCACAATCCAAACAAAAAACACCAACAAACAAGCACCCCATTTACTCCAGGACCAGGGATTATGTTGGTGACGGGCTCGTCCCGGCAGCTGCCAGTCGTTGAAGTTCTTCAGGCGTGGGACCACACATGCTACAAACCTCACTTACAACCCCAATGTCTTACAGCACACCACACATAAAGACAATCAAAGCTATTGGTAGCTGCATCCATTGACGTAACAAGCACAGGCCTTCGTTTGTAAATTGTAATCTGATCTACCGTGTGACAGGCCCGAGCCTGCGGCGCCGCCACCAGCTGGGTCGGATCACACCAGCCAGGCCGCCGCGACAAGTTCAGAGCTGAATGAGCGGCGGGGAGGCAGGTTGGGGCAGGCAACCTGCCTTTCGTTCGGCCCCTTATTGCAGAAAAGTACGCTGAATTCAGTCGTATATTTTTTTTCTTGAGCCTTTTGAGTCTCGTCTTGTTTTTATATTTTCTTGCAAAGTACTTTTCTGAAAAACTTCATATGTGAAGAGGTCCCTATTTAAAGCAAGTATAATTCCAAATTTACTCACAGAAAACGCATTAAGCAGCTTCAATATATTCCTTAATGAGTTTCTGCATGTTGATTGCCTCGTGTTTTCCAAATTATTATCCGGGAGCACAGCGCCTTGCCGCGTGAAAACAGGACTTTTTTTCCGCTTACACAGCGCGTTTGAGGAACTAGTGTGTGTGTGCACTGAACAATATTAAAGCCCTAAAGCGTTAAGATAGGCCAAAATGATACGTCTAACGATACACTTTGGACATTTCCCATCCAATGAGTGGCATTGTAGGCATCAATTCAGAAATCAGGTTTTTTAATAAATTCAGGCTAAACTGGCACTCGGCCACACTGTGCAGTGGCGGCGGAAGGTATTTTCAGATGGGGGGAGGGTACAGAAACCCAGGGCGCGCCCTCGGGCAAAGCATGCCCCCCCCCAAAAAAAAAATGATATCTCTCCACATTTAGGTCACAATATTTTACTAGTAAAACGCCTTTTTGGGACGATGACCGAGCTGGCGCGCTCTGGTAAAGCTAGAACAGGTTTGAAACATGAAACCGTATGGGTGCACACGTGCGTATTGACTGTGTTCCAATAATGGGTAACATCAATAGTTTTACTGTTGTTTTACCCTAGTATGCATATCGCATAGTTAAACAAACGTTTAGCTGAATGGAGACGTAAAAAGAAAATGCTGCTTCCCTGGGACAAACTACATAAAAACAATAACATGCATTGAAGTGAAATAACTTTGTATGTATATATCTGCATTTTCCTGTGACACATGTATTGTTTCAAATTGATCGTGTTTCAAAATAAAGTGAAACAAAAACTATTTATGCATCAAAAATTAAATTATGTGAAGTAAACAAATGTGTACTAGCAAATGGTGTTGCACAGTAACTATGATTCATCATGCATCACTATCTGTGGTTGAATGTTATATGTTAACAAGAGATAGGTCTAGAACAGAAATGAAGTAAGTGCTCCAAGAAGCGTGACAACGTCCCTGATTAATCAATCAAGCCAGGGGTGGACTAGCTGTGTTTTTGTTTTGGAGGCAATGTCCTAGGATTGGGAAATTTGGGTGAAAAATTACACCCTATCGATACTATTTGTCCACTCTTTTTCCCCAGTTTTACTATTAATTTTGCTCTCCTTGTATTGAATAAATGGAACCCTGTTACTTGGGCGCAAATTGACCCAAAGGTGTCGGCGCGCCCTTAAACCCCAATAAACAAACAAGAACCCTGTTACTGATTTCTGGATGCAATGATTGGCCAGCCTGTAAATTGGCATAGGTAAATAACTAATTCTGGTCAGCGGGTGATTGGTTATTGATAAAGCGTAGATAGTATATTTTTGTTGTTGAGTGTTCCACTCTCGATGCTTATTTTTAGCCATAATTGTCCACTCCGCACCCTGGCTCCAAACCAATCCTAGGACCCTGTTTGGAGGGAAGGGGACAAATCGTATTTCCCAAAAGTCGTTGAATGTAGAGTGGGGGGGGGGGAGGGGGAGAAGCAGGCCATCATCCACAAATACTGGCCATTTCATCATACCATGAGTGGTGCATGGTAAAGACCCAACCTGTCTCTGGACCCCTTCCAATATGCTACATTTTCATGCGAATGGTGGATGTCATACACCTAGAACACAAATACACCACCAACAGCATGAGAAGCCTGAAGCCTGTTTACTGATCACCTGCAGTTTGGCAGACAAACACAGATTAGGCTTAGTCCTATAAACAATGCTGGGGTACTTCTTATTTTGTTTGTCAACAATATCTAACTAGTAGAAGCATGATCATGTATATTTTATTCATACTCAACTCAAAGCTGTTCTGCTCCATGCTGGATAAAAGCTGGGCTCCAGTTGAGAGTATTTGATGTAGACAAGGCTCTGCAGGGTGTAACAGCCCATCCTTGGACAGGAATCAGCCACACATTTATGCACCAGTGATATCAGTTGCTCGAATGTATCTTTGGATACTGTATGGGCTTTGAAGATGTGGTGGGTGATTATGCTCTATGCTCTATTAATACCAATATACAAATGGTATATCTTACACACTCGTATGAAATACTTATGTACTTAATCACCCCAATTCATAAATGGAAATACTACCTTTGTTCATGTAAAGGCAATCAGTTTGGTATTTTAATTGTCATTTGAATGATGATAGTGGTTGGTGTTAAAGAGCACCACAACTGCCTGGTTATGTAGCAGCCAGCCAGTTGAATGTGAGCTGTTAAAACTATAACATATATATATTATATTAATATATATATTATATATATAATATATATATATATATATATTATGATAGCATCCATGACAAAATTGGATATATGATGGTGAACAGAAAACTCCTTTTATACAAATAAATATATTAGATACACATATATTTATTTTGTATAAAAGGAGTTTTCTGTTCACCATCATATATATATATATATATATATATATATATATATATATATATATATATATAATTCCATCTTGTAGTCACCACAGACTGCTGCAGTTATTGCTCAAGATGTCTGGTATTCTGCATGTCAGATATTTTAGCGGTTAGCCGGTTAGGGTCAACTGCTGTAACCCAGGACACAGCCTATTCAACTTTTCATGCTATCAGAATGTTAAAACAATTTGTCAGTAACATCTGCATTCTGATTTCTGATTTATGATAGCAAGAACAGTACGAGGTTCTGATGTGTCTGAAGATTGGACTTTTACCCTACTTGCACTGTTCCAGACACAGTAACACCTTCAGTATTGGTAGGGCAGGCGTCACACTTCTGTATACAGCACTGTAGGTAGTGTGAAAAGCCCGAACAAGTGGCGGACTGTGCAGCCAGCTTGATGACATCATTGGGAGGGAAACAATCAAATTAGAGCCTAGTTCCACTGGCTGGATGGAGTTTATGTGGCGCAGCCTCCAGCAGCATTTCAACACATTCATATGTGGTTTGGAATTAGTGAGTCAGGATTAGATTGGGTGTGGCTAATGAATTGTAAAGAGATATAAAAAATATATAGCCATTAAGCATGATTGATACGCCTACCAATGACATCGTCAAACTGGCTGCACTGCCCGCCACTTGTTGATGATGATTGGGGCAAAATAGTTATATGGCGCCCATCCGCCACTTGTTCAGTCTTGTCACACTAACTACAGACGGGCTGTGTACAGAAGTGTGGCGCCTACCCTACCAATGCCACACCTTTTTCTAAGCAATGCAGTTCTACCAGCAATCTAAAATTCAAATATCAGCAGCCAGGCAATCATGTCAATGCCCCTGTCCACCTGTGTAGCTCAGTTGGGAGAGCACTGGACTAAAGATCTGACCCACAGAGATGGGTTCAAGCTACTTCGGCGCTCGCTGTTTGCTCCCAGCAGGGATGACCTGCGACTGGTGGCAGCTGCGGCATCAAAGATCAGAAGCCAGCGAGCCGGGCGGACCATCCTCAGTCATTAGGGGACGTTTAACTTTTGTCTCTAAATTCTGCCGGTGACTGGAATTGCTTGATCAGATGGTGGGGTCAGGGCCTGCGTAACAAGCTTAGCTTAGCATGGGTCCTGATCTAGGCAATCCATCTCATCAAAACATTTAGACTTATTATTTGTTTGTTAATGCCAATGCCAATCAATCATGTCATCATGTGTCCAGTAGGTACCTAATTACAGACTGCAGCATGAGTCATGACAGTTGCACTGTATATAATTTTGAGTACTCATATTTATATATAGTTTCATTTAAGATAGTCATGTACAAAATCATAAAACCAACTACCTAAGCATTAAATGCCTTACCTTATTAGTTGGAATGGCTCGTAATCTTTTGAAGATTGCCATAATATCACTCTTGTGAGGTACATCTTCCGCCATTTTGATAAGCCTATGTGGGCAAATGTAAAAAATATATTTAAAATTGAACTTAGTAGTAGAGGCGTGGTATAGGTAAGGGAAACAAAAATACACAGCTGTCAACTACGACAGTCGAACATAGAACAGCATGCTATAAAATGTGTGCGACAGCAAAGTATACATAAGCCGTAAACGTATCATGTGCCATGTTCGTCGCATTTTCAATAACCACTAACAAATCTGTACTTCGATATTTATCCACCAGAGGCGCTACGAGCATTCCGAACGTTATGCTGTTCCGTAATCCGTAATCGCTTTGGCGAATGAGAACGAATGAGAACAGCTTGTTATGTCCTCGTGTGTCATCACGCATTTGACGTCTTGCGCCAAAAACTAGTCTTTAATTTAGAGAAGAAAGCGAAAAATGACCCGAACAAAATTGCAGGCAATGAATGTCGCTTAGTTTGCTGCTAGCGAACCTAGCGGCTAGATTAGTGAACCTTCCTAACTTTTGTCTAGACTCGTTGGCATTGCTTCCAAATGTGCCGCTGTGATGCAATAGACAAAAACTTCATGCAATAGACAAAAACTTCACAAGTTTTGTTCTGTAGTAACAAGCTTACTGAATATCGCAGACACTCAGCAGTCAGGGGGCTGCGTGATTCCGGGGGCAGTTGTGTGCAGTTGCACACCCTGAAATCTTTGAGGGGGTGCAAATCACAAATATTTTGCACCCCTGATTCCTGGAGGCCCCTTGCATTAAAAAGTACTGATTTCATCCAACAAGCTGCTGATATACCGCGCGAAGCGCGTAACTGGGTCCAAGACCACGCGAAGCGTTGGTCTTAAAGAGCTTAAAGCACTTTAGAGCGTTTATTTAGGGTACCAGGGGCCTCTCTTGAAAAACCAAAGGGCCTGGACGTTCACAAGAGCCCAAAGCTCATGGTCAGAGGGGCCCCTGGAGGTTGGGACAGCCGAAAGGGTTCCCCTTTTGAGCGGGGTCAGAGGCCCTCTGAAACACGTCGAATGGGCCCCTGGCCAGCACAGAGGGCCCCTGGGAAGGTCGTAGAGTCCTTCGGAAGGTTGTAGGGACCCCTGGGATGCGGAGGGTTCCAGGCGGCAGGGTCAGATTGGGCCCCTGGGAGGAGCTGGAGGTTAAAATGGCCCCAAAGCGCGGTCAGATGACCCCCCTTTGGAACCAACCCCCGGGGGGGGGGTTCCCCGGAATGGGGCCCCTAGCCAGCACAGATGGCCCCTGGGCAGGTCATAGGGCCCTGGGCAGGTCGTAAGGAGCCCTTGAGCGGGTCAGATGGCCCCTGAACACGACGAATGGACCCCTAGCCGGCCAGCACGGATGGCCCCTGGAGCGGAGGGCCCCTTGGAGGTCGAAAGGGCCCCAGAGTGGGTCAGAGGGCCCCCTGAACACAAGGAATGGGCCCCTAGCCAGCATAGAGGGATCCTGGTCAGGTCGTAAGGGCCCCTGGGCAGGTTGGAGGGGCCCCTGGGAAGGTCGGAGGGAGGGGGCCTCTGAGCGGGGCAGAGGGCCCCCTGAACACGACTAATGGGCCCCTAGCCTAGCACAGAGGGCCCCTGGGAAGGTCGTAGGGGTCCCTGGGAAGGTCGGAGGGGCTCCTGGGCAGGTCGGATGGGCCCCCGGGAGACGAAAGGTTCCCAGAGTGGGTCAGAGGGCCCCTGAACACGCCAAATGGGCCCTTAGCCAGCACAGAGGCTAAAGTCAAGTCAAGTCAAGTCATGGGAAAGTCGCAGGGGAAACTGGGAAAGTCGTAGTGTCCCCTGAGAAGGTCGGAGGGGCCCCTGGACAGGTTGGATGGCCCCTGGGGAGATCAAAGGGGCCCCAGAGTGGGTCTGTGGGCCCCCTGAACACACAGAATGGGTCCCTAGCCAGCTCAGAGGGTTCCTGGTTAGGTCGTAGGGGACTCTGGGCAAGCTTAAAGGCCCCTGGGCGAATCCGAGGGTCCCCTGAACACGTCGAATGGGCCCCTAACCATAACATAGGGTCACTGGGAAGNTGGGAAAGTCGTAGTGGCCCCTGGGAAGGCTGGAGGGGCCCCTGGACAGGTCGGATGGCCCCTGGAGAGATCAAAAGGGCTCCAGAGTGGGTCCGTGGGCCCCATGATAGCCAGGCGAGTGCACTAAGCGTCTATGCACCCCCTGGGAAGTGGGATCTCCGTGCACCCTCAGGGCTCAGGGTTCTGACATAAATCGGTGCATCCCAGTCTACCGTGTAAAATGAAACAATTTTCGGTCCCGGCCATTTTTTAGATTTAACCAATTTGGTAACGCTCACTGCAGAAGACTTTGACGAAAAAATCTGCTTAACTTTAACGGGCCGAACAAAAACCAACTTTTGAGAAAAATTACATCCAAAAACTTCAAAAAAATAGAAAATGACTAGAGCTACAAAATGGCTGTCTCCAAGTTTGTGTTTTAGCATTTCAGCTTCTTAACCAGAAAACATTCAACGAAACCAAAGGATTTTTAAAAATGTCATTACAAAATTCATATTTTCAAACATTTGGAATGCATCGAGATTCAAAACAGCTAACTTTGGATTTGTCAACATTATAATTTTTGAACCCCAAACATTCAACAAACGAAAGGTTTAAAAAATGACACTACAAATTAAAATTGGCAATCTTCAAACAATGATGACAAAATTATGTAATGTTACCAGATTAGATATAATAAAATGTGGGGTGTCCAGCTAAAACGCATGACAATTCTGGCTTATTGCCATGTTTTTAGACCCATACACCTCCTTTATCCTATCATTTTTGATCTAACAAACAGTTGGTTATCCCTTCATATTTCATTCCATAAATCTCCGAAATTGGCCACTATGCGCCGGAATATATTTTACATGGTGGAGACACACATATGTATGGATAATACCCAAACTAAATATTAAAGTAAGATGTTTAGTTTTGACTGATTGTGGCTCCTAAGTATCAGCCACTCATGACGGCATATTTTTTATTGCGTTTTTTTGTTACTTTTTTTGTGACCAGATACAGACAAAGAAATACCACCACTCTATTGTTTGAGACGAACTGGGCTAGAAACATGTCTTTTATGTATATGTTATATATATATATATATATATATATATATATATATATATATATATATATATATATATATTTTATATATATATCGATTTGAAATTTGGACATGTAACCTGCCCTCTGAACTAAGCTTTGACACTTACTTCACTAAAAAGTGTTCATGAAAACTGGTAAAGAAATTCAAAATGACTATCACTATACTGAGTTGTATGTGTAACAGAGCACGTAAAACATGTGTCGCATGACTTTCGTAAATATTTTGCGCATAGTGACCTTTTGTGACCTGACCTTGACGTTTGTCAACTATCTTACTTTATTTCATGCAGGACGTGTGATATACCTTTGGGAGAACTTTGGGTGATCTTGGTCGCAATCAAAGGCTTTGGATGAGAAACGTTGACAGGGTTTAATGCATGGTCTATAAACTTGAATTCCTCGATTTTTGACCTTTGACCCGACTTTGATCCTGATATGTGACCTGTGACTACGTGCAAAATTGGAGAGATAATTATTTGCGTCTCGTTGAGAGCTTTAGAATGCCGCCTCGTGCGTCTCGCTGCGATCATCGGTTCCAGAAATAGCGAGGGGGCAATATTTTCCCCCCTCCCCCGTCAATGGCGTTCGGTTGAGGCCCTGACGTCAATGTCGGATTAACTTATGGAGAAAAGGCCTGTAAATGTATATGGTCATATTAATATTCAATTAATCATTTTAGTTTTCTTTATCTGTTTATATTGAATATTCAGCTTATCTTTGAGTTTTATTTATATCGTTTTTGTCCAATGACCAATACAATGATTTGTTTTAACCCTATTCCCTGCGGTGGGCAGATTCTGCCCCCCCGGTAGTTTTTCGCCCGCCGCTTCTGAACCGTTACGTTTATCGTCTTGAAACTTTGGACTTTTCCTAAATATGAAATGACGTGGTGTTCTGTGACATTTTTTTGAAAAATCGGCCCAGCAGAGGCGGCTCAGGTTCAAAATGTTTTTGGGAGGTCGTTTCCGAATGCGGGTGTGCGGCGCATCTTCCTTCGTAGTTTGGCGGTTGAATACAAGCGTCAGAACAAGTACGATGCTTTGTACATTTCATCACCATAATTGGATTATACATATTTTTTGGGCAGAGGCGCAACTCAGGTACATAAACAATGGGCAGGCGATATTCTCCGTAATTTAGCCCAACTTCAAAGTAAGCCAAGATGAAAAAAAGGCGTATCCGCACAATGGTGCCCCCCACGTTGGTTTACCACCTGAATCCGCCTATTCAAGAATGTGTTAAACATTTAACAAAAAAAGCAACAAGCTCCACATGTGACGTTCCCAGTCCCAACACTAAGGAAGAAGCACATATTTTTCATATAAAAAATTCTTCCCCATTTTTTATCTCGGCTGAGTGGTGCCTATGATTTTTCGTTTTTTATACTTGTCCCTTTTATACGTTGAAGACATGGACATTCGGAGCTCAAAAACGTTTTTGGCATGCAAATCCGGTCGAATCATGGCCCACAATGACTTTTCAAAAACACATCCCAAAATTTCGTATTTTTTGCCCCTGGCCCCCCATTTTAGAGTCAAAAAAGCAATTTTTGGGATCCAAAAAAGAAAGATTCGTCAACGAAAAGAAATCCGAATGGTGTTTGTCCCATTGCAATCGGCCGGCGGTTCTCGAGATCTCTGGGGGGGGGGGGCGGAATCTGCCCCCCCGCAGGTTAACGTAATTCTTGGCCGCCCGCAGGGATAGGTTAACAGCTCACATTACCTACGCTTTACTTTGGCCAGTGAAATTCCCTTAAATGGTGTTGCAAATCCTTTTGAACTTATTTCACCTATTCATCATGAATCAAAGAACAAATGCCGGAAATATAACATTTGCATTTTCATGTAATTCTGCATTATATGTTCTTAGTTTATTTTGGCTAACCGTGTTCTAAAACCGCGTCACTTGTGGTTCAGTAGGCTATCTTAAGTCACACAATGGTCCCTCTTTTGTGAAAAATATAAAATTGTCCATTCCTAAACATATTGGTCCTCAATTTGAACGTCTCAACAAATAGGTTACACACTAAACATACACAAAAAATGAAGAAACGTCAAGAGCGGGTCCATGAAGAGAGAAAAAAGCGAACCGAACAGGCCCAAAAAATAAAGTTTACAGAATTTTTTTGGAGGGCCTCGCTATCGAATCCCAGCCGCCAACGTCGATGTGCAAAAATGTTATGGGTTGGAAAGTATCAAGGCTGTTTTTACCGGACACAAGACTGGTTTTACGTACTGCCATGGGCATTGCCACCACAAGTTCTGTGCTAACCCATTATTATGGGTGGCCCGTAGCTGGGAAGCAGGGGCGGATCCAGGGGGCAAAGGGACCATGCTCTCCTTCCTAAAGGTCCTGAAACTACGTTTCCCCCCAAAAAAACGGTTGGACGTACGGTTGTAAAAATTGTCTTTGCAGCAGTCAGAATACAGCCATGCCACAGGGAAAACTGAAAAAAAATCGCAACCGCTTCGCGGCATGACAACAACATACGCATTTGCTTTAGTTATACAAATTTGGAAAATGGAATGAATTAATACAGTGTCCTGGCAGTCTCTCCTTCGGCGGTACCTATTTTCAGAGCCACTTCCCCTGGACCCCACTCCCTTATTAACTATTAACTTTCAAGTGGGCTATACAGTTAAAATAGGGCTATCCAGGGCTTATAAGTTAAAGTCTGGCGATTTTTTCGAAAAAAGGTGACGCCAACGCAAAGACGCGGGACATCGGCATCCGGAAGCCTGCTTTGCCGGTGTCCAAGTTGCTTGGACAAAGCTGAATAGTGGGGCCTAGGCCAGGACCATCTCCACCAAGCCATTTCGTCTGCAGCTCCTCCAGGTCCACAGGGACCATTTTATTGTTGCGGAAAAGCCGTTCTGCCGCTTTGCTTGTTTTTCAAACCACATCTTGCACTTTGTTACCCAAACTTTGTTTGTTACATTCGTACATTATGTATGTATGGCAGTTATTATTATTATATCTGTACCTACTATTGAGCGGCTTACTACCGACCGTCATCGTGATTTACTATCCGAAAAATATATTTATTAAAACTACCTTAATTGCAATATTTTTCATCATATGCGCAATCAGGAAAAGTTAGTATCTGAGTCTGGTTCCAATATTAAATTTCGCTTTCCACGACCTAAGATTAAAATTTTACATCGCTTCGCGGCGTTTATATCAAGTCGCCAATGCGTCAATAAACGAAGCCAATCGTCCATCGTCCTTCGGTTCGTTGTAACGGTGAATGGATGAAGACATGGTTATGCTTTCTATTCTCCTAGCAAAGGCCAACCGCCTATGTTTCTGGGTTTTATCAGGAAACACATAAAATTCGCGCCGCTTCGGGCGCTAAATAACAAGTACGCAACAGTTAAACATTAAGTTCACATTAAACAAAATGCTGGCAAAGGCTTACATACAAATGAACCAAAATGGGTACATTTTTTCGTCACGTCAAGCCGCATCCCCACTCAAAAATTATCAGCGACGCCCCTGGGTGCAGCTGACAATTTAAATAGTTTTGCTTAGTGTATATTGTAAGGCAATGTCGGAACAATAAAAACTGCAAGCTGACACCTTTTCTTTTTCGATATCCAAAAAAGTCGAAACGCTAAAATTCAAAATAAATAAATAATTGGAAATCGTATGGATGCAAAATAAAGTGGACGAAATCCGGGAAGAAATTCGAAATTAGGGGAAGGTAAGGTCCGCTAAAAACGGTTTCCCCAAACGGCCGGTCGGATCCGCCCTTGCTGGGGAGGGCCCCCCGATTTGCAGGGAGGGCCCCCTGTGGCGACTTTGCACCCCCTCCCGAAATTTGAATCCGCAGCCACTGTTCTGGGGCGCTGTATTTGCGACGAGATATTGGCTCATGTTAGTCCCGTGTTGTCTCCGAATCAACATGGATTTGTTCCACGCCGGACATGTGACACAAACCTAGCTTGCCTTTTAAAAACGGCGTGGGAATCAATCGCATCCGGTCATCAAACCGACGTAATCTACACTGACTATTCCTCGGCTTTTCAGAGCGTCAACCACAAACTACTGCTTCACAAGCTTCAAAATTCCTACCAAATTTCTGGGACTGCTCTAAGCTGGCTATCTTCTTACTTGTGCAACCGAAAACAGCGGGTAATTGTCAACAGAAAGTTTTCGGAATTGACACCAGTACGCTCTGGGACGCCGGAGGGAGGGATTATCTCGCCAATCCTGTTTGCTCTATTTATCAATGACCTTCCGGATAATATTAAGACAAATTGTCTCCTTTTTGCTGATGATGTGAAACTATACCACATTATTGTCACTCCGGAAGATTCCAATCTACTTCAGGCTGATCTTGCACGTTTGACAGACTGGTCGTGCCTTTGGAAATTGCAGCTCAATCCATCTAAATGTAAATCATTCATGATAACACTGAAAAGAAAGCCGGTGCTTAACACATACAAAATTAAAGGTGACGCTCTTGAGAAGGTCTCTTCTATAAGGGACCTTGGTGTTTGGCTGGATCATAAACTAACATTTGCAGATCACATTGATAAAATCNAGACGGTGACGTGTCGTGTGGTGGGGGAGACCCGGCACCCCTCTCTCCAGGCCGGCTAACGTAGTACACACAAACGCATCCTGCCCCGGCCCAGACTCGGCGCAGCCCCAGCGAGTCTGGCGGCTGATCTGAGGTGTCGACCTCCGTCTGGGGGATGCCTCTGGATGCCTCTTTCCGCCAACCAAGCTTACAGTAAACAAAAACACTAGTCCTGCAACATGGTGCCCCCGGAACTACCATTTCCATTCTTATTATGCAACTATCCGATTGTACTGCTGCGAGCGCTACTGAATAAAAACGCACATTACATTGCGTGCGAGTCTTCTTATTCTCAACTTAATCGTGTGTGACGAAATGTCTGGTTCTATCTGATATTGCTGATTATCTCTACTGCCTTGTCTTCTGCTACTTTGTCTCATTGCGATCTAATGTTTCAACGAGGCGTTATGCGACCAATTTTACCAGGAAAACAACTTACCCTGCTTTCATTTGCTAACCAATACTATATTGTTTATTTCGGACTTTGTATGAGGGCCCTGTCTGTCTCTGTCTCTGTCTCTGTTGTAGGTTACCACCTGCTGTAGGTGCATAGGCGTAGGAGCCGGGGGGGGGGGGGGGCAGGGGGCAAACTGCCGCCCTCAAACAATTTTCGGTTTTAACATTACGGCCCTATGGACCGTTTTGCATGGAAAGAATCGACTTCAAAATGCTTTTTGCCCCCCCACCCCCCACTTCAAATGAGTTCCTACGCCCCTGTGTAGGTGGTAAGGTTTACCCACGTTGAAGGACAATCTGACCTTGCCGCCCGGCCCCCCATCGTCTCACGCCTTCGCTATCTATAGTAGGAGTGGTGGTCAGGGCCTCATTATACCCCATGGCCATGCAGACGGTGTCTTCTGCTGTCTCAAAGACAAAGTGCTGTTACGGCCGTATGTTAGATTTCACGTCTGTATCGCCACGTTATGCACAGCCCCGAGAGGGATATTCGGTTTGTGCTGACTGGGGATGTATGTTACGAGATGCATACACTTTCACTGCACGGTGGTCCGGCCGTACCTAAGTTAATGCAGGATATTTTGACATATTTATGAAAATATGCATAGAATGTTCCGCGTTTTGCTCCTACGATGCAATTTTTACCTCCGTGCACTTTTAAGTCAACTCGACGCAAATGTAACATAACTATCTATTTTCGACGATCACTTCTCTGAAAGAAGCTGCAAAATGGAGCGTCTAAAGCTGGAGTGATGCAATGCATTTGCTACGCACTTCCCGAAAACGACCTCACTCACGCGATCGATCGGCTAGCAGTATAATACAGGACCGTCTTTAATGGACCGAAAAACGACGGCCCGCCGCTGCTTCTACGGAAGCGTTATCTTGCGTCTGCTAATGTCCCTCTCCTGATCTGGGGATGGACTCCATGGATAATCATCAGGATACTGTCACTGAGCAGTCTCGGTACATTAACCCCGGCGCACTGACTCGTGCCCCCGGGCAATGATACGCGCTGAGGACTGATCGAGGAGGTGAAGGTCACGAGGAAGCGTCCGATACGGTCAGGGTGCAGAGGAGATTCCAGGGTGACGTCATAGGAGGAGGAATGAGGATAGGTCAAAGGAGATTCCAGAGTGACGTCAGAGAGATCAGTGACGTCATGCGGGTCTGAAGAGTTGCGTCCAGCGGGAATATGGACAGGGAACTACCGTGTGTTTGTCATCTGAGATGCCGCCTGTGTAGAGGTGAAAACGATTAATGATAAATTGCTTGACAATGACGGAAACTTATCGATTCAAGTGCTAAAAAGAATGTCAAGCATTTATCAGTCGAAGGTGCTCGGACGGTCAGAAGCTTCCCCACATCAATGCCTGAACGAATTTGATTAACATAATTCAAACGTAATTCGCAACAATGACAACTGACAAGACAATGTTTCGTTGACTTAGCACCTCTGTGTTAATGACTGTGGTAGGAGGGGATGATCGCGGCCAGCCTGTCTGACGGACCCCGAACTCTCCAGCACGTTCGGGGTCCGTCCCAGCTCTGTCCGTCCCAGCCCAGCTTTGTGTCCCGTGACTCTCTGCACGGCTGTCCGTTCCGTGCCGCACGGCTGTCTGTTCCATGTCGCACGGCTGTGATTCCTCCTGTGGCTGTCCGCTCCGTGCCGCTGCGGTCTGCTGAACCCGAGAGAGACGGGCCACCTGCCCGGCCTGTTCTTTGTGGCTGTCGGGGGGACGTCGGGCTGACCTCAGTCTGACCTCTGACGCTGATCTCTGGCTGACCTGACGCTGACGCTGGAGTGACCTCTTCCGCTGACCCTGTACTGACCTCAAGCTGACCCCTCGCTGCCATCTCGCTGACCCCTGGCGGTGACCCGCGGCGGCCCCTCAGCCGTCGGTAATGCCCCGAGACGCCCGGCCAGCAGGTGATGTATTGTTGTTTGGCGGTGTGACGCTGCGGAGAGCCGAGGGCAGCCGGCCGGGGCCGACCCGCCGCCACCACCGCGGCCGCCCTGATATCGAGCCTTTCAGTCTGATGGATAGGCCGCGGTTGTGATACAAATGTTCTTTTGTTCCAGGTAAGCGTCCGAGCCGCCAGCGGACCGCTGGGTGAGGACAGATAGAGAGGGACGATGACCTTTACCCTGAAAACGGTAACGTACCAGCGTAGCCTCGCGCCAGCCGCAGGCAAGGCGCCGATACCACCACACAATCCACAGCTTGGTATGGTAATACGGCTTCACCGTCTGGCATAAAGTGGGGTGGTTTTAGTCGGAGCTGTCAGGGAGAGATGCCGTGCCGCGTACCATCTGGTGCTCCCGTCGAGGAGCCCTGGTCGTGTTGAAGCGGAGACGAAAACACTGCCAGATCGCTAAAGGTGATCTAAGAGTGCACGGTTCGATCACGCGTGGTGCGCGGCTCGATCACGGAAACGTGATGGCTCGATCACGGAGACGTGATGGTTGGCGACGGCAAAAAGACGACGGCTGGTCACGATGCGTGTTCGATCCGCCGATCCGGCGATCTGCAGTCTTCCTCGGTCTGTTGTGAGCCAGTCTCAGCCGCGTCACTCTCCCGGACGCTGCGGCCTCGAGTGTCGCTCCTGCCGCCCCTGCGGCTCCTGAGGCTCCTGCAGCTCCTGCGGCTCCTGCGCTGCGCCTGCCTCCCCTGCGGCTCCTGCGCTGCTCCTGCCGCTCCCACTGTTCCTGCAATCCCTGCGGATCCTGCGCTCCTGCGGCTCCTGCAGCTCCTGTGGCTCCTGCGCTCCTGCCACTCCCACCGCTCCCACCACTCCTGTGTTCCGGCTGTCAGGTGCCGTATGACGGTCGGAGGGCGACTTGCACCGCCTCACCGGCCATTCACCCGGCCGGGAACGGAGCTGCAGTCAGAGAACGCCGCCTGCACGATTCTCCCAGGCTGCTGCACGGTGTGAACTGTACTTCACCCTCCGTCGGCCGCCGCGGCGCCGGTCCGCGCTGCGTTGTGCGGCGGCTGCGTCGCGGTCGCGCAGTGGAACCTGAAACGGTGGCCAATTGCTGGCTTGAAAGCCGCAATGCGCGGTGTGAGCGCTGTTCGTTTACGCTGTCCGGTCTCGGTTGACGCGTTTGGCTGCGATGATGTGCCGTTCTCTCGGTGGTATTACAGCAGCCGGGCTGCCAGCCGGCGCTGTGAGTCTGACGCATCGGTGTCAGAGTCATGACTCACACCGGAAGCAGCACCACCCCGCGCCACGCCGCCGCGCCGTCCGCCGCACGTCAGCCTTTGTTCCCTACGGCCCGCGGGACGAGGTGGCCTACGTCCCGGTGCTCTGCCGGCGTCCTACCCGGCACTCTGCCCGGCGTCCTGGCCCCGTTCTGACGCCGTAAATCAGTGTCAGAAGCGTGCGACGCTGGTGCTATCCTGACATGTTTGCCTCCACGCGCCTGTCCATCGCCACGCGCGTCGCGCCGTTTGCGCCGCGAAGATGGCACGGCTCGTTTGCCACCGCGATAGGGCATACCTACCTCGCGGGCTTCCAGATAGGGAGAGACACAGTGTGTGCGGCGGATCCAGAACTGCAGCGGATCCAGAACGGTAAAATATGCTGGTCTAAAGGAAGCATATTCCAAGAAGTCCGACACAATCCTAAACCGCATCAGATTTGCCATGATTTTGTCACGATTGTCGATTAAGAGCTGCTGTAAAATAGTCATAAAGTCATGGTAAAACTTGACGAGATTTTCTTTAAAATCAGGTACGATATTCAGTCTATGGCCAATTTCAAACCGATGACGCCCCCTGGATCAGCCAGTGCTCTCTACCACCGCCACTGCTGCCGGAGCCGCCGCCACTACCAGCTACCACCACCGCTGCTGCCGGAGCAGTGGGTGCCTTGTTTGGTGCCTCGTTACGTGTCCGCCGGCGTCGCAGATCAGTCATCCATCACAGGCGGGCCGTGTAACACGAGCTGGGGGCAGATATCGCTACCGAGAGCCCTCGGCAACGGCAGCTGGGTCATTCATTCCGCCTGACTGGGGTCCTCGGCTGGGTGACTGCCGACTGGCTGGCTGGCTGGTTGGCTGGGTGGCTGGCTGGCTGGCTGGCTGGCTGGGTGGTTTGGGTGATGCTGATTGCTGGCTGGCTGGCTGGCTGACTGGGTGGTTTGGGTGATGCTGATTGCTGGCTGACTGGCTGGCTGGCTGGTTGGCTGGCTGGGTGGCTGGCTGGCTGGCTGACTGGGTGGTTTGGGTGATGCTGATTGCTGGCTGGCTGGCTGGCTGGCTGAGCTGGCTGAGCTGGCTCGGGTACCCGACTGGCCGGCCAGTGCATGTTATCCTGTATCCAGTGACATCCTGGCTTATCAGTCAGCTGTTAGCTCTCAGGCCATGCTGATGCCGTGTGCCACTGGGCTTCTGTCCGACCTGGGCTCGGCTCGACCTGACGCAAAACTTCCTGCGGTGAACGCATTG
The DNA here is from genome assembly GCA_014673585.1 of Semibalanus balanoides. NCBI lineage: Eukaryota > Metazoa > Arthropoda > Thecostraca > Balanomorpha > Balanidae > Semibalanus > Semibalanus balanoides. Next base: position 179,990 of record VOPJ01011118.1, read on the forward strand.
CACTGCAGATATCAGCCAAAGTAAACACATTGCTTGCCGGTATCGGCAGTATCCTGCCGGCCACCCGGTGTGGAGGTGCCGGCTCCCGTCGGAATAGTACCAGCCGTGTCGAAAACTGCCCGGCACGGCCGCCGCCGCCGTCACCACCATCATCACCGTCACCGTCACCGTCACCGTCACCGTCACCGGCGCAGTGGCCTGTCGCGGCTCCCACGGGCGTGTCTGTGCCGCTGATGGATGTTGTGGCTTATGAGGAGCAGTGAGGCCGGCGGGCGGGCCGTGTCGAGCACGCTCCGACGGAGCAGAAGACGCTTCGCCTCGCGGAGCAGAAGGCGCCTCGCTTACTCTACCTCCGCTCTTCCTCCTCCTCATCTTCTCTTCCTCATCATCTCTTCCTCTGTCTCTACTCTCTACCCTGACTCAGTCTATGATCTTAGCTCTACTTAATGTCTTCGCATCAGCTTCTTTTCTATATTTCCCCGCCTTTGTCTTCCTGCCTCTTCCCCTGCTCCTACTCGGATTTTGCCTACGAATATTTCACCTCAGTGCCTCTCTACATCTGTCTCTCTTCATCTGCCTCTCTTCATCTGCCTCTCTTTCTATGCCTTTCTGCCGCTACTTCTGCCTCTACCATTGCACCTCCTCTACCCTGCCTCCATGCCCCCACCCTCTACCTCTGCCAGCGCCGGGCCGTCGCGTCTGTGTCCGATGTCAGCGGCGGCGGCGGCGGCGCCTGGTGGAACAAAGGTCAGCCGTGACCTGGCGTCGGTCACGCTCCAATACTCTCCCCTCCCTCCCCGCGCCCCGTCCCCTCCCTCCCCGCGCCCCGTCCCCTCCCTCCCCGCGCCCCGTCCCCTCCCTCCCTGCACCCCGCCCCGTCCTGTTCAGTCTCGTCCTGCCCACAGGATGGGACTAGCTTGGCTATCTAGCCTGGACTAGCTTGGCTAGCTGGCTGCTGGAGTATCTGGACTAGCCGGACTAGTCCGACACGAGCCCGTTGTCAGCAATGTGGTCTCTGAGTTACAGATGAGAAGAGTGCTGCTCGGGCGTCACCCGGGCTACATGTAGGAACGGGTGCAGAACTGCAGGCAGGGGAGCTTCAGGGTAGTCAAGGGGCTCTCCTGACTTCCATGACTCCCGTGACTCCTGTGGCTTGGATTAAATGACAGTGGTGCCATGCGAGTGAAGGGACGGATTTCACGCATTACGGCGGTAGGAGGACAGGAAAACGACAGACAACAGCCGTTCAGTTACGAGTCCTTATATTGCCACGGACGCAGCTTATGGTTGAGAGGAGCTGGAGATCACAGTCGTTACCAGGCCATACCTGAAGTTTTCATTGACGCGTGGCTTGTGTCCACGCCTGGCCACGCACGTGACCACACGTTGCGATTGTGACTCGTGGTGACGCACGTGGCACACGTGGTGATGCCACACGCCTGAGTGGCTGCGCGGTGGCTGCGTGGTGGGGACGGGACAGGGGGCGCGGTTCAGCTCACCTCCCTCGCGCTGTGGAGGGGAGAGGTGAGGTGTGTTGGGGAGAGGTGGGGAGGGGGTGTTTTTGTCGGGTGACGGCGGAACGTGGAACACCTGCCGGCCCCGGACTGGGAACCTCCAGCTGCGGGCCACGGACTCGCGGCCGCGGGGCTGAGCGTGCTGATACGCAGCCACCATGATGTCTGATTCACCGAGTGATGACACCCATAGATTGCACTGGGTTATGTGGTGTGCTGGACTGCAGCAGCATTCTGCATTCGGATTGAATTCACCCAGTCGGTTTTTTCCGACATTCTGTACTGCCGTGCTGACAGCTGCCACACTGTGTCGCGTGCTGCGGGGTTGTTTGTTTGTCTCTATCGACATGCGCTGGGAGGGAGAGAATAGGGGGGACAGCTGCTCGGCACGGGTTTGTACAGGGCCAGGTGAGTTGCTGTGCGCTGTGTTGTGCGATCAATGGTTCCATGGTTACACTTGCGTTTCCGTGATTAGGTATGATCTGGTTTTCATGGTTCATGGATACCGCCTCGTTTTCGTGATAATGGGTACGGTTTCTGTGATGACCACTCGGCTTCCGGGATTACGGTCCCGTTTCCGTGGTTACGATTAGGTTCCGCGATTACGGTCAGCCGTCAGGTTCCGTGGTTACGGTCAGATTTCGTGGTTACGTTCGGCGCGATGACCGTCGTCCAGAGCGGTCTCGTGGGCACACGGCTCGATTGTTTGCCTCGCTGATAGCATCGCCTGATGGCATCAAGAGCGGGCGAACGAGACTCATCTGGAGCAGGGGCGGATCCAGCGCGGCCCGTGACGGGGGGCTATCTGGCTCCATTGACCTCAGCATAAAACCGATATTTATCAGGCAGCACGACTCTTGACCTAATGGGAGCTCCTGTAGTAGAGGACGTGTCTATATTCTATGTATCAGCAGTAGCCTGACTCCTGACTGAGAGTGCGAGAGCGTCTCTGCCGTCTGCCGCGGCAGTTGAAGCCGGGTGCGCCTCTGCGCAGTACCGCACGCGGCCGTACCGTTAGCGCGTCGCCGCCGCCGCCGCTGCTGCCGCCGCCGCCGCCGCCGCCGCTGCCGCCGCCGCCGCTGCCGCCGCCGCCGCTGTCGCACACTACTCGGTCAGACAGACTCCCAGACACGACCTCAGCGGATCTGATGGCACGAACTCAGAGGGTTTGACGACACGGCGCAAACGGAGACATGCGACTGTGTGGCCCACTGGTGACTCGTGAAGATTGGGAGCGTTACCATCCGACTGTACATTGCTGGCGTCCAGTTCGCTAGCTGGACTTGCATCTCCGTCTCTAATGGATATATTCTGCTGATGTGTTGTTTACAAATTGACAGCGACTCTGCTCTGTCTAGACATTAGTTTCTAATCGGTAGTCCATCTCCATCTGTCGGAGTATTTCGGATGCTGAACAGACGATCATTATTGTCCGATCTGCAGCTTCCTGTTTTCCACGGAAATTCACAAATATCTGTCTCTGCCAACACAAAGCTTGGCAGATGCGCGCAGTGTTGTATCTTGGTTTGCGAAGCGTTTTTTTAATGCAGTGTTTCGCTAGAGTTGTTTTTGTTTACTCCCGCAGCTGTTCCTAATACCTCAATTCGCCATAAATTGCGGGTAATTTGTTTCATTTGCGGTTTCTTTCGGGCAAATTTCGGTTCAATTGTGGTATGTAATGGATGAATGACTGTGTGTGGCGTAATTTACCTGGTCTGTCTTCACGTGGATGAAAACAACATATTTCACTGTCCAGGTCACCTCACGATGTGTAGCTCAAAGAGCTGCTCACTGGTGTATAAATGCAAAAAATGCTCCGGAAAATCGTTTCCCAAAGGCTGTGAAGGAAAAATACAAGTAGCCAAATGAGCATTACGCATTAGGTTGTTATGTGACCAGTTGTGGAGGCCTCAGATCCATTGTTCGTTCATGGTTAACCGCCGGAATGTTGTTACCTTCAGAGCATTAGTTTTTAACTGAGTCACTGGGCTGCTGCGGCAGACCACCGGCGCCCCTTTGTCGCGGACCAGCATCGATCCGACTGGATCAGTGGGCCCGCCTGTTGTCACGCCCCCGGCCCCCCCCCACCACACACCGCACCCCGCCCCATCTCCCCGCACCCTGACCCACCAGCGCACTATGGGCCAGAATCCCGATCTAGCCCGCCATAACTGATTATTGACCTCATATGACCATTTTTCAGCCTCTGGTCTTTGGTATGGGAACTCTGAGCAAGTATTATGAATTTGGAAACCATTTCGTACTAATTCCAAACGATTTAACTCATCTTTTGGTCACCAGATGGCTCTTGATTCCGGCGGGCGTAGGCCGGCCACGTATTTCGGTTTGCCACATATTCTGATTGCCAACGACTAGTACTTAGGGAGGCACAAGTCAGTCAAAAATATAGATATTGCTTTGAAATTAGTTAGGTATCGTCCATACTTGGTTCTCCAATATTATCATCCGTGTTTTTTCATGTTTGTTTTTAACCCTCGCCATACGGGTTCTAAAAGCGACATTTCCGAGGGTTTTTTCTACAAACTCTCTACGCAATCCAAGTGTAATCTTGCTGAAATTTGCAGTAAGCGAAGTCACCAACAATTATACATATGCTTTTATATTTGCATTGAAATTTGTTGAGAAAGTTGAAAGGATAATGACGTTTTAGTGACGTCATGTTGGTGGAAAGACGATCACTGTTGCAAAATCGTTGAAAATAGTTTGTAGGCAAATTGCAAACGAAAAACGACACAAGATCTCGAAAAACTACATTTTTCTATAAACTGGTGACTTAGATTTTTCATAATTTATTTTTTTTGACCCACCCAAAATAAATATTATACCTTTTAGAAAAATAACTACAAAATCAAAATTTCCAAAAACAGTTTTAAGAATACGAATATATGTGAAAGCACTGGTATGAAGAAATACTTAAACCAAATTTCAGAGCAATTTCTTTATTTTGGACGTGAGTGATGCGCTTCCTAAGTGTAAGAAACTCATAACGCTCATTTTGTGTCACTCACCTTTTATGACTTTTTTGATCCAGTTACGAACAAATAAAATATATTTTTAGTACTTCTGATGCAAACTGACTAGGTTATATGACTTGTATTCACATTTTATCAATTATGACTGTGATGTTTCCGCACAGAGCAAAATTTCGCTATTCTGGAAGTGGTCAGTTGAGGTCATTTCACTGACGCTGAGGGTCAACCGTTTTCGCTTTTCAAAACTAAACATTGCATACCGTTTTGATGCTCATATGACTGGACATGCTGGTTCTTACCGTGTTGCTCTATTTGCTTGGTTTGGAATGTTAACAAGGGGGTCCTACCTTCCCCACCTTCTCGCGGCACGGCAAGCGGCTGCGGCGTCGGCGGGCGCAGAATGAATCAATCACCCCGCTGGGTGCGGGGTCAAGTGGGGCAGGAAGTTTGACTGCCAGCAGCCCAAACCCATTGAGGGTCACTACCATGCTCGTACTTCAGTGTTATCGTGTGCTATTTATTAGATCGCCTCTTTAGAAAAACTGCATTCCAGTTTGTGATGACATTTCTGTTTTGTCAACACAAATTGTCATTTAAATCAGGAAAATCCCTACTGTTAGTTTTAAAATTGATTTCACAGTGTAGCCAAGGTTCCATTTTAACTTAAAAACATATCACATTTTATGTTTAGTTTCTATCTCTCAATTGCGTCATTGCATTGTAAACATACATCGTTTTCGAGAGCAGGCGACTCCCTGGCTGTAAGCTTCGTACAAAGTTCCGTGTTTCGGTGGCCGTTTATACTCCATGTATGAGATGGCATAAAAAACTATTATCATATTCTAGTTCATGTGTCATTCTGAACATTTTATGTATGTTCCATATCGAAATGGAAGAAATCACTCCGATCGATTATGGCGGGCTAGATCGGGCTTGTGGCCCATAGTGCAACGCCGAAACCCGCCCTGCGTCGCGTGCTCAGAACAAGACAGTGGTTGGCTTCTGAGAAGAGCTGTCTGTTGTGCAGCCGAGCTGCAATAAAAATGACTTGCTTTTGGGACCTCATATAAAACATATGGCATCGTACCAAACAAAAGTTAAGAGAAAATGTTTGACTGCCGACGTGTTTATTAGTGTAATATGGGTTGCAAGTACTGTGTATGCGACGTATTCATGTTCCATTTACTCTGGTAAACATCCTTACATTATTTTGATGACTGGGCCTCTGATCTCGATCATCCTGGGTTTATTTACCGGAAAGAATGGCTGGCGTCATCTCTGGTGGGTGATCCGAGCAGACCCTCGTCAGCACATTCCGTAGCGGCCGCCTGCCCTGCTCTGCCTACCTCAGCCAGCCTACCTACCTGCCTACCTGCCTACCTGCCTACCTGCCTACCTCAGCCAGCGCAGACCGTATCCAGTTTGTGGCGCCGCTGGGTGTTTACTGCGCCTCTCCAGAGTGATGCTGCTGGGCGTTTACTACGTCTCTCCAGTGGTGGATCCAGGGAGAGGGGTCATGGTGCCATGGCCCATCCCGTGAGCCTCGGAAGGGTCCAAAGCTGATTGTGTTTGAAGGACCCATTCTTGTTTGAAAAGACCGTTTTGACCTCTAGGGCTCATTTTAGCCTTCAGAGGGCCCACTGTAGCATTTAGAGGGACCATTGTGACCCACAGAGGCCCCCATTCGCTTACAGGGGCCCATTTTGACCTAGTGGGCCCCTGCAGGGACTTTTTGGGTAGGACCCATAGAGGTCAAGGCAGCCACTTAATCTGACTAGCCCACTATTGCTGGGTGGCGACCCCTATCACCGAATCTCCTTGCTCCGCCACTGCGCGTTTCTCCAGTAATGACTCGACCTAGGTGCCTCGCCTTTATGAGCCTCCGTCTCGCCTCTATGAGCCTTCGCCTCGCCTCTGCGGACTGTAGACGACGGAGAGTCATGTTATCTCGCGTCCCGACGCATCTTTACGCCCACGGACCGCTAGCCGCGCGGCTGGCGGCGGCGGCGGGCGGCGGAAGTGAGTCGGCCTCGTCAGTGTCATCTGTCTGCCTCGCCGGACTGCGACCAACCATGATGTCATGCTTGTCTGTCAAGACGGCGGTGGTGGTGGGTGGGAGCAAGAGCGGATCCAGAACGGGAAAAGGATGGTTTGGGTGCGGGGTGAATCCCCCAAAAGTCGCAATTATACAAAATTGGAGTTGACTTTCTCATGCATTGATACCCGATATAAAACCAACATCCATTGGTAAAACTTACGAAGGTTTTCTTGATTTAACAGGAATTGCGTCAATTATTGTATTTTATCGGGGACTTTTGTCTCCCCTTGGATCCGCCAGTGGACAGGAGTCGGTCCCTGATCAATGTTGAACAGTTGACAGCTTGCGTCGGTTCCTGAACGTTGCCGGTCGGCTGGCAACCACGGGTGGAATTACATTTTGGATGGTCTCCACGGGACCATAGAAAACTGAGAGTCCGACGATTTGTCTTTACGTGGAGATGCATCACTGTATCAGCGTGGTGTAGTGCGCATTGTGCCGCGGATTGTGCCGCACTGGCTCGGATCGGCCGGTGTTGCTCTGCTGTGTGCTATTGCAGTCTCCCGTCCTGCGCCGTGCGCGGCGTGTCCTGCGGTGCAGTATCCCTCCCAGGCGCTCCGACACCGCCGTGATCAATGCCAGTCAGCTGATCATCGCGCATCGCCTCCGGCAGTCGGCCGTCTGCGCACGATCAAACGACCCGCCACGGTCACGAACGGGGACTGGGCTGGGCAGTGGGCACTGCCTGGACGACTGGTGACCACAGCAGCGGCGGCGAGCGGCAGCGGTCAGCAGCAGCGGCAGCAGCGACGGCAGCAGCGGCAGCAGCGGGCAGCAGCGGCAGCAGGGCAGCAGCGGCAGCAGCGGCAGCAGGCGGCAGTCAGGGAGCAGGCGCGGCAGCAGCAAGCGGCAGCAGCGGCAGCAGCAGCGCAAGCTGCAGCGCAGCAGCGGCAGCGAGAGCAAGCGGCAGCAGCGCACGCAGCGGCAGCGAAGCGAAGTATGTCACGGCCGCACCGGCAGAAGCAGCCACGGGTGGCGGCGCGCGGCGGAGCGAGGCAGCCGTGGACGGTCCGCTGCTAGGGAGATGACTGCATTGGCCGACACGAGCGGACGCTCGCGGACGGAGCGCTGAACCCGCAGTGCGGTGCCCGTGTGCGTGGGCCGCTGTCCGGCGGTCGAGACCGCACTGCACATGTGCACCGCACACACTCGTCCTCTTCCTGTGCTGTTGTGAGGACCTGCAAAGTCCCGACAGGTGCTGCATACCGAGTCGGTATGCAGTGCAGGGTTCCCAGAGGAAGGCAGGTGTTTGGAGTGTGGTAGATTCGTATGTTATGCCGAAGAAACTGGGCCTTACCGAAACTTATTAGCAGCATGCCTGATAAATGAATAAAAGCATGCCTGATAAATAAAATAAAGATAAATAAATTTATAGATCCGGATATTGTAAAGTTTAAGTGCTTTCATATTCTTTATAATATTGTTATCTGAACGCTGAACCCTAACTGAGGCCAAACCGGACAAAAATGGCACGACACAAATTATTAATTAAGCCACTCTGCTTCTGTACACGTGGTGAGCCTCACAGATCCAGTGATACACAGGTTCAATGTCCGAGTGATTGCATTCCGCTCGTTGCACAACCCATCATTGACGTCGATACTGCCTGTCGGTGACTAATGCATCCTCCGCACTTCGGAAGCACGTGTTGCCGTCTGGTTCTCGTCGGACGCGGGAATTTATCCAACTGTCAATCGAACGAGTTTCAATGCCAAGGTTTTTGCGGCAGGTCTCGGCTAGCCAGGTCTAGGGTCCCCGATCGTCACAGGCTGACTCTATACGATGTTCATTGTTCATCTCCCGTCTCTTGGACCGGACGCTATGCTTGGCATGGTTGTTCAGTTCCCTGGTGGACCCTTTTCATGGTCATTGAACGACACTTTTTCACAGTGCACGTTGGACACGTCCCTGTCAACCGTTTGATGTTCAGAAGGACCGCGCATTGCTCGGCGATCTTGGCAAGGATGCTTCTCGATCCTGGAGAATACCGCGGAATCCTGGCAGGATATCTCTTGTGATCCGCGCCTCGCCTGATCCCAGCTGACAGTGGCGTCCGTTTTTACCGCCCGGTTCATTTGTTTGCTGTCGCCTGAGGCAACGCGCCAATATGGGGCTTCAATTCGCTCGGCACGAAGTTATTAAGCGGTGTTGTAACCGAAAGTGGCAAAAAATTGGCCGTGAAACCGACGGCAAACAAAGAGGTTTGCTTTTGCGTGATCTGCCCGCGTCAATGTTTATAAACGGTTTGTAAGGAAGATGTTGAATGAACGCATTAGTTTAATCACGTATGATATCTGTGTTCTGGATGATAATTACCGGTATATAATTTTCAATCACCGATGTCCCATTAAATGCCTTTGAAAAATGATTGCATCGTACCGGTTTCTCGTGAGTGGGATAGCCGGTTTGGTATCAGTCCCTCATCAAGTCGTCATCGACCTCCAACAGAGCAGAACCGCAGCTCCACCACTATACACTACCGCAGCTGCCGTCCGGGCCACCATCCGTTACTGACCACCGGCTGGTGGCTCGAGCCGGCTCCAGTCGTCACTGTTAGTAGCTGCTGGTGCTCGGACACGGGTGATCAGACCTGCCTCTTAAAGGCCACTCTTTGTTGGCTCGTATCGACAGTGGACATGTCCACTGTGCGGGTGATCAGACCTACCATCACAGGCCGCTTTTTTGGCGTGTATCAATACGGAATAAATTATGTAGACTTTTGCGGGTTGACACATGCTCCAAAGAGTGATTAGTGAAACATCTGGTTGGTGTTCCCATTTCGCTGACTGATATCTCTCGCGAGTGCCTCTCGAAGAGACCCCTCCACTAAACACGGCTCCGAAGCGATTCACCAACGGCAGATGTTTCAGCCAACTCCCTCGTTGCAGGAAATTAATTTGGTTTCTATCCCATGTAATGCCTGTTTGCAACATAGCCGGACATCCGGCATTGCCTCCACCTAGACAGTTCTGATATGAATAAGCGATAATTAATGTAGTTCATAGCGATATTGGCATACCGAAAGCTGCTCCAGCATGGGCGGCTAAGTTCTGGTTTCTGCGGTTGCTTTCACATTGCACACGATATAGTGCGCTTCAGAAGCCTTAGGGACGCTGAGACCTGTGAAACCCAGTGGAGTGAAATGCTATAACTGCTTCGTAATCTTGTCGGCTAGGGCTTTGCCGTATGTGCAAAACAGCACGAATAGAGCTAGCTACAGACAGCCTTATCCACTACTACCACTGGCTCGCCTGGGAGTCAGGAGCGCTATTTGTCAGCATAGTCTTCAAATGTGCCTTACGAGTGTACCTCAGTCATTTTAGCGATGGCTTGTACACATAGCGCTCAAACTGTATTAAGTCGATCAGCCCGAATGGTCATGGAGAGAAGCTCGTGGTCAAGTATCGTTTTCTATAGTTAAGTCAGCACACTGCCGGTACTTTTAATCTCCTCTCGCTCTTTGTTGGTCAGACCCAGTCTGTGAGGTTTTTGTTTCGCCCGTTAGCACGCGAAGATTTAATCTCCAAGGTCGTTGGAAGTGATCTCTGACTAGCTGAAGTTTACCTCTTCAGTATTATTAACACGTGTCGGCTTCTTGAGTCAGCGCAATGCCTGGCTCAAAGCTGAGGCTTGTGGCCAACAACCCTATATTAATTGCTGTTTTTATAATGTATCAGCGAGATCAAAGCAGAAACCGCAGAGACAGAAATCGATGACTATTTATTATCGACACAGAGAGAGGGTTAGTTAGTTTATTCTTGATTCACATAACAGAGAGAGGTGCTACACGGGGAGTATGGCATCAGCCGCTGAATGACCTTTATGTTCGTATCAATATGTCAAGCAGCCAAAGACAACGGTAATGACCTCGTCAACCACCAAACTGTTGAATGGCTCTATACTTCCCACCCAGATATTATCTATCCACCTATTATCAACTGAAGTCGGCCTAGTTCCGATTTCTGGCCATTGTCACCGCCGGTCTGACCAGTAGTCCATCTGAGTTCTGACCGACTGCGTAGTGCGTGCCGACTCTCAGAGAACCCCTGCTGTGCACGTGTGCACGCCTGCACGTGTGCACAGTGCACGTGCATCTCTGCTGCTCCCGGCCCCCGGCTGCGATGATTCCACTCCCGCCGAGCCGCTGCCACAGCGCTTCTCATCACTCCTCGTCTCTGGGCAGATATGACGGCGCCGCCAGTCCTGCCGCATATAACCCTGATATGAATTGCTCCCCGGCGTATACCGGCCGGCTCAGCCAGCTGGGCATAACTGGATCGGCTGAATACGTAACGGTGGCGGCGGTGGCTTGGGTCGTGGGCTGACGGCTGACTGATGACTGATGACCGATGGGGGAGGGGGGGGGGCTGAGATGTGACTGCACTCAGGAGAGAGGGACTGGGGCTATCTCTGACCTTAGAAGGGGAGTGGTGACTGGACAGAGGGCATGGGGGCTGTGGCAGACCCTCGGAAGGGTGACGGATGACTGGAGTTGACTGATGAACAGAGAGACTGGGATGTGACTGAAGTGAGGAGTTGGACTGTGTCAGGACCTGAAAGGGTATCTGGTGACTGAATAGAGGGCCGCGACTGCGTTGCTGGCTCAGGATTATCAGTCACAAACCGGGCTCGTCGACCATGGCTAATATGATTAACAGTGACTGCATCTTCTCGATTGTGGTCAGTGAGGCATTAGTGAGTAGTGACAGGACTCAGGTATCTGATGGCGTCATTTTTTGTTGTTATGTCAGCTGATTAGCCTTCGTCTTGATTGCTTAGGCAATGACAGGTGACATCAACTGGTTTGACCAGTGTTTGATGAGCATGACGAAAGCTTGTAAACATGTCAATTAACAATCATGGTTATCTCTATGCTAAAAAAGCTCAAGGTTAGGTAGGTATTATGGGAGCTGCTCTCACAGTTACCAGACAGATGTTTTTCTTCCGATACGAACTGGCGACATTTTCACCCTCTCACACACACGGCACTCTCGCCGTGCGCTCTCCCCCTCCATCACCTCACTTCTTGCCCGAGTGTTCCGTGCGATCTGCATAGGTCACGCAATCCGCCCATCACTAACATCCGCCCATCACTAACATACCGCGCCGTGCCATCTGACCTTGCCAGCAGCGGCTTCACACAGAGATCCAGTGACCGGCAGATCTTCCACGGTCGTGTTGTCGTGATGTCCCCCTGCTGCGGTGATCCGGCAGGGGGACTCGTTACTCGAACCTGTCTTGGCTGCATTGCTGTACAGGGCAGCAGCCAGCAGAACGGCTGTTAGTAAATGATGCATTGGGTGATTTGTGTAGTCTTTGTTTGTGCGTTGTTTGGGGTACTCTGGTCTTGATTTATGTTGGTCTTGCGTCGACTAATCTTGGTATTCTGTCTTATTAATCTTAGCAATCTTAGTAACCACTATGGACGTCAACAGCACAAAACTTACAATAATGTTATACCAACTGTTCTACTATTTGCCAAGACACTTGGACATGCGTAGAATTTCTCGTCATCTTCCCAACGCAGTTTCAAATTATCTCGAATACCCGTGTAATAACCCTTCCCTCCTCCCCCTACTCCCTCCCTCTCCCTCCTTCCCCCTGGGCCGCCTGGGATACAATGTGACCAGGCCAATCTCCTCTCATTAGTGGTCACTTGGAGCATGGCACGCGATTTGCATGCGTTGATGAGCGCGTCGCTCGACCGCGGCCTGGACACGCCTCAGCTGGTCTCAGCAAGATTCACCAGCTGCTGGTGGCAGCGCCGGTAACTGGACATGCGGACATGGCTGTTGGTTAAACTTCGCACACAGCTCACAAACTTTAACTTTGGCTACCCCACAGCATAGCACATGTTTCAGCTGACATGGTCAAAAGTGTGGTGATCGGAAACTGGGGATGAATCTCTCTTTGATGCATTTTTTTCTTCTTCATTCGTTCATTTTTTCAACATCCACAAAATTGTATATTGGTGGGTAATATATTTCCGATTTAGATGCATGCTCCGTTAATGTTCCATCTGTCGTGGATTTGTAGCCGTTCTAATACCTCACTGCTTTATCGATAAATATTACGGATTCGGGTACTTTTCAATTCGTACCATGTTTCTGCTACTGCTGCCTCTGTGGTGGGTTTGTAAGCGTGCCATGTCATGGTGCAGCCCAGCTGTTGGACATTTTAACCACCTGCCGACCAGCCAAACAAAGCTCACCGTGACTGCAGCGCGGCCGACCGGGCCCGGCAGACCGTTCGCTCGACCTCAGCGCGTGACTCGATATACGATGACTGCTGGCCGCTGATGTATAGCATAGCAGGCGGTTCTCGATGCTCTGCTGCCCCATATACAATGCATGATACAGACCCGCTGCAGCGGCATCAGTGCAGCGGCATCAGCTCCCAATAGCCGGCAGTCGACGATAGACGTAAGTCATTCGCAGCGCAGTCTGTTACGTGCGACATTCGCAGCGCAGTCTGTTACGTGCGACTCTTACACCCGTCACTCTGCAGACACCACCAGACTGTAGTCTGTCACAGACGGTCTGTCATCCCGCAGCAGTCTGTCACATACACCCGTCACCACACAGTCTGTCACAGACGGCAGTACGCCACAGTCCGCCACAGACTACCCACGTTTTCCCACTGTCACAGCCCGGTGGCGTCTTCCCACACAATTCCTCAACTCTCCGAAATACCAACAGACATATGTGTATCCGCTGACACCTCGGAGCCGTCCGAGCCGAGCAGGGCCGAGCCGAGCTCGGTTCCCGGGCCTGGAGGGACCTCGGAAGACCGTCCATCAGTCGCGCGTGTCCAGCAACAATAGCGCTAATGGGCGCTGCGGTGGCAGCGAGTTGGGTCGATGGTCAAGATGAAGTGGTCGGCGCTGGTGACTGGCGACATTCACGCAATATCACTGTGCAGTGTATTGTCCAGCCGAACCTTGGTCGGTCGACGGCAGATGAAGATGGACGCCTAGCCACTCCGAATGTCTGCATGATTGGGAAATACCACTAGCTTATGATCATGACTTGAGATTCGTAAATAATATTGCTTATTATTCTAGTCGTGACATCGTGACAAGGCCGTTTTTTCCTCGACTTCGTGACGTCGTGGCCCACTGGCCTGTTGTAATATCTGCACGCATCACTGGACTGGCACGGGTCAGCCGGTCAGCTCAGTTCGCTCTACCCTATACACTTCTGCTGCTGGTCCATTGTGGCGCGGTTCCTGTACCTGGCACCAAACCGCAGACAATCGGGTTGCAATCGTCCGGTAGGGGTCAGGTCGACCGGTCCAACTACAGGGTCCGTTAGAGGGCGGGTATCTAAGGTGATCTGAGGGTCCCGAACCAAACAAGCCGACTCCAAGGAATCGCATCAGGGGTTCGCATCGGGGGCTGTGATTGGCTCAGAGGTCGGTTCCTAGATCGACTCGGAGATCGGTGGTGGGTTGATCGGATCCTCGGATCCGAGTATCGGTAGAGATCGGTGGCTCTGCGTGTCGGCGGGGTGGCTGTGGCGAGCCGGAGCGCGGTGGGAAGGTGCAGGGCCCCTTCGTTTCCTTCCCAGGCCGGCCGAGCCGCCGACACCTGTCTGCCTCAGGCGTGGGAAGCAGTTGGTACCGCCTTGGTGCTGTAATGATACCCACACCCGCAACGCAGCCATGACATGCACCCGAGCCGAGCCGGGCCGAGCTGGGTGCGCTGAGGTGAGAAGACGGAACGGTGCGGTGACGGCTGAAATGGAGGAGTGGGCAGGGGTGCATGGGACGGTGCTGTCCCGGTGGGAGGGAGAGGGGAGGGGCGCTGTGAATCATTTCTGGCGGTGCTAAGGACCCGTTCGTCTTAAACCCCAACCGTTATCATCCAGGACCCGTCGGCGAGGCTTGAAACAAAGCCACTTTAAAGCCCCTGGCACAGTCGTCCACTCGCTCAAGGCAACCGGACCGGCTATTAATCCCGTGTATATGGTGGCACTTCACGGAGCTAGCACTGGGCCTGCAGGCCTTCCTGCTTGTAATGTGTTATGTTTGTATTCCCTGCGGGCAGGGGCTTGTAAGTCACGGTATGGCAGGTTAGACCAGGGACAAGATCAGTGGCATATCCAGGGCAGACCAGGGGGACAAGATCTCAGGGGGGCATGATCCAGGTGTGTAGTATCCAGGGTGCAGATTTCATGGGGGAGATCCAGGGGGAGAATCCTAGGTACGATTCCAGGCGCAGACGCAGGGGCCAGATCCAGTGTGGCAGGAGTCCACGTGGGACAGCCAGTCCTGGGTTGGAACCAGGAAGATTCTATGCCGGCATCGGAGCAATGGCCCACAAACTGACTGAAATCGGTCAAATTCGTCACATTCCCTGATGGTCTTAAGAAAACTGCGAACAGTTAGGTACTATTATATCGGTTATTGTGAACAAGTTCTCACTGCAAAATGAAACAAGATCCGATGAGTGTTGGGAATTTGGTTGACTTCCTTGCATTTGGCCCTCAAATCAATGTATTTGTCCATTGTTGATCCCCAGTGATTTCCGTTCAGACCCGGGTCTTCAGCTGTGATCCATCGTCAGACCAGACCCGGAGGTCCGGTGGCAGGCCAGACCAGACAGCTGGGATCGCGGTCTGGTGGCAGACCAGACTAGACAGCTGGAATCGCGGTCCGGTGGCAGGCTAGACTAGACAGCACGGCTCGCGGTGCGGTCTGGTGGCAGACCAGACTAGACAGCTGGAATCGCGGTCTGGTGGCAGACCAGACTAGACAGCACGGCTCGCGGTCCGGTGGCAGGCTAGACTAGACAGCACGGCTCGCGGTGCGGTCTGGTGGCAGGCCAGACCAGACAGCTGGGATCGCACGTATTGGTGGCGTGCAGCGCAGTGTGCATCTCGATGTCTCGTGACCCCCGGCTGATTGGTTTGACCCGTGGACCGCCATGAAAAAGTGATCCTTCACTGACCGCGGCCGGCTGGGCTGGGAAAATCACAGCTTCGGAGGGGTAGTGTGTATTTGTAAATGCATACTGGATTTGGGCTCCGTGATGTTTGCGATGGCTACTATGGTTGCAGGTTTCATTATAACGTGATGCGTGTTAATGATGATAAAGTGCATATTGCCTTGGCCAAATGGTTTTCCTGAAAAGTGCGTGAGGCAAGATGTATATCTAGGGCTGTGCACTGTGCAGGTGTGCTTTCAATTCACGGTTTCATTAGACAACTTATGATATCATGATGATGAGTAATGACGTATGATTATCTTTGGCAATAAAGAAGGATGAGAATTATGTCATGCAGGCTGAAGCATCAGCTCGTTTGATGATACATATTTGCGGAATTATATAGGTATGTTTGTGCAACCAGCAATTAAAGACAGTGATCACGAAGACCAGCAAATAAAGCCAAAGTATTACAAATGACTTCCTCGTTAATCTTGGATATGTCATAAGACCATCTGGAACGGGGAGGTCACGTGTGAAGGACTATCCGAAAACGACAGGTCACCATAAGGGCTATCGGAGAAGGGCAAGTCATTTGGGAAAACCTCTTGACCTACCATTTCATTTGAACATGACGAATCAACGATTTAATTTAACTAGGTTTCGGCCATATCTATCAATTTCACTCCAGTGTACCGTGAAAAGAGCACCACATCAGCTGAACCGACAGTAGGCGGCACCAGATGAGGACCAGGGTGTCATTACCGGATCAGACCGGCATTTGTGCGTCCTTGACTCCCCTCACCTGGGTCATTAAGTGAGGCAGGGGAGGGAATGAGTCACCGGTCACGGTACTGACCACCCCCTCCACTATGTCCACTTTTGATAAACCACTTCCTCTCTGTCGGCGTCGGGCGGCTGGCGACTGGCGGCTGACGGCACGCTGCAGCCTTTTCAGGCCGGGGGTGCGGCGCTGCTGTCCGGCCGTCCACCGCCACAGCCTTTTCACGGAGCTGCGATCATACGCCGTTAGTGAATCATGTCCCTTACATAGGCTGTCAACCGGGCAGGAGTTTTACCGCACGAGTGCGTACCCCTACCACCGCTGCCGCCGCCCGTCGTCTGCCGCCCTTCTCCTCCCCTCTGTCAGTTGCCACCACTGGGGCCGCCGACACGCCGCCGCCCCCAGCACCGCCGCACTGCCGCCCCCGGCACCGACACGCCGCCACCTTGCTGTAGTCAGGGCCAACTGCGGTTTTGTCCACCTGCCCGGACGTCTGTGAAAAGCGCCCCGGGACCGACAAATGTCTGTGAAAAGCGGCACGACCAATGCATTGAGCGGAGTCAAATACAGCGTGTTTGCCGAAATGCGGCCCACTCACGGTCGCAGCGCGGTCACTCACGGTCACTCACGATCGCAGCGCGCTGCCAATGGTGAGTCATCGCATATGTTGACGAGCAGCGCTGGTGTACGATCTGACGTATTGTGAAAACAGACGGAGATGCGGGCAAACCATTGGCACATCGTTGATGCCACGAGGGACGCCCCATTTACATCGATGCGTCAATGTTGGATGCGGGAAAAAGCAAGCCATTCTCGGCTCGGCTGGAACTACCGGTGACGAATGCCATCGAAGCGTTCGGGTGGGTTTAATCGCCGTCAGGGCTCGCATGTCTGCCTCTCACCTGCTGCCCGCGGCTCGATGAAGACGCTCCGGAGCAGCTATTGACGGGGCAATCGGAGCGATCGAGCGTCTGGAAGAGTAAACAGGCTCGGCCGAGGAGCGTTCGGGCGGGGCGGGGCGGCGGTGTTCGATCGGGGCGACTGTTTACGGCCAGCAGCAGCGCGGATCGCGATCCGCTCGATCCGCTTGACCTGTTCGATCCATTCGATCCACACGCTCTTTCCGAATCTGATCCACTAGTTAAACTCGTTGAGCTACATGATGCTCAAGGAAAAATAAAAAGAAAAAAGAAAGAGAGAAAGAAATAAAAAATGGGATCCTCGACCATGGTTTAAGATGAGAAATAACGCCACCGAGACATGACGGGCTCCAGGGAGACTTGTGATAAGGCAGAGCAGTGGCTGACTTCGAGCCATGACAAATATACTGCAGTTCATAGCGTAACAGGCCGGTGGTAGAGTCTGAAACATGACAGCGAGAGACTGGTGCAGTAAGACAAGTCAGTCCGGCTGGATCTCTGACATCACTTTCTATGTTAACCCTGTCAACTACACCTCTCAATCGGTATCGATATCGGCACCAACTTATCGGTACTGGTATCGGTGTCGACATTTGATCACTATCGACATCTCCACACCTCCCACAAACACGTCCCGACAACTGCCGTGCTGACACCATCTATTATCCCTGGTCAGCTGACTGTTAGTCCCTGCGCGTGTGTGTGTGGGGGGGGGGGCGGCACGCCGGGTACCCACAAAAGCCCCAAAATGGGGGGGGGGGCAGTGCTGTGACCGGCCGGGGCGGTGCGTGTGGCCCTGCCGCGCCCCTCCCCCGGGCCACCGTAATCCTAGCCAGTCACGCAGCCCGTGATGCAGCCAATCGGGACCGTGTCAACACTTACACTGCAATGTCGATGATATCAAGTGAAAAGAGAGCAAAGTTCCAGAAAATAAAAATAAAGAGAGCGAAAATCTTTGGACCGAAAAAGTCCAAAAGATGGCCAAAAATATACGACTGGACTTGACCGATGACATCAGTTGGGCGACTAGTCGCAGACGAGCCAGCCAATCACCGCAACGGCAGTGGTGTCTGGCTGGGAGCGGCGACCCGACTCGGTACACCTGTCTTGGCACGTTGGCACACGTGAGTGGAATGTTCCAGGATACAGTCAGTTAGCCAACGGTGATACACGTAGCACTGGGACTCCACTGTGCAGCTGTGGCGAGTGAGATGACCACATCGCACATATCTGGCCCAGTTGTAGGAACTAGGAACGGTGACCTATCTCCTGAGAAAGAGACGGTCATCGCTCCTGGATCAGTGTTCCTGGATCATCGCTTCTGCATCAGCGTTCCTGAATCAACGTTCCTGGATCAGCGTTCCTGGATCGGACGTGACGCCATTGTCTCAGTCATAGAGCCGGAGACGGGCCGGAGCCGGGACGGCGCTCGGTCTCACATGCACGGCCCATTACCCTGTGGTTCTTCGTGACGCAACACGCACAAAACAATGCGGGCCGAGGCCACAATGGAGCGTCACAATCGCCGGCGGCGGGCGTAGCGAGCAGTGTACGCTTCGCAGAGAAGCTCGGAAACTCTGAAGCGCGGATCTGCGTCCGGTCGAAAGCTGAAGGGATTGCTGGTGACCTGCAGGCGCGGGAGGAGCGTGTGGTGCGGCGCCCCCAGGGGTCAGCCCCGTCGGTAGCGCTGATGCCCTGAGACCCGCTCTCATGTCTTCGCCAGTGTCACGTATCGAGATGCTCTCTTGTCCCGGTCGGTCATTGCAGGCAGGTAGCCATTTTTTATCAGGGGGTGCACGTCGGTAAGAAATTGTTCTTCAGACATATTTTGTTGACCGGGGTGTGGGGGTAGGGTTGACTCAGCAGAGAACGCCATTCTGTCTAATGTAAATGTATTTTGTATTGGCCCCGTTCCCGCCCCAACCCCCTTAGCTACGTCCTTGGGTCCCTGTGCGTGAATGGTGGGACTTAAGGAGTTTAAAATTGATTGACGTGGTTCAAATATTTCTTCCCTACTTTTAATAAATTTTAGCAATGGCTGTCCATTACATTTTTCGGTTTTGTCAGAGATGATTTCTTAGGACTGTCATCAAACTGCAGCCTGCTTTGTTCGTCCCTGACCAGCCAATGCCTGAGTGTCTCCGTCCCTGTCCCCGTTTCCTGTCAGTCCCTCTGTCCACGCTCTGTCTCTCGGTACCCACCCTACTCCACACCGGAAGCACGGTCTCCCGACACAGTGCCATGTTTTCGTGGCCGCGTCGGAAACGGACGTTACCCTCCGGCCGCGTGGGAACCTGCGCGGTAGCCAGCTCTGCACCTGGGCCGGTACTCGGCACCGGCCGGGGCCTGGGCTTGTTTATCACCGAATCACTCGACCCTGAGACGGTACTGGGCAACGAGGCCGGTTGGAGGAAACGGAGAGGATTACCTCAGAGAGACTGAACCTCAGCGGGTGGAAATGGAGAGGATTACCTACCTCAGGCTCAGGGAGACTGAATCTCAGCGGGAGGAAACGGAGAGGATTACCTTAGAGAGACTGAATCTCAGCGGGTTGCGTTGCGGCTGAGGATTCAATAAAGCGCCGATGTCTGTGGACAGCTGGACGGTCCTGGTCGGCCGGGATAGTGGTGGGAAGATAGGACTATTGTTATTCTGTGGGTTCTTTGTCTTGCGACCTGCTTACGGATAGCGGGCTATCGTTGCTACCTTCTGCTCTTGAAGGTAAATCGGAAATCCCACCACATAATAAAGCTCGCGGCCGTGTGGATAGATAATAAGCTCGTTTCCTGGCGTCCGACTGACCACATGTGCGCAGCATTTGTCTTCGTATGACCGCGTCAGGTCAGTTGGACGCGCTCGTCTGGTTCCCGCCCCGGCCTCTTCTTTTTCCCACTTCTGACCGACGCTGGCCCCGATATATGTGACCGATGCGTGTTTATTTCCGGCGTGGACGAGGACGCGCATCGGTGGCACTGTGGCGGCGAACGGCGCGCCGAGATTGCTGCGGCTGCGCCGCTGATGGCGCACCCACGTCGCTCGCATCACTTGCGCCGCGGTCAGCCGTGCTGGGTGATGGTTCGGTGGTGTCAGTCGCCTTGTGTTGGCTCACCCTCAGTCCCGGCAGCAAACCTCTTCAGACTCCCATGCCAGTTCTCCAGTAGACGGCGCTGCCTCCAAAAGAGCGGCGCTTCCTCCAAAAGAGCGGCGCTGCCTCCAGCATAGCGGCGCTTCCTCCAGCATAGCGGCGCTGATTTGATCACGGAACTGCAGACCAGACATGTGTCAAGATTAAAAACATCCAAGATCAAAGATTTCTAGGATCCAAGATCTGGGATCTCGTTGGATCCTAGATCCCGCAGGATCATATTGTTGTGAGATCCCGTGAATCTTGGATCCTGCAACAATATTTTTCGTAATCCTATGGATCTTGGATCCTGAAGAAGAAGAAAAAAATAAGGGATCCTGTGGATCCTGCATCCTGGAAAATTAGTTTGTCGTGCAGGATCTTGGGGACCTTGGCTCTTATTTTTTGGCTTGGAACCTGTCTGCTCCAGACTATACCTGAACATAACGAGTGCGCTCGGTTCGACTCCTCGTAGCTTATGATGAGCTCTGATTAAGCTGGGTCTGGAAGGACTCTCAGATTGAGTCACAAGTTACTGCACTTGTGTGTCAGCCACAGAATACTGCCTGGGGGTGTTTTACGGCTAAACCGCACCTAGGACACGTCTGTGGAAATGCTAGAGTTAAATTAAACCAGGATATTAACGATGTTGGCGAGTTTTTGATTTGATAAAAAGCTTCTGCTTTGTTTGGATACGGATCTGCTTGAGTGCATCAACTACCTCCTGCGGTTTCGTCAGCACCGTTTACACGTGTTCCAAGCTCCTCACCCGGCGATCCAACCAATCATTCACTTCGAAAAGCATGACGGCCAATGAACCCGGATCGGGTGCTGCCAACGTGCGTGAGCGCTGGGTGCGCGCTGCGCCGGGCTGTGTTATGTTTGGACCGCGTCCACCGTGCACGATTAGAGCGGAACCGATCACCGCCCGCTTGGCTAGTGGCTCGCGCGGCGTTCCGCTTAGATTTGCCCCCAACGCAAACAGGCCGATTTAGAGCAGAAACTAGGCAATGGGTTCAAGTTTCCTGGTGTCTGTTCGGTGCCACTGATAACGGAATTACAAGAGTTCTGGTGCTATTAGAGCGACACCATCGAGCATGCGTGTTTGTCTGAGGCCTGTCGTGCCGGCACGTTTTCCTCCTCGATCAGTTGTACTGCAACGGCTGATTGCATCGGGACAAAGTGTAGAACTACGCGAGATTGGCAGGCTCATGATGTTTTCGTGTACTCGATTCTCACCTCGCTGAGTTCGTGACAAAACGCTGACAAACTTGGCCTGTGATATCTTAAAATGTCATCTTATACAAAGTTCAGATGCATTGTCTTGCGATTTTCTTGAGAAAGTTCTTTAGTATCCTTTTTACATTAAGATTCAATGGAATGCGGGTTATTCAGCATTTGGGATTGTGTTGAAGGTCAACTCGGCGGTACCTATATGGTTAATTGGTAATGCAGGTCTGTTTGGTATGCGGCCCTGGAACTCAGAGTTACATTACACGAAACTGGGCTGCAAGAGGCACCTGCAGTGACCCAGCTCGGTTTTATATAAATCCTCCGTGGCTCCACTGACCTAACCATACATCGGTTTAACGCCTGAAACAAAGTTCCTATTTTGTACATTTAATGGCTGCAGTGATTTGTTTGTTGCCAGCTAAATTCATTAGCCTAACTAGTTTATTTAAATGCACTTATACGTGTGAACTCACTCAGGGAAATTGAATATGAATGTCTATTGGAATATGCATGAGGCCTGTAGGTGCGAAAACTTGCAAGTTGCATATGAATTTCGTTCTTTGAACATGAAGTATGCCAACCATTGCCCAAACTCCACTGTTCACCCCTGCAATTTCTGATACAATTGATCACTTTGTTTTGACTTTGAAATAAAGTCCGTATAAAAGTGTATTCCTATAGAGCCTCTGTTATGTTATATCAATAATCAGCCAGTACAAATATAACTTTCAAACATGTCTCTGATCGTGCTCCCATTACCGAGCAAAAACACTCACCGTTTGCAAATTTCGCGATTTTTTTTTTCTTCTTCTCTCACTCGATTGCAACATTTCGGAGCATTATTTTTCAGCCACGGGTGCGGCTTAATCTCGCTATGTGTGCGCTGAGTCCAATCCCACTCCGTCAATCACCCCGCACACAGGCACGCCATTCGCGCACCACCACCACCCCACGCAAACACAGGCAATTCCGCTTCCCGACACATTTAGCCACAGCTCGTTCATTTTCTGCGGGCCACCCATCACCGCTCGCCGGGTGCATGGGGTCCGATTAAGCCCACAAACCACCACCCCTTGCCCACAAACCACCACCCCTTCCCTCCCCACCCCGCCGGCCGGCGCCCACGGAAGCTATCTTCGCTAGCTCCAGTTTCAGGGCGTGCAGGCTCATCCTCATGACACATTTCATCAGACGCGGACCCTACCCCGACCATATCCGGCACACTGACCGAGCTGGTGATATAAGACCGACACAGCAGCGGACCAAAGGGTCATCGGGTCGGTGATATAAGACCGACACAGCAGCGGACCAAAGGGTCACCGGGTCGCTGGCGGTGCTGTGGGTGAATGAGGAGCTCGCAGTGTCAGTGGTTGATTGGATATCGGTTTGGGATTTGATGCGTGTTACTCGAGAGGAGTTTCCATGGTGGCCATTGCTGAGTGGTCAGCAAACTTTGCTGACGCGTTCTGTGAACGTCTAGGAGACTTTTCGCGGTCGGTTTTGATCTGTGCTGACTTCTTCTGACCTCTGCTGACCTGTGCCGATATGTGCTGACCGTTTGTCCCGCTGTTTGCAGGTGGTGCTCGCTCAGACGGTGGTCAGCCGTCTGCCGGACGTGGTCCGTCTCGGCTCGGAGGCAGAGGCCGCCACGGACGAGATGCGCCGCCTCCTCCTGCTGGTGCTCGGCTGCGCCGTCCAGTGCAGCTGCAAGCAGAAGGTGGTGGACAACATCAAGCTGATGGACTACCAGACACAGCACGCCATCGTCGAGTGCATACAGCAGGTCAGTCGGCTGTTATGTCCTTCCTACGTCATCGGGAACGAGACGAAACACGCCGAGTGCATAGGTGCAGCAGGTCAGACGATCGGAGCGTGATTTTGCGGCATCATGACGTCACGGAACGTCATCATGACGTCATTGGGCGACATCCAGGCGGCATCTTGGTGTCTTTGTTTCGGTCTAGCACTGCCAAGTTAGCAATGCTCTCGGACACAGGGTCTCTTGCAGCCTCTGACAGATATTGCCCTCGCCATGTAACACGGATACTGTAAAGCCTCTGCATCTGAAGTTTATATCTACATGCCGGGCATAACAAAGTCCGAGCAAAAAGAACGGCTGTGTAGCCATGGCTGCTGCTGAGATAGAACGTAGCGAGTGGCGAGAAAATCGGCCCTGAACTCTCAGCCGCGCGAGCTGGACGAACAAACAGCTTTGTTCTGGCTGGGAGGCCGCGCTGAAGGCGTGGAGAGGGAGACAGGCAAGGTTGTGTGCTTGACGGAGGAAATTCGTTAACATTTAGCTGTGCCGTGTGTAACATTTATATAATATTTAGTAACAGTCCAGTAACACTAGGGAGAGTAACTGTAGAAACAATCGTTCAGTAACATAAAAATAATGGCTGCAGCATTGCGACTTTATAATTTCCACGTCCATTGAGGTGCACGCCGCTCGATCTCGAACTGGTGCGAAAAATCTATTACCAGGACTCCACATCAAAGCATTGTGCGTGATATTAACATTGCTATGTGTGCCTTCTTATGCTCATCCAACGCCACACTCCCAGCCATTATTCCTAATTACCATCCCATGCGGCCTGCGTCCCACGGAGCAATAGTCTCCCCTCCCCTCCGTGACCTTTATACGTTCTCCGCGCGTAATTCTTGTGGCAATCTCCGTCCAGATCCCGGCGGTTCGCTATGGAGGGCACTCGGCCACAGCACCTCATGGGCACGCAATCAGATAATGACCCGGGTCATCCGAGACCCTGAGTTCCGAAATTCGGATTACCGCTGGATAGGGAAAGGTCTCCCACTGCCCTGGTGTGCGGTATATCATGATAGAAACCCGAACCCACCAGCAATGTTATTGATGGGCGACGCTACAGTGTATAGTGCTCCGTGGGGAGGTATGAATCTTAGCTTAAGTCAGAGAGATTTCTACTCGGGTTTTAGTCTTTTATCTACTGAGACGTCTTCTAAAGCTCTTTTAATGAGCTGAGAATGGGTTGAGATTATTGCTGTCCAAATTTTCCGGGACTGCTCTTGATAAGTGGGAAGACGGATTCGCTGCGATCACATATGATGTATGCTGAATGCTGATTTATTGTAAGGGTTTGCCAATTCGGAGGGAGTGTCGAGTTTGAGTCTCATCTCCTATTCCTGGTGCCCTGTGGTCGGCCTGGTGGTCTGTCTCGTGACTTGCCATAAACAGACAGACAGACAGACAGTTAGCCGTTTTCACGATGGGTTATTTTGCGCGAAATGTTTTAAAACATTTTAAAATGTTTTAAAATGTTTTAGTAGTAGCCGCTTTCACGATGGACCAATTGGCGAAAAAACTCGCCCTACGGTCCCATACGGCGAGGGTTAAAACGTTTCTCGCAAATTAGCCCATCGTGAAGACGGCTACCACTGAAACATTTTAAAACATTTAAAAATGTTTTAAAACATTTTGCGCAAAATAAGTCATCGTGAAAACGGCTAGTATGTCGCAGTGACGACCGCTGTCCTGTTAGTCTGGTCAGTTTCACTTCTGTCAGTCTCGCTTCTGTCTGTCTGTCTGTCTGTGTCTGTCCGTCTATCTGTCTGTCTGTCTCTCTGTCTCTGTCTCTGTCTCTGTCTCTGTCTCTGTCTCTGTCTCTGTCTCTGTCTCTGTCTCTCTGTCTCTGTCTCTTCTCTGTCTCGTCTCTCTCTGTCTGCTTCTCTGTCTCTGTCTCGTCTCATGCTCTGCTCTGTCCCCTCGTCTCTGTCTCTTGTCTCTGTCTCTTCTCAGTACTCGTCTTGTCTCTTCTCTCGTCTCTGTCTCTGTCTCTGTCTCTGTCTCTGCTCTCGTCTTCCTCTCACGTCTCCGGTCTCAACGTCTCCGTTCTTCCGTCTCCATCTCCACGTCCCCATCCCATCTCCATCTCCATCTCCCATCTCCGTCTGTCCTGTCTGTCCTGTTCTTGTCTATTGACTACTGCCTATACCGCAGGCTGCTCTCCTGACCACTCTCGGTGCCTGCCTAGTTCCGTTGCCACCTGCCGTATGTCTCCCGTTCCGTCCTTGGTTGTGGGTGGTCCCGGTGGAGCGGCCCACGGCTGTCGTCTTTCGGTCCAGGTCACCCGTCCCCTCGGGCTATGTTTGCCCACCGCGCGCCACGCTCTGCTTTGTTTGTGTGTTTGTGAGCGGGGCGCAGTGCGCGCGCACGTCGCACGGATTAGACGCTGATTCGCCTCACCTGTCAGACGGCATTCGGCACCCTCTCCGCCCCCTCCCCCCTGAAGGAGTGTATGGGTGTGGGTGGGCGCAACATGACCAAAACAGTCAGTGCGTCCATGGGTCTTAATTATCATCATTAGAAGTGTGAAGGTGGTCTGGACAGTATCCCACGAGACAATGTCGTCTCCTTTTGTGTGGTGGGGCTGCAGGCGTGAGTTTGACGTCAGTGTTTCGCGAAGTCATTGCCATATATATTTCACATTATTTGACTGTGCCGATTCTTTGCATTGTATGCGTCATTTGAATGGTTGCGCCCTACTCGTCTGACGTGTTCGGCTTCTATACGCAATATGTCGACGCGCTTCCGTCTTACGTCATCGGCAGTCGCCGGGCGGGTGCAGAGAGACCTGGTGATTATCTCTCCAGTCTACGACAATGAGGAGCGCAGGGAGCTCCGTGGAGTGTGATGCAGCCCTAACGAACCCACTGGTCTGGTGACGTCGGTCCCCGGCGAACGATCAATGTCGCTAGCTGAGTCTCTGGCGCCAATGGCTGACCTCGGATAGCAGCCGATGGCTGACCTCGGATAGCACCTCAGCTGGCAGTGGATCGCTGACCTCGGATAGCACCTCAGCTGGCATTGGATCGCTGCTGCTCCGCGCTGCTACCAGTCATCGCTTTTGCTATTCATTAAAATCATAAAAACATGTCCGGCTGTTTAAAGGTTGATTCTTTTGGTTGCTTTGCCTGGATGCGATGGGGTGTGAGGAGTCGTCGGCTATGCTGCTGGAGCCAGCAAAAGAGGTCACGTGACGAAAAATTCATGAAATGAAAAGTTTTAGATGGCCGAATTATGGATCCAAGGGAGGGCCAACCCCGCCATGCACCCAGTAATGGCCCAGTACCACCTTAAGTGGTCATTCTGATTATTATTTATTTTGCATGCTAGTAGGTAGGGGTACCAATAGTTTGTATACAAGTTATACATTTAAAATATCTTGTAAATGTGCATGCAAGGCAATGCATTTTAATATGGTCAATTCTTGATTTGACCACACTAAAATAATGTTCTGGACTTTCTGGGTTCGAAAGGTTTGCGTCTTTTTCTTCGGGGACTGTCGGGGGGTCCCGCGACACTAAATCGACCGACACACGCGCAGCTCAATTACCTCGCTCTCCGTACGGAATCCCAAACAGGCCGGCGTTCCACAACTGTTGTCAACCGTCATCAGTTGTTTTAGTGCAGTCTGTGAAGGCCTGCGCGCGGGGACTCCAAACACGCGTCAGCTCAACTAGCCACGCCACCACCCCTGTCACGCTCGTCGCCAGCTCGGAACTCCGGTGACATCTGGCCTCGAGTGTGACACGTGCCCCGTCACAGCGTCCGCTGTCTGAGCTGTCACGAGTGTCGCCAGCCAGCATCCTGTCCTTTTTGTGCGACAGACCTGTCGTCGTCGAGTAGCCGTCTCCGCTTCCGGTGGGTTCCCCTGTCGCCTCCCGGCAGAGAGGTAGTGATCGTTGCTGCGGGGCAGCTGTGTGGTATGGTGGGATGGGATTCCGATCCGCACTCTGACCATCGATGAGTCTCGGTCCGCTCGTCCTGTTCGGCGAAATGAGATATAGGAGCGTGATTGGCTTGGATACCGTCGCTGGGAGACGATGGGTCAGATGACAATGTCGCTATCGGAGGTTACGTTTCAACAATTAACATGCAGGTAAACACTAATATTAATTCAATGGATCTCCAGGGTTCACTCAAAAACTCTCCCTCCCGAAGTGTGAACTTATTTAAGCTTCACAGTTGTTAAATCGGAGCATACCGACCTCCCATTTAGCCACCGCCATGCTGTACTTTGCCTCGCTCTGAGCTCTGTCCCTCCCTCCTTTCACAGTGTTGCCTACGTTCCTCCCCATGCCATGCCGGACAGTGCCTCTCCTTTATCCCTCCGTTCTTACAGCCTCCCGTACCGTTGTGCCTGGCGGCGCCTCTGATCCCCATCCCGTGCGATAGCCTGTGTAAGCCATGTTGACAGCCCTGTAGGCGCCGTCCTGTAATGAGATGGGTGTGGGTATGTGCCGACTCACGCGCGCACACACCGGCACGTCTGGTCCACCGTACCCCGCCCCCTTCCTACCCAGTCTCGGCGGATGCTTCCGGTACCGGTGGAGGTGGGGGTAGGTAGGGTTGAGGGGGGGGTGACGTGACACGTCTCCAGATCATTGCACCGGTGACAGGTGACTGACATTGTCGCAGCTGCCGGGAAGAGCGCACAGTAGACCTGCGTAGCGCGTACTGCGCCACCCGGGAATATTATTGCCACATGGCCGCGCGTGCCACACGATCTGTACGTGCCTCGCGTGGCTATCTATACGGCTCCCTCACGGTTTTTGTCGGATGCTTGGTTCGTTTCGCCCTCGCATCCCTCAACAGCTCTGTGGTGTGTTAGAACAACATCAAAGCATTGAGGGTTGGGCCCGTTGCCTTAATAGACCCATATCTTGTCCCTCCGCTCTCCCCGCTCCGGGCTGTATTGATTATTGGTGTTACCAATCCTGCATGGCGTTGTCTGTTGTGCGCGTTGCGTACACGACTGCCTGTTATGGTTGCCTGGGGAACGTAACGGCTGGCTTGGGAATCGGTGCAGTCACTTAGCCAAGTCGGCACTCTATCTTCGGTCGCCGATCTGCTTCGCCCCAATGGCTACTGGAGCGGCTAATGACTTGATGCGATTAACTGCAGTTCGGGTCCGTGGCCACTCAGCGTCCGTTACTGTTATAAGTGCACGGGTCATTTTTTTATATTTTAACAATGGGTGCAAAAATGCTATGCTGTTGATCGCGCCGTTAAAACTCCCACATACCTCGAACAATGGCTGAGAAGGCCTGACTGACTACTACACGCTATCTATCTGAGCAGGTAAGCAAACGGATAAAAACAAAACAAATACAAATGTAATTGTAATCTGGAATAGCTGCCGAGTGCTCATGTTGAAAATAAGTTTTTAACTGATGTCAAAGTTATTTTTGTGTTGAATGTTAATCCAGTTTGTCAAAAATATGTAATTGTTGTCTGCGTATACGGTATATATTCCCTTGCGAGCCTTGCGGGAGCCTTTTTGACATGCTAGCGTTTTCGTGCTAGACCCGTAAGCCACCGGATGCACGGTATTGGAAATATAATGACCGGCCACACCTGAGAATGGGAGGCTTAGCTGTGGTCATTTGCCGCCTTCAAATGACCAAATGCAGGCCGGTCTTCTCACGCCATGGGGTGGATCTCTCATTGAAAGGCCAGTAAAATGTCCAGCCAGCACCCCATTATTGTTATTAGCTCCACTTTGGTCAGCTGTTTGTCTCACTGACGGTGCCAAAGGTGAACTCTTCAAAGCAGTTGGAGGTTTTGGTTTCATGGCTGTTAGTGAACTGGTATTGTTATGTCCAGTCACAATGTGCTGTAAAACTAGTCGACTTCACTGACATTTTCGACATTTGAAAGGTGGAACTCGTAAACCAATGAATACGCATTCACATTTAGACATAGCGATAACAAACTTCCGGTTAAGAATTACAAACGAACCAAACTTCCGGTGGGAACCGAGTAATGAATGTCGCCTATTCGCCTCTTGTGCATTATTTTGGACTTACACGTTCTGTATTTTGCTCCTTTATCTCACATGCACCGAACGTAACAGCACCCCCTTTTTGCCCACGGTTTTTACCCTCGCGTTTATCTGCCATCCATTGTAATATTTTGCTGCTCTTAGTGCACGCTCATAATGAACATACTTTCGATCTGACTCAAACCATGCATGCGAATTGGAATATGGTAATACACTTTCTCATGTTTATATAAAATATACTTCCGTAAATGCTAATTCCCCATAGTTCACATGCTATCATTACATCACTATAGCACACATACCCATCGAAGTTCCGACTTCCGTTGCACTAATGCCAACGTTGAATGTATCCTGGAAAGTACTCGGTCACTGTTCATCCATCGATCTATCCTAACCGTCATGTTCGCAGTACCCACATGACAATGCATGCATCGTCGTAAGTCAGCCGTGCATCAGCAGTATGATGATGACGGATGATCACAGGGTCCACGTCATTGACTCGGGGCATCAGCCGATGGGTGGCCCGGCACCACAGGCTCCCGTTTCATCCGAGTCATCCCTGTGTTGTCTCAGGATAAACAGCTACTGCAGCCGACGCACCATCAGCTGTCTGGCTATGGTGTCTGTCTGCGCTGCCAGTGCTGTGTGTGGTCCGAGGGCGAAGAGGATTGCAGATGTTGGCACGAGTGCGGCGGTGCCTTAGGGGGCTTATAGCGTGGGTGGTCAGTGGTCACCAGCCGTCACTTGTAAATACAAACAAATCAGCCGACCCTCTCATGAACTGTTCGCTTCCTCTTTCTCTCCCATTGTATCACCCGGTCCTCTCACACCGTTCGCTCTCCGTTTCTCTCCCATTGTATCACCCAGTCTCTCATGCCGTTCGCTCCTTCTTTCTCCCCGTCGCCACCTGGTGCACTGCTTGCGACGTAGCCCGTGGGGCTGCAACTTCAGCGCAGACGAACCAGCAGCGGACCCCGCCGACTGGCCCACTGCCCTGCACTCTCCCTCTCCTGTGCCCGCCCGGTCCTGCGTCGGTGCCCTTCCCACCCTGTCTGGCAATCTAGCCCGGGGCTATGGCCACGCCCTCGCCCCCCTGCTGACCATGCAGGACACGCAGCCTCTGTACGTCACGCGGCCTTCGGAGAACTAACACTCGGGTTCCGGCAGACGGTCTGATCTTATCGTCATCTGAGTGGGCGGGGCCGCCGCACGCGGAAGGGAACTGTAGACGGCTGAGAACGGCGAACGTGCGCGCGTTGGGAGGTCCTGTACGCGTATTGCGATGTGCGTTGTGATGTAGATTGGTAGCTGGCATCCAGTTAACCTCTCATTGAATCACTACGAAGGTCGCTTTCTGTTCACTTTATATAGTGGACCAATGGCGTCGCTTCCTGAAGCCAAAACAATGACTAGGCTGAGAAAGGGTCCTTATTTTGTGATATACATGACATTCGACAACCTTTTGCCGGATATTCTCGAATCAGAATCTGCGCATTCGATGTTTCTCTTCGCATACCTCTGTCAACATTGCGACATTGCAACATTGCATACCTCGCTCCAATTACATACACCCCTTTCCCATATGTCTGACGTCACAACTTGCTCTGACGTCACGTGCTCCCTCCGGCAGGTGACGGACAACCCCGAGATGGTGTGGACCCAGGAATGGAGCGATCAGCAGGCGGCGTCAGAGGACGACCCCCATCTGAAGCTGCTGGTCGGGCACGTACGCCGGCTGGTCCGGGAACGAGACGACCTCAACATGGTGAGAGAATCACGGCGACTGAGACACTGAGGCGCTGAGACACTGAGAAACTGAGACACTGAGACACTGAGACACTGAGACACTGAGACACTGAGACACTGAGACACTGAGACACTGAGACACTGAGACACTGAGACACTGAGACACTGAGACACTGAGACACTGAGGAACTGAGGAACTGAGGAACTGAGGAACTGAGGAACTGAGGAACTGAGGCACTGAGACACTGAGACACGACTCACTGTGTTACAATGGGACATACAGCGCTTAGGGGACTGATATACATGTCGGGTCAGTCAGAGGGCGAGACAGTCTCAGCGTCAGTATGGTGAGATATGTGTTCTGGGTTGCTGAGACACACGTGGTTTGACTCACTGAGACAGACAGATGCACTGGAACATTTCACGGCTTTGACCAATTTGTTTTGGCGAGAAGTTGAGTGAGCTAACCGTGAATAGCAAAGTCATACACTGAGAAAAATGGTAGAACGCTAGCCGTTCTCAGAGAACGTTTTCCGTTCTCATTTGTCCTATTCAAAACAGACCACACAAAACGAGAACCTTAGGTGGTTATTTTAGAGCGGTTAAAATAAGAACAGTTTCCGTTCTCACCGTTCTCATGGAAGAACACTTTCCGAACTTTTAGTAGAACACTTATCGATCTTTTAGTAGAACACTTTCCGACCTTCTAGTAGAACACTTATCAAACTTTTAGTAGAACACTTATCGACCTTTTAAAAACCCTGAACCCCAGTAACCGTTCTCAGAGAAGAGCAGTATCCCAGCAGCCGTTCTAAAAAAAACTCGGTTTTCCTTCTGATTGTAGAACTGTATCCGTTCTCATAAAAGTTCACACAGGGTTCTGAAAACGTGTGGTCTAATTTTGAATAGGGAAAATGAGAACCCATACCGTTCTACTTTGAGAACGGTTTCTGCACTATTAAAAGGCAAATGATAGCGAATAACATGTATTAAACGACTCCAACAAACACAACGCCTGGTGCAGGGCACGAGGTCCATGATCGTCCCCGACCGTCAGCAGTTCTCCACCACATAAGCAACTTCCAACGAACACAACGCCCGGACCGGGCCTGAAGTAACCAGACAAGCCGCCATGCGTAACGCGGCATGAGTTTCTGCTGTCCGGCACAGCAGGTCGCGTCACAATGCCGCGTCACAAAAACAGCAGTCTAGCTTCAATACGCAATACGAACAATCGAAAACACAAATCCCACTGACTGATGAGAGCGCAGATTGTTCATGTACCTTTACACGCGCACAATGGAGTGGCCTCCTGATAAAGACACATACTGGAGGTCGGATTCAGAATCCATCCCCCCTAAAATCCAGCAATTAGTACAGAATTGAAACACCAGTCTACTTCTCAGATCAGTCCTCCAACTTGATAAAATGCATTTTATGCGCCTAAAATCTGGCCATTAGCACTTTCTGAGTTTAAACACTATCATTGAAGGGGAGAGGACAAAATGAGACGAGATATGACGCAGCCACATACATAATAAATACAAAGATGCTTCACTTCTTTCGATATGATACTTCTTTTTAAAATACACAAAAGAATGGACAATACTTGCATTTGCTCACCTTTCCTATTTTGCAGACTATAAATTATCCTCGGAAACCAATTTAATTCTATCCACGAACGGAACAGACCGGAAACTCTCAAGACTCGGCTCTTCTTCGGTTATAGGGCCTTGGCTCTTTGCCTCGACTTGCTTTACATAAGGCTTCTAAATGACGTCATAATCAAATAATTATGTTATATTTCAACATATGAAGTATATAAATTCCCTTGTCTTTTTCTTTTAACAACGTGGTAAATACAAATTAAATTAGAAATGTTTAATTTTGAACATATTTTTAGTATGAGGTAATGCTAGCCGCATTAGTTATTATTATGACGTCAACGTCTATTCCCTGTAGAAAACCGTTGGTCCCACTTGCAGGGTTACCATGGCAACCACCGCTTGTTCGCCTAAAAAAGCAGACAATGAGCTCAAAAGTGAGGCAAAAGTCAGAACCCTAGCCGAACTTCTGGTACGCCAGCTGCGTACCCTCAGAACGGAAAGCGTTCTCATATAAGAACACCCTGTGACGAATCTTCTGAAGAACGTGTTGAACGCGTCACGTGAGAACAGTCAAAAAATGGGGTTAAATGAGCTCGTATAAAAAAGTTATGTGAGAATGTGAGCTCGAAACTTGGCGTTATTTTAGAACGTTTGCTAGGTGTTCTCAAACTGTTCTCTCAGTGTATATGACTTTGTTCAAGACGTATTTTGTTTTAGTCTTTAGCCACAATTTTATTTATTGGTGGCTCTTGAAACAGAATTCGCTTTTATCAGAAAAGTATTTTAGTCAGCCTCTGATGGCCAGTTTGTCAAACTGGTGTGCCACTGACATTTCATGCGGCTAAAATTCAGCTACCTCTGTCTCAACTTCCAGAGAACTTTGCAACTGAGACTCGCTGCGCAGTTAAAAGTACCTTGCAGGGCTCCTGGAGTTATACAATACAATTACATGGATGAAGCCGCCAAACGGATGACGAGACGAAACCCTTTACAAGTTACTTTCTTGACTGTTTGAGCCATAATTAAGAAGCAAACTAACTAACGACGTTCATTTTATTTTAGTATATCTAACGCGGAAAATTTTGCCGTCATTGCTATAATATTGTCATTGTTATAGCTCATACTTTTTAGAAGAAGTAAGACTTTTTGGTGGTATTTGTTTTATCAGCTTAGAAACACGGTACGGCAAGAGCAGATGATTTGGATCTAGTTTGACCAGTTAGCTCAGTTTGTTGGAAAGGGAAACACAAAGCTGGCGTAATCATATGCTGTATTTTATCTTCAAGTTATAGGTATAAAGAAAATTGGCGTTAAGCGATGTAATACCAATGTTGACAATGGTATTTACACAGTGTATGAGATAAATATAAACCACATATGAAATCAGCCTGTTAGGCTCTGGATCTTCTTCCTATCTTGAGACGGGTTTCCTGTTCTGTTCGTCGTCACATCCAGCCTATAGATTAGATACATATCTCTCGTGTCTCCATCAACCGCGAGGGTCGAAGCTTGTACTGTAGCCAAAGGCGGACAATCGTTAAAAACTTGCTCTTATATTACGGAAACTTAGTAAACTGAAACAGAATGCAAAAGAGGGCCCTGAAGACTTTGAGGCCTAGGATTGCAAATTTATGTAATGTGTTGTCGTTCAAGTATGCATTATAAATGTGTGATTTCTCAAGTATTCAATTTTCCATGTTTTCAAGCAAAGTTTCATCGCGTTTTCGTCCATCTCCCAGCCAACAATTAACTTGGGCACTGATCGGGCACAATGGTTTAATCCCATTGTGCTCGATCAGTGCCCAAGTTAACTGCTGGCAGGGCTGTGACGTTCGGTTGTGGTGGTCGCGGCTCGGTCAGTCAGGGCGCAGTCCGATGGAACGTGTCGCCCTCTTCCGGCGTCTGGCCGCGCCCGTCACGGGCTGTGACGTGCCGCGTGACGGTCTGTGACGCGTCACGGTCACGGCCCGCCAGCTGTCCTGACCTTCACCGGCCACCGCCGCCGCGTCTCCGCACTCAGCAGTCACCGCCGCCGTCACCGCACTCACCGGTCATCGCCACCGTCACCGCACTCACCGGTCACCGCCGCCGTCACCGCACTCACCGTTCACCGCCGCCGTCACTGCATTCACCAGTCACCGCCACTGTCACCGCACTCACCGGTCACCGCCGCCGTCACCGCGTTCAGCGCTGAGCTAACAGGCGCCGAAAGCTGCCGCATAACGACCGTATAGCTGCCCGTTTGTCAGATTGTTGCAGGACTGAAAGGATTAGAGTTCACAGAAATAGCCCTGCGACGGCGTTTTAGCCGTATCGTTTTATGTACAGTTAAAACCGGATGTTTAGCTCATCTTTAAGCTGTGTTTTTTTTTGCCACAAGACGTTATTCTGTCATCATGAAATGCATAACAGAATATAATGGAAGGCATCCTCTGGCTGGTAAGGGTGTTTTTCGCACGATTATGCGTGCTTTATGAATAATCCGTTACAAATTATACCACTTAGTTCGTGGGAATACAAGGCCTTACTAGAAGGCGGTAGAAAAGTGCAACGATCGCAAAAGTAACCATGAAAACAACGATGATTCGGCTTACCCATTAATTAAATATCATAACGTGACTATCATGACCGACATCTGTGGTCATACTCGGTTAAAACATGCATCGGATGTGGAAACATGGAGTGCCTTCTTTAGTGGAAACATGGAGTGCCTTCCTCTGTTGAGGCCTCATGTGCTGTGTTCCTATTAATCGACATTTAAAGTCGTCGGGCTCTCTATGGTTCCGTGTATTTTTAAATATCAAGAATACGGAGATAAAATATTAATGACAGCCTTGAGCAAGCTGTTATCTTTGCTAGCAACAGATCATTCCTCGGTATGAGTCGTACCGGCCTTAAGCTGATCGTACCTGAGTAGTAGGTACTGCTACTGTGCTGCTTCAGTACGTGGTGTGTAGTACAGCTAGGGCTGCTCCAATGCCTTAAAACTGAATACTCGCACCTACCTACGGTAACGGTCATCGGAAGCTTTTGATGCATACTTACATATTTTGTATGCGTTTTTCGCAGCACGAATAATAATAATATCACAAAAACGTGCATTGTGTGGCAAGTTTGGCCGATTTTCTAGGCTCAGGTGGCGTCATCTCAGCTTCTCTCCCGCTCCTATCCCGCTCCTCTCCCACTTATCTCCCGCTCCTCTGCCGCTCCTCTGCCGCTCCTCTGCCGCTCCTCTGCCGCTCCTCTGCCGCTCCTCTGCCGCTCCTCTGCCGCTCCCTGCCGCTCCTCCTGCCGCCTCCTCTGCCGCTCCTCTGCCGCTCCTCTTCTGCCGCTCCTTTGCCGCTCCTCCGCCGCTCCTCTGCCGCTCCTCTGCCGCGTCCTCTGGGCCGCTCCTCTGCGCTCCTCTGCCGGCTCTCTGCCGCTCCTCTGCCGCTCCTCTGCCGCTCCTCTGCCGCTCCTCTGCCGCTCCTCTGCCGTTCCTCTGCCGCTCCTCTGCCGCTCCTCTGCCGCTCCTCTGCCGCTCCTCTGCCGCTCCTCTGCCGCTCCTCTGCCGCTCCTACCGCACGCTCCTCTGGCCGCTCCTCTGCCGCTCCTCCGCCGCTCCTTCGCCGCTCCTCTGCAGCTCCTCTGCCGCTCCTTTTGCCGCCCTCGCCGCTCCTTGCTGCGCTCCTTGTCCCGCTCCTCCTGGTGCCGCTTCCTCTGCCGTCCTCTGCGCTCTTGCCCGCTGCCTCTCCGCTCACCTGCCGCTCTTCCGCCGCTCCTCCCGCCGCTCCTCTGCCGCTCCTTCGCCGCTTCCTCTGCCGTCCCCTCTGTCCGCTCCTCTGCCGCTCCTCTGCCGCTCCTCTGCCCCGCCCCCCCTCCTCTGCCGCTCCTCTGCCGCTCCTCTGCGCTCCTCTCTGCCGCTAACCTCTGCCGTTCCTCCGCCGCTCCTCCGCCGCTCCTCTGCCGCTCCTCTGCCGCTCCTCTGCGCTCCTCTGCCGCTCCTCTGCCCGCTCCTCTGCGATCCTCTGCGCTCCTTTGCCGCTCCTCCGCCGCTCTCTGCCGCTTCCTCGTGCGCTCCTCTGCCGCTCCTCTGCCGCTCTCTGCGCTCCTCTGCCGCTCCTCTGCCGCTCCTCTGCGCTCCTCTGCCGTCCTCTGCCGCTTCCTTGCTGCCGCTCCTCTGCCGCTCCTCTGCCGCTCCTCTGCCGCTCCTCTGCCGCTCCTCTGCCGCTCCTCTGCCGCTCCTTTGCCGCTCCTCCGCCGCTCCTCTGCCGCTCCTCTGCCGCTCCTCCGCCGCTCCTCTGCCGCTCCTCTGCCGCTCCTCCGCCGCTCCTCTGCCGCTCCTCTGCTGCTCCTCTGCCGCTCCTCTGCCGCTCCTCTGGCCGCTCCTCTGCGCTCCTCTGCCGCTCCTCTGCCCGCTCTCTGCGCCATCTGCCGCTCCTCTATCCCGCTCCTCTCCGCTCCCTATCCCGCTCCTCTGCCGCTCCTCTCGCTCCTCTACCGCTCCTCTGGCCGCTTCCCTCTAACCGCTCCTATGCCGCTCCTCTCCGCTCCCTATTCGCTCCTCTCCCGCTCATGCTGCGCTCCTGTCCCCGCTTCCTATGCCGCTCCTCTTCCCGCTCCCCTATCCGCTCCTTATCCGCTCCTCTGTCCGCTCCTCTGCCGCTCACTTTGCCGCTCACTGTCCGCCGCTCCTCTGCCGCTCCCTCTGCCGCTCCTCACTCTGCCGCTCCTCTGCCGCTCCTCTGCCGTTCCTATCCCGCGCTTTCATTCCGCCGCCTGCTCTCTCCGGAAGACAAGAGATACGGGACGACCATTAGCCCGGAGGGCCGGATCTTCCCGTAATAACGCTCACTAGACCAGCTCGCGGGGGGGGGGGGGGGGGGGGGGGGGGGGGTGAGGATGGCCGCCAGTAACCAACCACTCTGTGTGCCCCAGGCGTGCCAATGGCCTGAGGCAGGCGGAGGTGAAGGTGGTGCCGACGGCTATTTGTGAAAGTCGGTGGCAATTCGCTGAAAGAAGCACTGAGGATTTAGAGTCCCAACATCGCCGAAAACCTTCCCGAAAACCTCCCCGAAAGCCTTCCCTGATTCCTACTCTGTATTCCAGTGTGGTTTTGTTGATTCATTTTATTTGGCATCCGGGGCACGGAGCGCCGAAGGGAAAAGTTTCCGTGCTCCGAACGTTTTCCATCGCCTTTCGTCGGTGGCGCTGCGGCTGCAGCGGAATTAGAATTCCGCGGCTCTTCCTGGAATTGCATTCGGTTTCATCGGGTGATGGTATGATCTGGTGAGCTGAGCCGTTTCCAAGTAGGCCGATCGAGTCAGGGGTCGCTGCAGCGCAGCGTTCAAATTACACCAAGCCGCGGTGTTGTTTATGTATGGCCACATCCAGCCATCTCACGCTCGTTAATTATCCCATATCACCGGATAAACGCTATTTGGCGTGATTTGATGGTCCTGCATCATGTTATAAGGTCAGTAAGTGTCATGAACGGAAATGGTGCTGTGTACGTACAGAGCGAAATGCGCTTCGGTGCCTCCTTTGCAGTGTGAGGGACGGACGATTACACCTGCCCGGGATTGCCGCTTTTTGCAGCTCCGCGGGACTGCTAGATGCAGTTGAGTTGACCGAAGCGGAAATTAAAGTCTTGAATACAAATTACGGCGTATGTTATGTTGTCCTGATTAAATAAGATTTAAAGACGATATTCGAGAATGCTTGCTTTTATTTGAAGGAAGGTGAGAGCGGTGTAGGTCGTATCTTCTCCGAGTCACATGGTAACATTTAAGTCGAACACCAATGGCTCACTAATGACACTCGCGAACAGTTTATACACAGCGACAGCAGTGCACCGAACACATGGTGAAATGCTGATGAAATGATGATACATGATGAAGTTGATTGCCTGTGTTTCAGGTCCTTGCTCAACTCGCATATTTCTTGTAGGCATATCTGTAACTGTCAGGCACGGATCCAGAATTTCGGTCAGGGGGCGCCTAATCAAAAAAGTTGAACGCACCCTACGGGCGCGGCATGGGCGCGACCTGACTCAGGGGGGTCGCGCCCATCCGCGCCTGACCGCACGCTCTCTATCCATACACCTACTATATCTATCCGTGTATCTGTGTGTACCCGGTGTGACGCCGTTCTCCCTCTCTCCGGCAGCGTCTGGTGGAGCTGGTGCTGCAGGAGCACCTCTCCGAGCGGGGCGGCAGTAGGCCCCCGGACAGCCCTGGCCAGGCGGGACCCCGCTCCCGCCAGGGCTCCGGACAGGCGGCCAGCCACCACCTGCAGGTCGAGCTAGCAGACTGCAAAGCCAAGCTGCGCAAGGTTAAACAAGAACTGTGAGTATAGAGTCGCCGCCACCATGCAGCCCTGGAGGCCGCCCAAACACATGCAGTGAGGAGGCGCTTTGAAGCAGGAGAGGAAAGGTTTACGATTTCTGAGCGCTATCCGAGGAGTGGAAGAGGAAGTTATGCGGTATCTAAACGTTTTGAAGGTTTGATGGAATGTTTGCGTGATGTTTACATCGGTGATGGTATAGGATAGGTTTGTTTTCTCAGAGGGATTAAATACGGAAGATCCGCGGGAAACACGCGTTCCGGGTCGCTGCTTTTTGGTTGAATTTTAGTTAGAACTTAAAACTACCTGCTTAGCGAAAAAAGAAACATACGGATATACCGTCTGTCTTTTTGTTGTCATTGTTCAACCAAAATACGGACAAAACGCTTATACTTTTTAAGGTCTTGTCGCGTATATCTCCGTAATACCCAGCCTTCAACTCGGCTCTGATATAACAAACCACTGTGAACAGGAAAGCTGTTGCACGGCTTGGCGCTGCTTTCTGGGACAAAATCAGAAATTATAGCTTTTATCTCACCTGTTCCCGCGCGCATTGGCGAGAGTTGTTACCCTTCTCTGATCGTAGCATGTGTTAGTCACGAGCGAACCGTATCTGCGTTCCATCAGTGGCTTGTGGCCTGAGCCCCATGCTATTGAGTGGCACGCTCGCGGGCGATCGTCGCCTCTCTCGCTGGTTCGCGAAGCCTGCGTGTTCCGGTCCTGTGTCGCACGTGTTCCTCATGCCCCAGTCACTGCAGAGTATCAGAACATACCGTCACCGGTTCTCGGAGGAGATTAAGGCGCCGGAAGTGACGTATTGGGGCGAGGTACCAGTCGGATCAGTCGTGACTCCAGCGACCCCACCACCGCGCGACCCTATGCAAAATACGGCCGGCTCTGTGTCTGAGGCTTGTCGACCGAAAGACGGTGACCGACAAACTCACATCCAACCGCACGAGCCCTCGCGTCACCGCGACATACTGGCACTGCTCGCCTTGAAAGGCCTCCCGCGAGCTGTCACTCCTCCGTGGGCCCGTGTATTGTATCCGGGGTCTTCTCCGACCTCCGGCGTCCGGGGCAGCCTGCACGTCATGCTCCTGGTGTTGACTCGCTGGAGCTGTGAGACGGACAGACGGCGTCAGTGGGTCGGAACGGGGTCACCGTGAAGCAGCTGGCGGTGGCGCTGACCCGGTGAGATGAGGTCGGCCGGCAGTGCAGGTCAGTGGTCGCGATCGGCTCCTGTCGGGCTGTCTCGAATCACGGAGGCCGTGCTTGGTAGGCCGGTTTAACGCTGGGCTTGGAATCCATTGCTTCCAGGTTTGGATCTGGCTGCTGCAGCAGCTGCAGAATAACTCGCCATGGCGAGTTATTCTGCTCTCCCTGCTCTGGTCTAGGGCAGCGTGACATAACCGTCGATATGTGCGTACCCAACAGTCATTTCAACGTAAAGCGCTATTCCCACCACAACCTCTATCGGCCAGCCATCGACGCTCCGATGTTGATGAGCAGCTCGCATTGAGCACACCCGACTCGTTTCGACCTGTGCGGGTGACCCCGGCACACCCGCAGGGCTCGCTCTATCCAGAGGTCACGCGGCAGCGATCCGGCTGACCCTGGCCTGACCGCTTTACTCGACCTGCACGCCGGCCCCGGCGCGCGCCCCAGATCCCATTTCAGCAAGCCGTCGGCACCCCGCCTCTGTGAGTTAGGAGTCCGGAGTGGCCGGACGCGGTGGGCCGGTCTTCCGGAGCGCGTGAGCAGAAGGTCCGGCAGTGGCTGACCTCTGGTGACCTCGAGTCACCCGTCGGTGACCGCTGGTGACCGCTGGCGATGCGCCACCCCAGCTGAAGATGCACGCTATTACAGTATCTGAAATGGAACACGAGGCGTAATTGACGGGTTTTTCTAAGCCGGTTGTTGCACTGGATGGCTCCCTGGAAATGACAAATCAGCTGTTCCCATGGTATTCGTTCCCAGCTCTAATGTCAGCGGCTGGTGGATATGTGATACTACACAGACCACTATGTAGCGGCTAATGATGGACAGAAACTCATTATGATGCCGATCGGGTCACTGGAGCCAACTGCGATGCATTTGGGATAAGGATCCGGCTGTTGGTGTTGCACTTTGGACAGAACCCTAGCCGCCCTCTGTCTGGCTAAAGTTCAGCTCCTTTTTGTTGTGCCGGGTTACGGTCAAGCTTGTACGACGTCTGTGGCTATTTACCGTCATTTTTTACTTAATATAAAACGTTTCCCATTTCCATTATGTTTATCTCTTACATTCACGATTTACTAACTTTAGGAGTTGATTCGCATTTGCCAGGGGCGTCTCTACGGGGGAGGGGGGTAGACCGGGTCCTGCCAGATTCGCAGGATTTTAACATTAGCCCTATGCGGGGGCGCTGGCCCACATCCCTGACTGGCCCCCGAGCCCCTAGCTACCCTCCCCACACTTTAAGTTGTGTGGCGACGTCACTCCTATTAGTCCGCTTATCGGGCTGGACCAGTCTCGAAAACCCATCGAGAATGATTTGAAACGGGGTGTGAACAAACTAGGAAACCCTGATTCCTCTCTAACCAGCCAACTAACCACCGCGCCGGTCGCACCATCCTCCAACCATACCATGGCATTTCTGCCTCCGACACTCCCCCCCCCTCCCCCCGACTTCGAACCCGGACGTGCATCGGCAGGCGGTCGGTGGTGGACGGGGTCTAAGATACTGCCTCGGGTGATGTATTGCCCCCGCCGGCCACGAAAGGATATCGAGTCTGAGCGGTAAATCAGAACCCTCCGTGGCTCGGTGCAGTTCAGTTCAGTGGTTCAGGCGCCGGCCCGGGTGGCAATACAAAGCCACCGAGTCTTAGAGTCAGAGCCAGAGTCGGTCGGAGTCGAGAGAAGCATGATGAAATAGAGTGAAGAGCCTCTGAGTCATAGAGTCAGAGTTAAAGTCAGAGCCAGAGCCAGAGTCAGAGTCTCAGGAGCATGAGGCATTGCCCGGCCGTGGGTGAAATGTGTCCTGTCCCGCCGGAGATGACCACAAAAACCAGCCTGGAATTGAGACCGGTATGATGATGCAGTGGCTGCGGCGGTGGCTGAGTTCTGTTATGCCGGGGGAGACTGCATTAGGCGAGCAGCCGTTGGTGCGTGTGTTTGCGTTTTTGTTTGTGTTTGCCTGTGCGCGTGTGTGCGAGTGTGTAGACCATGTGCCCAGCGTAGCCCGCCCACTCAGCCCCATCTCATCATATCTCATCCCAGCCCAGGCCAGGCCAGCCCAGCCAGCCAGCCAGCTGGCCAGCAGGCTAGCCCTAGCCAGCCAGACCCAGCCAGCCCAGGCCTCAGCCAGGCAGCCCAGGCCAGCCAGCCGCCAGCCAGCCAGGCCAGCCCAGCAGCCCAGGGCCAAGCCATTGCCAGCCCAGCCAGGCCCAGCCCAGGCAGCCCAGGCCAGCCCAGGCCAGCCACCAAGGCCAGCCCAGGCAGCCCAGCCAGCCCAGGCCAGGCCAGCCCAGGCCAGCCCAGCCCAGGCCAGCCCCAGGCCAGCCCAGGCAGCCCAGGCAGCCAGGCCAGCCCAGGCCAGCCAGGCCAGCCCAGGCCAGCCAGGCCAGCCCAGGCCAGCCCAGGCCAGCCCAGGCCAGCCCAGGCCAGCCCAGGCACAGGCCCAGCCAGCCCAGGCCCAGCCCAGGGCCAGCCCAGGCCAGCCCAGGCCAGCCCAGGCCAGGCCCAGGCCAGCCCAGGCAGCCCAGGCCAGCCCAGGCCAGCCCAGGCCAGCCCAGGCCAGGCCCAGGCCAGCCCAGGCCAGCCCAGGCCAGCCCAGGCCAGCCCAGGCCAGCCCAGGCCAGCCCAGGCCATGCCAATCCCATTCCGTTCTACTCCATCCGTCCCAGCTCAGCCAGTCGGTCGCCGCATCAACCACTCGACACACTGGGCTCCCACGATTCATATGCGCTGTGCTCGGCTCAGCCCGACCTGGCCCGGCGCTCCTCGGCTCTGGCCTGGTCTGGCCCGGCGCTCCTCGACTCTGGCCCGGCCCGGCGCTCCTCGACTCTGACCCGGCCCGGCCGCCGCGCCGTGGCGGCAGCGGCGGTGCCGTTGACTCGACAGCCACGCTGCCACCGCCCTGGGAACGCACGAACACACACACACACACACACACACACACACACACACACACACACACACACACACACACACACATACACACAGAGACGGCTCGGAGTGGCCGCGGCCGCTAATTGTTTGTAACTGCTCCATTGTTCGGAGCAGTGCGTGCTGTGCATCGTCCACCGCCACTGGTGCCGCGACGACCTGTGACTGATGGCTGAATGAGTGGCTGAGACTAGTGACGACTGATGACTGAATGAGTGGCCAACGACCTGCGACTGATGACTGAATGAGTGGCCGACGACCTGCGACTGATGACTGAATGAGTGGCTGAGATGAGTGGCTGGCCAGTGGCGACTGATAACTAACTGAACGGTCTTCCAGAGCAGATCGTTAGGTCTTCATGCATTGTAGCCTTCTTTGAGCCAAAGGCAGGTCCCATGTGCTGCCGATTTTTATGGAAGATCGAATGATCCCGGATTTCGTTAATCGGATTATATATTTTTGGGAATAAAGCTCGTGGTTTTGCCTATGTTGTTTTCGCAGTAGGTGTTTTTTTTTTGATACTCTATGGAATTTTCCACATGCAAACCTTGCATACAAGGTTGCATGCCATTAAAATTCTGTATACAGATTTAAATGCGATTATGAGCATTTAAGGAGTGTGCCTACTTTTTGTTGAAAATTCAAATATTTTTATTACGGTAAGAAGCTTACTGCTTGATTATTGGTTTACGATAATTTAACGTCTTGGAAGCCCCTTTAGTTGATTTTTACTTATTCTGTTTTGAATTTTTGTTTCAAAACTCAACAAAACGATCGTCACTATAACAGGAGTTAGCGAAAATGTTACCTATAA
Source organism: Semibalanus balanoides (assembly GCA_014673585.1). Classification (NCBI taxonomy): domain Eukaryota; kingdom Metazoa; phylum Arthropoda; class Thecostraca; order Balanomorpha; family Balanidae; genus Semibalanus; species Semibalanus balanoides. The sequence continues at coordinate 224,039 of VOPJ01011118.1, forward strand.
TGGGCGCACTGGCCAGAAGCTAACAATATATGCTAGCGTATGTAATTTAAGCAGCAATGCCTTCTAGTGCTGAAGCTCTCTGCGACTATGATAATTAAGCTATCTGCCAGAATTGATTTGGCGACTTTGGAATATCTCAGCAACAAAGATGATTCTGGGAAATGAAGTTACATGCTTAAATTCAGAAAAAATATGTTCTACAGACTAGTGTCAACAACTCCACATGACCAATGTGAGTAGGCACACTCCCTTTAAATGGATTGTCATGTGGTGTTATGGGAGGGGGAATTTGTTCCCGATAATGAGTAGACCGATTGTGACGATTGTCGACTTCCCTGGCACTGCTTGAATGATGTTGAGAACCAGAACCGCAAATCGCTCCACATTTTCCATCCATCTATATGATATACCCTCTGAACGTATCACGAGTAAACTGTCCCTGCCACGCCACGCCCCACGGTTTCACTGTTACTGTGCGCCGCTGCTGCACTACTGTGACTATAACAGCTGTCTGTGTTTTCAGTGAGGAGAAGACTGAACAGCTGCTGGAGCTGCGGGAGTCGTGCCGGAGAGAGCCTCGAGCGGAGACCAGAACAAGCACGACCTGAGCAAACTTCGAAGCTGAGTAGGACTCAATCAGAGTCTCGTTCATGCTTACGGTCAGGCGTCCCTGGTCACTAATCCTGGGTTCACAATCCACGTCTTGGTTCGTTTTGATGATAGCGACTTGCATTATTAAGGCTCTACTCACAATAATTTAACCTGAATATTTCCTTTAAGTCACTGTTGTCCTGGTCTTCCGGCTGGATTTACAGGGTTGTTCCCAGCACCAGGTTTTATAAAGATTGCCTCGTGTCCACCAGTTATAATTAGCCGACAGTTTGTCGGCGATTTGCTCGAACAATAAAACTAGGCCGTCTTTTGTCAACTTTATGTCATATGAAGACCATTAAAGTGTTCCAGAAGACAGCGCTTCGTATTATACTCGTGCCAGCCTCGCGTGCCATTTGTAATTATTGGATGACGTGCAAATTGCATAATTATAGCTCGTTAGAAGTATTGAACGAACCAGCAAAGGGAAGTTAACGATGCTCTAAGTTAATTAGCGGTTTGAAGTCCACTCTTGTGGGTTATATTCCCGGACCACTCCTTCTAAGCTGCAGCCTGAAAACTAAGGTCAGGAATGGCGCTACACTGAGTCCTGCCCTTTGCCCTGTTTGGTGATCGGACTTGCGACCTATGCCCACGATTAAACCTCATGCATCATCATGTTGCCCCATGACCTGACCTTTGACATTATCTGAGAACCTGTGGCCTGCGCTGCACTGTCCTGCCCCGCCCTGACCTGTGACGCACCCTTCGTCAGAACCTGGAGCTGGTGCAGGACGCTCGCGCTGCCAAGGCGTACCGGGATGAACTGGACATTGTCCAGGAGCGGGCCAACAAGGTGGACAAACTCGAGGCGGAACTGCAGCGCTACAGGGATAAGATGAACGATATCGAGTTCTACCGATCACGAGTGGACGAGCTACGCGAGGATAACAGGTTAGTCTGCCGAACTCTACCTCTCTCGATGACTGTTTCTGGTGACTGCTTCTCTCTGTTGCTCTCCACCGCTATCTACCACTCTCTACCGCTCTATGTCGCTCTCTACCGCTCTCTACCGCTTTATACCGCTCCCTACCGCTCCTTATGGCTCTATGCTGCTCCCTACCGCTCCTTATGGCTCTATGTCGCTCTCTATGCCGCTCTCTGTCGCTCCCTGCCGCTCTATGTCTGTCGCTCCATACCGCTCTTTGTCGCTCTATGTCGCTCTCTTGTCGCTCTATGTCGTCGCTCTATGCTGCTCCCTATGTCGCTCTTTATGCCGCTCTCTGTCGCTCTCTGCCGCTCTCTGTCGCTCTCCTGTCGCTCTCTCTGTCGCTCCCTGCCGCTCTCTGTCGCCCTCTGTCTCTCTCTACCATTCTCTATCTACTGTTATCTACCATTATCCACGGCTGTCTACCTCTCGCACCCGTTAGCACCGCTCTCTACTGCATTCTACCGATCTCTTTAATCCACCGCTCTCAGGTTTCATGCTCGTATTTTTGGAGGGCTTTGTATTCTGTTCTGAACCTACTGTTCTACCGTCTATGGACAGTGTGGAATGTCGGTCTCCGATACTATCGGCTCAGTCACGACTGTTCTTGTTTTGCGTCAGAGTTAAATATGGAGGCTGTTAGAATGTCCTCATGATGATAACTTATCTCATCCTGCCTTTCCGCATACGGGCTTCGTATCTGAGTCTCAAGGTTACCTGTTGCTTTCTTTTGACTATAGACAGGAACTTGCAATACTTAATAAAGCCAGAATAAGCCGTCACATTCAGGTTCATGCTCGTATTTTTGAAGGACTTTGTATTCACGTGTTCAATGTCGACTGATATTATCACCATTTACGTCTACAAATATTTGCCCATTTCCATTTTTCACCGGATAACAAGTTTAAGCCAACTAATGTTATCAGAGCATAGCATACGATTATTTTTTGCCTAAGACCCGGGAGCGTTTGAAGACTTAGGGGATACTAGCCTTAAATGGATGTTTACCAATCTCTTTATCAGAATGTTCATACTTAGAATTCATTGTGTGAATTACGGATGTTGTTAATTTGTGATTTGAGGAATGTCCAACTTCTGAAAATATAAAGGTACGGTTTTAAAATATGTTGTATTATCACATTCCAGATACTTTATCTGTATTATACAATTACTTACTATCTCGTGTTTCTAGTGTAATGATAGAATAGACCACCATCTAACGCCAATATACCAGGATGCCTCCTTAATTTCCTGGATCTCCTAGCAATGCCCAGTGATAGTTACGTCTGGGCTGAGCGAGTAACCCCTGCGTCTCATATCCCCTGCGTCTCCTGACTCCTGCGTCTCCTGACTCCTGTGTCTCCTGACTCCTGTGTCTCCTGACTCCTGTGTCTCCTGACTCCTGTGTCTCCTGACTCCTGCGTCTCCTGACTCCTGCGTCTCCTGACTACTGCGTCTCCTGACTCATGTGTCTCCTGCGCCTCCTGACTCCTGCGTCTCGTCTCCTGACTCCTGCGTCTCCTGACTCCTGCGTCTCCTGACTCCTACCTACGTCTCATCACGTCTGTGTCTCCTTCTCTTGTCGACAGGATCCTGGTGGAGACGAAGGATATGTTGGAGGAACAGCTGGACACGGCCAGGAAACGCAGCGAGCAGATCGTCGAGCTGGAGACGTCTGTGTTGAAGTACAAACAGCAGATCAACGACCTCAGCATGGTGAGTTCACCACAGACGGTGTCATCAACAGCTGATGCAGCATCGTACCTATCAGCATCATTTGTGACATCAGATCACGTCATCTGATGTCAGATAGCATCCGCCATCCACTGACGTCAGTTGACGTAAAATAGCATCAGGTGGCCCAAGGAACGTCAGGAAGTCAATGTGTCTTCACTGGCATCAAGTTTCATTTTATGGTGCAAGTCATTATTCATAATTATAATTTAGAAGTGCAGTGATTCTGCCATCTACGTTTACAATTGAAATCACTCGGATTATGTTCCTTAGAAGTTCGACTTGGGCCGGGAACGGATCCAGGAGATGTGAATGGACCGGCTCCAGGAGCTGTGAATGACTGATCTGTTGTTCCTCAGGAGCGGGACATGGATCGTGACCGGATCCAGGATATGCTGGAGGAGAACTCTCGTCTTCAGCTCAGCAGCAGGAACACGCTGAACGAGTCAGCCTCGCTAGTGGCCGAGCTGGACACCCTGCGGTCCCACCAGAAGGAAGGTGCGTCACGCCAGATATAACGGGATCTGTGTTCTCTAGCGTCATAGCGTATAGCGTCATCTGTGTTCTCGTCAGAGAAACGGTACGCCGCACTGGCCCAATGGATACGTGACGCGTGATCGATATTGACGTCTTTGACAAGCTGTTGGATTTTCAGTCGTGCACTCATCACTGTGCAGCAGCTTTTTAGCGATCGTTTCGCTTGAATTGTCATGCGTGCTGCAGGTTGCACGGTTTGCTCAAGTTTCGACGCCAGCTGTGTTGTGGTTCAGATGCTCGATTCAGCTGCTCGTGATGGATGAGTCTATTGAACCGTGACGCTTTACGATTGGAGGAATATATGTCGTCGTAAACTACAGAGAGGAAGTTACCGCATTCCGTCTGGGGTGTCGGATTGTTGTGCTACTGAAGTCGTTCCATGTCCAGGAGTCCTGTCGTGACTGATACTAGTGATACTAAATACGGGATATATACATGGAGTGATACTAAATACGGGACAATACTGTGATGCCAAACCCCAGTTAGGTGACACACACGCCGCGGCTTCGCACAACGACTGCAAACACCGTGTTATGGCGGAGAGGAGAGGAGAAAGCCTCCACGGATGCGTGGTCCACTCGCCACAGCAAGGAGCGTACAAATGAGCAGCAATTGTCTGCGGCGGTTTCTGGAGCACGTTTTTCTGCGGTTCTGCTGGGTGATTGTGGGATTCGGGTGCATCCTGTTATCGTGATTGCGTCGCTGTGCTTCAGTGACCCTGTTGCAGGTCAGGGACAGTTATACCAAACGGAGGTAACTGAGCTCAGCAATGTTGGTTGTCATTGAAGGATGCACGGACAGAGTATCTGGGCTCACGCCCGGTCACTTATACAGGTCACCTTTTGCCCAAGCGACTAGTCTATATACCCACTCTCCGTAGCCTACACAATGCACACTCTAACTATGCACACTCGAATTATGCATGCATTTATCGTATCTCCATCTGATAAACAAATACTTCTCCCTTTCGGCAGGCTTGTCTGGCCGTAGCAGCCTACAGAACTATGTGTGCTACCCTCCAGAGCGCACACACCACGCTCTGGAGAACTAGGAGCTCCTGACTGACTATAGCTGTTGTCCCGCAGGCTCGTCTGGCCACAGCAGCCTCTCCGACCAGCTCTCCACTGACGCGCACGGCCGCGCGCTGAGGCTGGAGCTGGAGAACCAGCGGCTGCTGGCGCTGGTCGAGACGCTGCGCGAGGCCAACGCGCGCCAGGCCAGCGAGAGCGTCCTCGAACTCGAGAAGGAGAACAAGCGGCTCAGTCTCAAGGTTAGTGTGTGTGTGTGTGTGGGGGGGGGGGGGGGGGCGTGTGGCAAAGGGGATGTGGAGGTCGGAAAGCACTGATTAGTTAAACATGTATGGCTGATCAACTGAAAAACGTATGGTAAGAACGGGAGGAGGTGCGAGACGGAACGGAACGCGAACGGGAACGAGAATGGGAATGGGAATGGGAACGGGAACGGGAACGGGAATGGGAATGTGAATGGGAACGGGAACAGGAACGGGAACGAGAACGAGAACGGAAACGGGAACGGTGCTGGGGGCAGGATGGGGAAGATGGAAGGGAGGGGAAGTCAGCGCACGAGCTCAGCTTTCCGACCCACTGATATGTGGCCTACTGCGCGGCTTAACTGTTCATCTCTAGTGAAGATCCAGCGTGGCACGGGATTTCAGATAGGAGGATGGATAGTCACTGGCGTAATACCGCTGCCGTTTCTGGGTGTTAGTGACCGTACTGCCCACTGCAACGGGCTGGAAGTGGGATTCCAGACACCGTTCATACCTAAATTTAACCTTATAAGGCCGACACACTTGCTGCCTAATTTTCGTTAGGCTCGCGAGACGTGATGATAATTTTTATTTGTCGACCACCAAGATCTTTGATATCGAGATGGTTTTGACAATCCTTTCCAAGAACAACTTAGAAGGCTCGTAGCTACCCGACCGTAGCATATCGGTAGAACTGGTTTGTGTTCCGGTGTTATGTTGACCGTCCTCAGGTGGGACGATTACAGGAATCGGTAGTTATCAGTGTACGCATGTTCCGTCCTTAGGTGAAGCAGCTTCAGGAGTCTTCTCAGAAGGAGGTGTCCCGTGCTGACCTCAGGTGTTCTCCTCAGGTGAGCACTTCAGAGTCTTCTGCAGAAGGAGGTTCCCGTTGCTGACCATCAGGTGTTCTCCTCAGGTGGAGCAGCTTCAGGCAGTAGCCTCAGAACGGAGGTGTCCAGTGCTCGACCTCAGGTGTTCTCCTCAGGTGGAGCAGCTTCAGGAGTCTTCTCAGAAGGAGGTGTCCCGTGCTGAGCAGCTGGAACAGGAGCGCTGTCAGGGCGAGCAGCAGTCCAAGCGGCTGCAGCAGGTCATTGAGACCGTCAGAGAGAACAGCGATCGGCAGCAGGCGGAGCTGCAGGTGCGCTCACTCACCGGCACTAGCCGAGCAGTACCTACATGTTGGTCTCATTGACCCCATACCTTCATATTACATGCTGGCTTTGCTGGTCGTCCTTTTGGCAGAGCAGCTGCCTTTGCCTCTTGTTTGTTTTTTTGCTAATTTAATTCGTATTTAATTGTTGATTAGTTCGGTTTCCTGGATTCGGCCGTTAATTGCTAGGGCTGAGCAGCTGAGCCCACGTAACTGAGATACTCTCGGACTGTCTTCTGTGTGCGGCTGACTCCTCTGCTCTCGGATCGCTCTGTGTTTGTGTGTGTGTGTGTGTGTGTGTGTCTCTCACTCCTCCGTCACTTCTCTCTGTCCACTGCGTCTGACTCTGTGTCGGCTTCCTGCAGCGGGAGAAGCAGCAGCTGCAGGAGCTGGTGGAGACGCTGCGGGTGCGGCAGCAGCAGACCAGGGACACCCGCCTACAGCAGGTCGACCAGGAGAACTGTGACCTCACCGTCAGAAACCAGGTACCTACGACGTGTCAGCTGGGGCTGGGCATCAGGCGAAATGACGGAAGTTTCCTAGGCGGCACTATAACAATGTTGTGTGATTTCATGATTGGCTTCCACATGAGTGTAATTACGCTCTGCGAATATGCATTTTTCCCTCTGACATTTTGTGGTCAATATTAAAACAATCTATTATTTCGCCTGTGTACTACTACTAGACATCCAGAGCTTTCAGGTTCCGGGCGGGCGAAACTGCATGTGTCCAGGGATACGCTATTGCTGACAGTTGTTTGATAATTGCTAAGGAATGATGAAACTTTAATCCCATTGTCTGATTGTTCAATTGTGTCTTCTCACATATATTGCGATTATCAGTGCAAGCTCTCTACATTGATGCATCTCGCTGGCCTACTTCAAACAGCTGTCGATTGTGGCCGAGCATACGAGTATCCACATTTTCACATTTTTAACGTCCATGGACCTCTACTCAGCACTCTTGAGTGTTATGTAATTATTTCATTGCAGCCCACACCAGTGTCGATATATCATCAGGACCACCCGAGAAACAGTGATCCCCGGATATGTCGAAATGCACAGCTCTTTTGACCTCCAGCTGCTGATCAATGTGTACTGTGTAGTCCCGATTGAAAACCATGGTGGTGGACTGTCCTTGTGCGGTCATCCATGTTACCGGATTACGGCGAAGTCTGATGATTTTCCGAGAACTTTGTCTAGTTTCTGACAATAAATCACTCATGTCTGGCCTTTGAAAAGAAGCTGCACTTGTTGTCAAAATACCTGAGCCTGCTTTTTGTCCTCAGGGGTCATGTAGCAATATTCGGAACTTTAGGACTATCTGTGCTGACGTTCACTGCTAAGTTAAATAGCTCACCAGGTGAGGGCATATAACTCAGAAACCAGAAAGCGGCAAGGTTGCTGATAGATTTCACCAGGCTCACAGAAAAAAACATAAACCCCGACAAGCAGTAGCTGAGCGTCTGACAGGGCGGCTGACGGCTCAGCAGCAGCAGCTGACCCGGCTGACGTGTTACAGGAGCTGAGCAGTCAGCTGTCCCGGCTGACGGCTCAGCAGCAGCAGCTGACCCGGCTGACGTGTTACAGGAGCTGAGCAGCCAGCTGTCCCGGCTGACGGCTCAGCAGCAGCAGCTGACCCTGCTGACGTGTTACAGGAGCTCAGCAGCCAGCTGTCCCGGCTGACGGCTCAGCAGCAGCAGCTGACCCGGCTGACGTGTTACAGGAGCTGAGCACGCCAGCTGTCCGGCTGACGGCTCGCAGCAGACAGCCTGACCCTGCTTGGCACGGTTACACGGAGCTCAGCAGCCAGCGTCCCGGCTGACGGCTCAGCAGCAGAGGCTGCCCTGGACGGTTACAAGGATGCTCAGCAGCCAGCTGTCCCGGCTGACGGCTCAGCAGCAGCAGCTGACCCGGCTGACGGAGCGGCTGAGTGAGAGCTCCGTCCGGCTGGAGGAGGCGGAGCAGCAGAAGGCAGATGTGGAGCGGGACAACCGACAGCTACAGGCGGTGAGACATAGGGGATGCTAGATGGAAAATAATCACGAATGCCAGTGGAACGGAAAGTCTGTATGATTCATGCTATATACGCGAAAGTTCTGACCTAACATTCATCTGTTGTTGATAAATGTATCGCAAGCTTGTGGTTACCGCAGGTCAGAGTGATTTCGATGGATAAAGCCTTGTGTGTCCCTCTTCAACGTCCTTCATCAACCAATAACCATGCCCCTCATAGCTGATGAAGGAGCCGAACCGTGCGAAAACTCCCAGTTTTAAAAGTAAAACTAAGCTGGTGATGAAATAAGCTTTTGTTCTAATGTGTGTCTTACTTTTTTCGGTAACATATTTTTTAAGTTCCCGGTTGACATTACTCAGCATTTACTTAAGATTCGTTCGCGCCTTCTAGTTCCACATTTGTATGATTGAACATGACAGAGAGGTTCCTAATACGGCAGGACAGAACTAATATTGGAAGTGCTGAGACAAGCTGAACTAAGTCAGCTCAAAGTGGGAGGGCTCCTCACAAGGGCAACACTTCACGAGACATTGTCAGCGTCAGTAAAGGCTCTTCGCGCAGGCAGCACTGTACGCAACTCTGTCAGTCAATGCACCCAAGCTATTCATTATTTGCCTTTAACTAACGAATCATTCTTGTTAATTGGAGCAGCTGTTGGAAGGGTTCACCTGCCGTTCGTTCACCTAGTTCAATTATCATGTCTGCCTGTATTCACCATACATCCCCCCGTGTTCCCCGTACGGTAGTCACGCCGTTTAACGAGTAGCGGCACAGCGAATGGTGAGGTGACTGTAACGATTGTGTTAAGAACGCACAGACGTTTGCTCCAGATACCATGCTCCTACGTCTCTTTGGTAATTTATCCTATAGTAGCTTGACAAGGCCTGTCTATTCTAGACTCCCATAAACCTCACTTCAAGGAAAGGCAACCTGAACCGGACAGCGGACACCGGACAGCGGACACGCCCAGATCGACGGCATCTGTTGTCTCGTGTCCCTGCGGTCTGAGACGGTGTGCTAGTCTGACCTTACCTGACGTCTAACCCGGTCTGACCCCTCACCTGACCTCTGATCCCTCATGACCTGGCGTGACCTGACCTGACCTCCGCTGCCCGCAGGCCATCACCTCTCTGCGTCAGACCTGTGAGCGCCATCAGAAGCTGGAGCAAGAACACGCCACTCTCGAGACCGAGTACCAGCGGCTCACAAAGCTGGTGGATAACATGAAACAGCAGCTGGCTTCGGTGAGAATCGGCGACGTTTTCGCGCCCTCTGACGTAGTCCATTAAACAAACGAGTTATCATCTTTATTCTTTATACTAAGTTGACTACCTTTTTGCAAGACTCACGCTTTGTGTGATATGTCAGATATTGCGGAATTATGTTTTTGTGGATGATTAAGATCGTTTCCTGTGATATCTCTATTCTGAAAGAGTTTGATTTACTTTATTGATCGTATCGTTTTCATCCTCTGATATTTCCGTTTCAACGTTCAGAGGATAGTGCTTGCTATGTGAACCGATTCTTACCGGTCCGTCTTACCCCTTCTCGACTATGTATTTTCATGCCAGACTACCGCAGCTCAACTTCAGTCTCAGTCTATTTGCTTGTTTATACATCATTAACCTGCCACCATTAGGTGATATTGTCTTACACCTGTCAGTGTCCAGCTATATTATCTCAGTTATAATTATCCCTGTCCAGTGCCCAGCTCCACATAACACAGTCCGGCCCAGTCCAGTCCAGCTCCCGACTGGCTCGGCCCGTCTCGTCTCATCGCGTGACCTCTCTGAACGCGCGCCGAACCGTGACGTCACGAACCGTGACCGGTGCGGCAAAAACACCGCGCAACGATTCCCGCGCCGCGCGGTTTTTGTCTCTGTGGCGCGCGTGCGTGCGCCAGGCCGACTGAAAAACGTCTCCTGGTGGCGGTCAACCAAGGCCATGCTCTATACCGGTCACGTTGAGAGTGGAAAGCGGTCGGGTTATTAGTTCCGTCAAATCAGCTGATTGCTGGGAAGCTGGAGATAGCGGGAAGAATGGGCACGCGGGTCGCTTTAATTAGAGTAAACACGCTTCACGCTTAATATTGATTCGATTCTTGAAACTCGATTTGATTTTACATTGAAACGAAATTGTTTTCGATTCTACAAACTTTGAAGCGTCAAAACTCAAACCTTCATCGATGCAAAGTGGAGGCAACGTCATATTGAAATGAAATTCGCAGAAGACTGACCGTGCTGGGTACAGTAAACATCCCTACTGGGTGCCTTGTCAGTAAATATAACTACTGCTCATTCAAGATCCCATTGCAATTCATATGATATATGTTAGTTGCTGAACTTACATAAAACGTGTCAAAACTAACAACAACAATTCCCTGATTCGAGAAATGCAGGAAACATACTCCAGTTGACTCCAATATCTCCTCTGCATCGCTCTTTACTATCTGCCCTCCTTCCTATGTAACCCGTGAGGGCGGGCCGTGACCAGCCACCCAGTCTGTTCGAGCTCAACCTTAATTTGCAGGCTGTTAACACCACGACCATGACCTTTACCCCACCATTCCATCCCTTTGATCACCTCACACAGCGACATCCCCCCCCGTCGGCCGGCCCCCTGGCGGCCGCTGCCAGAACCCTCCAGAGCCGTTCGGCTACGTTCGGCTCATAGCCGACGGAAGGAAAAACAACAACAACAACATCCCCCCTCTCACCATACACTGGTACCTGACACCACCCGCCCCTCCCTCCACTGGAAGCCGTCATTCGACACCCGGAGTTGACCTCCTGCCTCGCTCCCAACAGCTGGAATCTGTCCGCGAGGAGCACTCCAGCCTGCAGCAGGAGACGCGGCGTCTTCAGGAGCAGGAGCACTCCTCGTCTCACAGTGTGCAGGAGCTGCAGCAGGAGAAGGACACGCTGCAGAGACAGCTGCAGCAGCTGCGGGACGCGCACGTCAAGTGCGACGTCCAGCTGTCGGCGCTGCACACGGAGAAGCACAAGCTGCAGAAGACGTCCGAGTCGGGACAGAGGCGCGCACAGCAGCTAGAGACGGAGAACAGGGAACTCGACTCGGAGAACCAGAAACTGATCAAGACTGTCGAGACGCTCAAGGTGCGGTTCGCGAAAGGTCTTGACTCTTAATTTGCTGACTGGTAGTGATTAATATTGTGTTTGTCTTGATACTGGTTGATATGTGTCAGTCAAATATGTCACTATGTTGATGTGTTCCAGGTTTTGTGAAGTTATTATGTGACAAGCTTAGAAAGTATCTTAGCGTCTCTCTGTATGGCACATAAATTCCAATAGGAGTCACATTCAGCACCCCGCGTCTGACTGTTACCGCGTACATCTCACTCATCTCTCCATTCGAATCTCTCCGCTTCCAGATGACAACACGTCGCATGAACGACCTTGAACGTGAGGGTACTGAGCTGGAGGCCGCCAACGACATGCTGGCCAGGGAGAAGAGCTCGCTGGCCAAGGAGGCGGCGCGGCTGCGGCAGGCTGTGGAGGTCAAGGACGCTAGCGTGGACGAGCTGTCGTCTCGCGTGGCGACGCTGGAGAGGGAGGGGAAGCGGCTGACGAAGGCTTTGGAGGAGCGGGGCGCGCAGGCGGTGACGCTGAAACAGCTGGAGACGGAGAAGGTGAGAAGGGACATGAGGGAGGGAGGGAGACATACGGGTGCTGAGGAGAGTATTTCCTGTGGTGGAGACTGAATCTTAGAGTGTTCCTAGTTGAAGTTTGCGAGAGGTGCGCCTATAACTCTGCAGTCGCGGCGCCTCTAAGCACAAATCGACATAATCAAGTTTTGCGAGTAGTTATCTACCGTGATAGGTCTGGATGAACTTGGCTGCTGATAAGTTTTCCCCATTATTTCCCACATGATTACGATCCACTCTGCTATGCATTGGACGGCCGAACTTCGAAGTACGGTTAATTTAATAGCAGAGTGCATTCAGGACGGTACTATGCATTGGACCGACGGAACGAAGAGCATAACATGAAGACGACGGAACGAAGAGCATAACTTTTAGACTCGTTGTCGATGTGGTGCGTTCGGATGACTTGTGCTGACCTCGCTGTGGCCGCTCATCAGACGAGCCTGCTCCAGGACACTCGGGTGGACAAGAAGACGCTCTGCACTCTACGGGAGGAGCTCGTTCAGGAGAAGATCCGCAGCCAGCAGCTGACGGCCGAGCTCGAGCAGCTGAACGGCGAGCTTCAGCACGTCGGCATCGACAAGGAGATGCTGGTAGCCTCCGACTACAGTGTGGGAGAGAGGTGAGCTGCTGCACTGACATCAGAGGGCATGGGATACAGGAGGGGCCTCGTTAGGGTTTCGTCTGACGCTTCTTCCTTTTAGTATCTTTACATAAATTATGAGATTACGACAAAGTTCCGCTATTATGTATTTGTTTAGGAAAATACTTAAATTATTATAATTCCTGAGTTATTGTTAGAACGTAGCCCGCCGACGTTAGCTTGCGTTGTGCTGTGATGTGTGTTATCGACCGAGTTGAAACCTGTGTTCTGTGCTGCAGCCGGTTCAAGGCGCTGCAACAGATGATGGACGACGCGCTGAAGAAGAGCACAGAGGTTAAGGACCAGAAGATCACCCTGCTGGAGGCCAAGCTGAAAGAGGCGCAGGAGAGACAACAGGTGCGCTTTCTCATGGAACAATTCATATTCATATTGTTGGTCGCATTTATGACTTGGCATCACCAGGAATAAGAGATTACCAGTATTACATCAGCTCATTACATCAGCTCATTGATACATTTCACTTTTACCCTCGTATAAAAACTTTTCAAGTACCTGATGTAATTGTTATTTTATGTCACTTACACTCCTTCCTATGCTTCTTTTCTAAGCGTTCCATGTTTCCACGGCAGCGTATGTCCTCCTCCGGTACTGCGGTATCCGCCTGTGTGCCCTGGCGGTAGGTAATCCTGTTCATTGTATCCACCAGGCGGTGCGCCAGGAGCTGTCTGCGGTGCGGCAGGAGTACCAGCAGCTGCAGCAGGAGACGGGCCAGGTGACCAGCGACAGCTCCAAACAGCTGAGCGGCGTCAAGGCGCGACTGGCTGAGATGGAGCGCCGGAACAACAACCTGACCAACGAGCGCGAGAGTCTCGCCTGCGAGAAGGACTCGCTGGCTGAACAGGTGGACTCTCTGCGCGGGGTGCTGTCCAGCCTGCAGTCGCAGCTGTCGCAGCTCACCCACCACAACGTGAACATGCAGTCGGAGCTGGCGAAGGTGCAGGTGGAGAACACGACGGTGCAGAGCCAGGCGGCCTCGCTGACGGCGCAGATCACCAGTCTGCGGACGCAGGCGGCCGCCGCCCAGCAGGAGAAGGAACAGGTGAGAGGGGGTCATGCTGAGAGGAGGAGGTGAGAGGTCTCGGTGTGAGAAGGAAGTCGGGTGACGGCTTCATGCGGGATGGGAATATTTGTGACAGATAAAGATTAAGCGGATATATTTCCGCCGTCCTTATTTGCAGTGTTGTTTTTTAGTCATGTTTCGGGCGCTCAACTAAGTTTGTCCTGAACAGTTTTGTGACATGTATGACCACATACTTCCGAAATTCCGCCAAATGCTAGTTTCCTGCCACGATTTGACCTGGTCTTCCTTTCTGCGTTTGTGACAGCTGAGCCGAGCCCAGGAGGAGACGAGTTCCTCCCAGGAGCAGCTGTTCACCGACCACGAGACGCTCCAACGGCTTCACGAGCAGCTGACGGCGGAGTACGACCAGCTGAAGCGCGAGCAGGCGCAGCTCAAGAGCGCCAACAAGACGGTGAAGCACGAGTACCGCCAGCTGCAGGTAGGTGGCAGCAGCAGCGGTGTGGCCTGCTGCGCGGCCTCGGTTCCGATGAGATAGGTGCAGTCAGGCGATAGAAGGTTACTGTAACTGTAAGGTGATCACAGGCATTTTTAGGCGAGCATACGTGTTGAAAGGTGAATACTCTGTCGTTGTAATGTGATGACGTCAGAAACACTTTGCGCTATCGATTTTCATGCAAGCATAACTGTTCGTTTTCGTATAATTAATGTATTGTATTTCTTCGTTGTATTACACTGAATCAGAATGCTTTCTGAAACACAGATTCGTCCCCTGCATTTGAAATACAAACGCACTTGGCTGATACTCGTGTCCATGACCTCCCTCCCACCCGCAGAGCCGCGGTTTCTGCCGTGCCTGTTATAACCCGGTCTCACCGCTCCCCACTGGTGTCCAGTGGTAGCAGTGAGTAGCATGACGTGGTCTCGAACCACGACGTCATAGCTCCGTATTGACGGATCTCTCTAAGAGTCTAGTGTAATCAGGCAGCGCGTATGAACCCTCAATGATGAGTAGTACGAGGGTGAAGATGCTCTTGATGGAACCAGACACTCAGCTCAGACTGCAGGAAAACGCTGACGGAAAAGGAAGAACAAACGTCAAGGAAGAAACTTAAAGTAACGGCATGCATTCGCGAAGAGTGTCGCTCTCAGCCGTAACTGGTTACGATCATCCGAGAACACGACTGAACGGAGCATTTCTCAAGTATCCTAAATAGAGAACGTCATAAGGCGGGGGGCCAGAAATGATCAAAGTGTATATAATGAGATCGAATGGTCATGGCGCGCAATAATCCTTTTGATTAACGACAGTGCTAGACATGCGCGTCAGCACTATATCAACTAACAAGCTTATCATCTGCAGATTATACTGATAACAGAAGATTACATATAGAATATATCGCAGAAGGAACCAGCAAAAAAACGAAGAGCTACACTATTCAGTCATAGTCTATGATAACGATAATAATTGTATCCAAAAAACTTTCCTAGCGCCTTGACCTCTAAAGAATGAGTGTGGTTCCAGTGTTAGAAAGAAAGTCAACAGGACCTTCAATTAGGTATAGGCCAGATCTAGAACTACTTGACTATTCCTCTAAGCCGCGAATACCTATCGTACCTACGAGTAAGACAAGAATATGACGTAACACATAGTCTAACTTCTGTGACCGTCACTGTGCACAGAGGACACGTGCCGCAGTCTTGATTCCTATCCAACTCAGACTGATGAGATCGGAACAGTTACTCGAACAGTCATGCTGGCAGTCGCCGTGACTAACATAGACCTCTGTTAAACGGTTATGAACAACAACGCTGAAGTCTTGAAGCATTTGACCGAAGTGTAGTTCGTGCACCGTATCAGGTTCGACGGAACCGAGACTCCGTCTGAGCTTTCTTCTGGACCGCGTACATTTCAGCAACGTGACGTCTGGATCAGCGATGTGGAGATAGATTCTCCAAACTCGTCCAATCACTCTCGACGCCATCGCACTTACGCACTATCTAGTCGACTTACCAATGGCGTGAACAACCAGGTGAGAGTGACGAGAACGCTGGTTATGTGGAAGTGAATGACGGTGTTATTTTAGAGATATTATTTCGATCGTTTATAGGGTGGTTTTTGCATGATCAAGGCCGTTGCTATTCACAACCTACTCAGAGCTGTGTTTTGGCACTGTGAACACACTATTCCAGGTGTAAGGCGTGACAAAGTTTGTATTTTTACTACTCTCTCATACACAGATCCTCCACTCTCCTCACTCTGCCTTGCGCTCGATCCGCCATGTTTTTCATTATCTAATCCTGACTCACCCTAGAGTAGATATTGTACCACACTTTTCAGCACGCTTGCAAGTACAATCCGTACATATAACTTGTGAATGCATTAATTTTAGTTGTTGAATTCACTGAAATTTGACACAATAGTATTCTCTCAACATATAGCACTCGATAAGCGCGGACCGATATCCCGTATCGAGCGCACTCACTATTATTTCAGTCTGATATCATATCTGTAGCGTGTTATGAGTATTCGAAGTTCGAGGTCTCTATCACTATCATCATATCCGTGTTCACATGCGACCGCCATACCTCATCGCATTTCTTTCCGAAATTGTCGTCTGAACAAAGAGCGTTTTGGATATCATCTCCTTCTTCTTATCTTCTATACTTTAACTTAGCTCTTCTCTTCTTCTTCTAGTGTTTATTAACCAACTTATTACAAAACAACAAAACAAAGTGAAAAAAACGAATCATACAGTATGGCTGTTTCTTACAAATAAAGCAGAACGGTGCAAAAGCACAATGTGCTTAACTCAAGGCACCTCTCTGAAAACAATTAAACATACCAAATCTGTCGCACGCACGCCAACAGTTCACGAGCAGAAATAAATACGCCAATGCAAGCCACCGCTCAGCCTCACGGGGACGCCACCCTCAAGCTTACCTTTAAGATCGAAAAGTTAATTGTTGAATGGAATCTGTTTGATTAAGCAAGAAATATTGGAAGTGGTTATGACCATTGCTCGACCGTCCTCACTACCCAAAGATTCACCATGAATGAGGATGCGCAGTTGAAGTGCAGACATGTAATGATTGAAATCAGTGCCAAGAATGCCAAGAATGCCAAGAAAAGAAAGAACCGATTGGGTCCTCGTCCTCTGTCTGTCCTCGGGTCTCTCCAGGTTCTGACCCCGTCTCGTACTCTCTGTGTACTCGTGCCTCGCTGACACTAACTGTGTCTCCGCTCGTCTCCCAGGTCCTGACCCAGCTGAACACCGCTCTGGAGGAGGACCGGCGTTCTCTGATGGGCCAGGTCACGGTGCTGCTCACCCAGTACCACGACCTGCTGTCCGCCACGCTGGAGGAGAAGGATCACTTCCACGAGGAGGAGCGTAGCTTAGCCGACAAGCTCAACAACCTTAGACGACAGAAGGAGAAACTGGAGGAGAAAATCATGGAGCAGTACAGGAGAATGGATAACTACACACCCAAAAAGTGAGTCGACGCGCACATAGACTCCGGAAAATAAACCTGGTACACACTAGTTATCATCGAACTTTGCACAGTGCATTTAGTCCTCACATGCCACCATTGCAGATCACTTTTTGCGTCCCGGCCGAAGTATTTTCACACTTAACGTGTTAGCTGGCATAAATATGAATCAGTGCGTGTGCTAAAAGTACAATATTTTGAGCCAAATGACTCAGCAGATAGAGATACTGAGTGAGCTGAACTAGCGATGTGAGAATAACGAACTGAGAACTAAGCGAACTGAGAACTAACCGAAATGAGAACTAACGAATGAGAACTAGCCAGACTCGAGAACTAACGAACTGGGACGCGACTGAGAACTACCGAACTGTGACGAACTATAAAAGCCGTAACTGTAGAAGAACTAAGACAGAATGGTGAGAATACGGCCACACATGAGAACTAGCCGAATTGAGAATAGCCGTTAGCTGAGAAATATGGCGAATGAGACTACGAACTGATGAACTAATCGATGAGGAATAGCCGAATGGGTAAGGAACTAACGCACCTGAGAACTAGGAGGATTGTAACTACCTCGAATAGGAACTAACCGAACTGAGACTAGCCGAATGAGAATACGAGCTGTGAGAACTAGCCGGACTGTGAGAATAGCCGAGCGTGAGAACCCGCGTGTGAGAACTGCCGAACTGAGAACTAGCGATCTGGAACTAGCCCGAACTGGAGATGCGAACTGAGAAGCTAGCCGAACTGTGAGAACTAGCCGAACTGTGATGACTATACGAACCGGACCTAACGAACTGGAGAAGCTAAGCCGCAACTGTGAGAATAGCGATATGAGACTAACCGCCTCGTGAGACTAGCGACTGAGAGAATAACCGACTGAGAATAACCGAACTGAGACTAACCGAACTGTGAGAATAACGAACTGTGCGAATAACGAACTGAGAAGAAGCCGAACTGTGAGACCTCGCGAACTGAGAACTAGCCGAATGGAGAACTGCCGAATGAGATAGACCGGGAACTGAAGGAAACTAGATCTCGAAGCTGTAGCAGACTAAGCCGAATGTGGACTGCCGAAGAGAACTAACGACACTGAGAATACCAACTGTGAGAACTAACCGAACCGAGAACTAACCGAACTGTGCCTTCGTAGCGACCGGGGATCTCTTTCGCCTCAATCATCGTGAGTGTCCTGTGTTGGTTGTTGTTAGCATGACATGTGCGAATGGTTTGCATGCATTTGTGATTATTCCTGCATTGATGTATTTCGAGAGAAAAAAAAAAACGAAAATGGTCAGTTCTATAACAGTATACAACTAGAATTGCAACCAAGCTACTATCCTAGCGTGTTTGAGAAATATGCGTACGTTTCTTATCAGGAAAATATACACATTTTACCTACCTAAAGATGTTATCAACACACTCTGAATGTGTAACCTCTTTCCATTATACTGGAATATGGGTTTGTTGTATTCATTCCACCCAATAATCTTCTTTGACGCTCTTGTTTCAACCTCGAGCATGGTGCATATTGATGTTGTATATTGACAGCATGTTGTCTTTGCTGTCTGACGCTGTGTTGTTACGTATGACAACATGGCATGCCGAATTCTACTTACATTTATCCACATCCCCACAGGCCAGCCTCTGATAAGCCTGAACTCAAACACGACCAGCCAACGGAGAGCTACATTCCGATTTCCTGTACTGTTCCTTAGTCTGGAGATTGCATGTCTCTAACGTTTCAAATCTCGCCGGGCAGTTGCCAGTCTTCAGTAAACACTGCGACTTAATGTCGCCAGACTTTTGTATCTGACTATTGTTCTCCACATTTGTGTTTTACCTCCAGACTGTTTTCTTCGTGCCTTTCCTTGTCTTCCCGTGCCTGACTTCATCTGATCCTGTTTTCCCGCGCATAACTCCGCCTGACCCGTATTTGCCCCCCTGCTGACCATCCCCTCTGGCTCCACAGGCGGGGGTTTGGCGCTAACCTGGTGCGCCGTGTGAAGCGGGCTGGCACTGACCTCATCAGCCGGGTACCGCGCACGGCCCGCTCCCGCTCGCGCTCCCGTCTGGATGACGTCACCGACAGCCCCGACTCGGCCAGCCTGGGCAGCGGCAGCGGAGGCAACGACAGTATCGACAGTGGACCCGACTCCATCAGGAAGTCCCCGCAGCAGGGTACGTACTGTGGCTGACCGCGGTGTGGGGGGGGGGGGGCGTGCTATTGCACAATTAAATGCTCAATTTAGACACAATTAAGACCTCTGGAAATGGCGAACGATGACTGTATTTTGGGCGCCATGTGACCTTCGTTGTCGGTCCGCCCTGAAACCCCAATCATCACCATCATCAATGAGTGTATGTATTGCTTTGAGAGGTATGGCTGGCTGGATGAAATATCTTCGCATATTTATATTGCCATCGAACTACATATTGTATACGTTGGATGCATGAACACGTGAAAACACGTTGTTTTCAAGATACACATTGCTTCACCTGTGCTCCCACCTGACTGTTATCTTCTGCCGCGCGTTTCAGAGGAGGAGGCTACAGACGAGCGGTGTTCAGAGCGGCCTTCCTCCCGCCGCTCTCTGGGCGGGGGCGGGGGCGGCCGGCCGCTCTCGCTGGCGGAGGACCGCCGCCGCTACCGCTCCTCCGTCTCCATCGACGAGACGGCGCTGATGCGCTCCACCGACCCGGGAGACCGGCGCGCCAACGGTTAGTGGGCCGCTGGTATATTTTAGGCCCAGGCCGGGGACACAGTTCTCACCGTCTCAGGGTGGGGAGGACAGAGGCGGTGCAGTCATCTGGGTTTATATCATATTAGATACGGCATGCATTATTATCTGCAGTATAAACATAGTCAACGCTATGATAACTACGTTGCGTTTTTTACGCTATATTAAACCAGATAAGCGATCACGTGTCTTATAACTTCTGGACACTGCAGACCTGCGAGATGTCGTTATTTCACCCTGTTGATCGTTTGTCAACTACGTTGCGTGACATGTCATCCATGCCACCCTCTTACCAGCTCTCCCGTCTTCTGTGAAGAGTGATACGGTCGTATTCCGCGGCTGTTCTGACCCGTATGTCTGCGTGTGTGTCCTTGCAGGGAAGCTGAGCCACCGACTGAGTCTGGGACCGGGTATGGGCCGCACTCGCCGGGCCATGTACTACAATGATGAGGATGACACGATACCCACACGAGATGTGGGCCTCAGCCAGCCCAGTGAGTAGACAGGGTGCTGTGAGCCGGGCTAGACGGAGAGAAAGTTCAGGAGACAGAGGGATGTATGCGTCCATCTAGTTGTACAATGCGCTTTGTCTGCTACGAAAAATTGTTTTGGCAGGACAATAGTTCCCAGTCTTAAATCGGAATATTAATGAGATTCACGACATATAGCATATGGTTCACGTTAAAACACCTTAAAAATCCATCCATTCAAAAACATTTTGGACGATTTTTGCAATGTGTTGTGAAGAGAGAAGACCAAATATGACGAAATGCATTTACTGACACATACCTGACATATGCATTTTAGTCCACAAATGGTCAGCCTGGCTGCCGGTCCAATTTACTCACATGACCTGACCTGTGACCTGACCTGTGACCTGACCTGTGACCCTGCTGCTGGACCGACCTGTGACCTGACCGTACTGACCTGTGACCCTGACCTGTGAACCTGACCTGTTACCTGACCTGCTGACCTGACCTGGACCTTACCCTGTGACCTGACCTTGACCTGACATCTACCTGTGACCTGACCTTTATCTACCTGTATCTACCTGTATCTCTATACCGTAGCGCTGTACTCAGGCGACTCGACGTCTGTACACTGATCCTACACCGTGACCTGACCTGTGACTGACCTGTGTTCTGACCTGTGACCTGACCTTGACCTGACTGTGGGACCTGAACCGGACCTGACCTGTGATCCTACCGTGACCTGACCGTGACCTGACCTGTGACCTGACCTGTGGCCTGACTGTGACCTGACCTGTTACCTTATCTCGTATCTATCTATCTCCTATCTGACCTGAGAACCTGACCTTGGACCTGACCTTGACCTGACCTGCTGACCTGACCTGACCGTATCTCTGGACCTGATTCTCTGTATATCTCTGTGTGACCTGTGACCTGACCTGTGACCTGACCTGTGACCTGACCTGTGACCTGACCTGTGACCTGACCCCACAGATGGCTTATCTGACAGCCGTTCAGAGGTTCTGATTCGTCCCTCAGTCGGCTCCATCTCCAGTATACACTCGGCTGACATCGTCTCCTTGAAGACCTCGCCAGCCTCCATCAACGGTGGCTGCTTCCAGGTGAGAACCATATCCAGTCATCACGTTTATAGTGAGATAAGAGTTCATTCATGATGGACGTGCTAAGAAAATCTGTCTCGGCAGGACAATGCTTGGTTGTAAAAGAATGCCAGCCGAGTTATACGAGATACCGGATCTACAGCTGTTGCAAACAGTATATCGACAAGCATGTTGCCCTGCATTGTCTTAGAGCATGATGGAAGTGACTATGCATTTTTGAGGGGGAGGGGTATGCATATTCATCATGTGGCACGATCTTTTGACATTTTATCCTGGTATTGTTTTTTCTTGATCGTCTGGCATGCTATTTTATGACATCTTTCTTATCTCGTTCTTATCATTTTCAGCCTTACTTTATTCTTTCTCTGCATATGGTGAGGTGATATGTGAAATATCAATCGAAAATTGTAGTGCTCTGGTCTGCCTGTGCCTGTGCCTGAAAACCATCGGTCTGTCCCAGCTCCCAGTCTGTCCGGTGCCTGCCTGTACCTGAAAACAATCTGTCCCAGCTCCCAGTCCGTCCGGTACCTGCCTATGGCTGAAAACAATCGGTTTGTCCCAGCTCCCAGCCTGCCTGGTACCTGCCTGTGCCTGATATAATCAGTCTGTCCCAACTCCCAGTCTGTCCGGTACCTGCCTGTGCCTGATACAATCGGTCTGTCCAGCTCCCAGCCTGTCCGGTACCTACCTTGCCCACCGCTCGGCCAGTGGTCTAACCTGGGAACTTCTGTCCGTCTGTCTCCAGAGTCTGGTAAACATCAGCACGGACCCGTCTCCCGCCGCCGCCTCCCCTGAGCACTGCACCACCATCGCGATCGCTGGTGACGCGGCCGCCACCAGCACCAGCACCACCCACACCAGTACCACCATCACCATCAACGGCCAGTCGCCAGCGCCGCCGCCGAAAGTGCCCGCCAGGTCCGCCACAGGCACGCCCGACATCAGGTAAGTGTGAGATCTCCACAGGCACGCCCGACATCAGGTCAGTGAGAGATCTCCACAGGCACGCCCGACATCAGGTCAGTGTGAGATCCCCACAGGCACGCCCGACATCAGGTCAGTGAGAGACCTCCACTCGGACGTTATAGAGTTGGGAGTGGTGTAAAACGGTCTGGGTTGAAATAAAATATGCGACGGGGAGTGGTGGTTGGCTTTCCCTCTCTGCCTCGATTCATTGAAGCTGCCTGGGGGAGTGTGGAGGGAGGACGAGGGGGGTATCTTCGATGTTCTATCTCGGGTTGCTGAATTGAGGATGGAATGGAAATGAGGATGTTTGGGAGATGGTGATTTGGTATGTTTGGGTGGAGTATTCTTTTTCTCGACGGAGGCGAAACAGCTGTGGATATTTTACGCAGGTTTGGTGTACTCAACAATGATATTACTGGTTAGGCGTGTATTGTTATGGTAAATGCTCGGTATTTAACACGATATTAACTTTCATCCCTTATTTAGTACCGAGCATTAGCAATGTCGCAGATTGCTCGCTGCGTTTCCCACAGACTCATTGCGCTTCGCACTGCGTGTCTGTCTAGCGATCTAGCGACATCGCTCACTGTTCACTGCGTTCCTGGCTCACTGTTCTCTGCGTTCCTCGTAGCGTTGTCTGGTCACGTCGCTGACCGACGCGTCTGCCCGACAGGACGCCGCCTCTGCCGGCCAAGTCCCTGTCTCTGCGGCGCCCTCTGCTGGCCGAGTGTGACTCGCCGAGCTCGAGCCAGAGCGCCTCTCCGCCGCCGAGTCAGCCCGGCTCGCTGCCGCCGAGTCAGCCCGGCTCGCTGCCCTACTCGGCCAGTCCTGTGCCGCCGGCGGCCGGCGCGCGCAGCATGCCCGCCACACCACTGCTGCGCCGCCGGCCGACCGTGCCGCCCCGCCAGGCGCCGCCCCCGCCCCCGCCCGCAGCCGAGGAGGCAGTCAGTCAGAAGGAGCGAGCTGCCGCCGCCGCGCTCTGGTATGAGTATGGGTGTGTGTAGAGGGCGGGTGGCGGCGCCCGGCGGCGGTGTCGGCGTCGGGGAGCGGACTGGTGACAGCGCTGGGTGGGTTTGGTTCAGATGAACCAGCCACAGCTGAGCCGCTGCTGAGTCGCTGCTGAGTCGCCGCTGAGTTGGTCCGCGAGTCGCGTGTATGAATCTAATGGCAGCTTGAGGCATTTCTCCATTTTATGTAGATATTGCATTATGTAACGCACATTTATATGTATAAGACAATCATGAGCGCAGCCGCTTGGTGTTATTATTTATGTTTGTCATTTATGTCGGTAGGAGTGTGAAAAATGTTTTATCTTCTGATCTCGACGTGTGAGGTTCTTTCTTGCGAGTGACAGCTGGTTCGAGAGGGATGGTTTTCGAGGCGATAGGTGCGACATAGACGGCTTGTGAAGCTCCTGTGGTGGCGTGAGTCGAGGGTAGGGCCTGCTGGCCAGTGCCCGTTCTTCCAAACCGCCTGACACTGCCGACTGTCGTGCGTAGGTGTTTTGTGTGGCGCCCTCTTTTACTCTCACTCGCGAGGCGGAGCGCCATCTAGCCACTTCCCTATCCTTGTCGGGTGTTCTATGTCTGTCTACCTGTTTGTCTGTTCGTCTCGTTCTGCCTGCCTCGTCAAACTCCCTCTCTCTCTCCCCTCCCATTTTCTGTCTCTCTCTCTCTCTCTCTCTCCCTCTCTCTCTCTCTCTCTCTCTCTCTCTCTCTCTCTGCCAGTCCGGTCTTGCTCCGTCTGAGAGTCACGCCGTTAGCAGGCCTCTGTGGAGGCCGCGACCGTCGTCTTCGTACGCTTCTAGCCTCGCCGCCCAGTCCCGTCAAAGTTGAAGCGATGTGATATCTGTTGTAGTCAGGCGACGCTGAGCTGTAGAATACACGTGAATGTGACCGTGTCAACGTTTTTGTCTGGAAATATATCATAGTGATGCGAGTTGTCTCATCTGCATTTAATCGTCGTCCACAGCTTATCACCGCAACAACATGAATGAACACTACCTGATCTTGTAGGATGTTGTAGAACTAAGATAAGTGTTATTGCAATACGTTGAAAACTCTGCATATCACTGCAATCGCAACGTTCAACTACGTTTTTCATTAAATAAATGGAATAGATCGTGCTTAAGACGAACTTGAGTCCACTTCTTTCGTCCGTTAATCGCTAACCAAATACATAATTGTCGTCCTTAAGTCCATTCTTTCAAGGCCTCGCTTGAACAGTACAATAGAGTGGAGTGAAAGTTATCTTTTGATGATATAATATAACCACTATCATTGAATGGATTGAATGAACATGAATTGATTGAAGTATTGGAACCTTCTGATTCATATTTTTTGAATGAGATAAAGTTACCGCCATCAAGCTTCTTTGAAGCGGTGTCGGACGATTTTCCCTTGTTTTGATTATTCTCATTAAGTCAATTTCTGTGTGTTTCTAAAACAGATCTTTGGATTTCCCGCACATTTTTGAGTCATATATTCAGTTTTTTATGTCATATCATGCATATTGAGAGACAAGTTGTATTTTGGGTCATGGGTGGAGGCTGGAACTATTCAAAGCAAGTTGGTGGCGCGAAATATAATATTGGGTGGTTGTTTTGCCTGGCTGAAGTGAATAACTATCATTTTAACATCAGGAAACCTTTATATCCACCATATTTGGTGGGGCAGAACACGAAGATAGTGTGTCCAAAATCACAGTTGGCAGAGCAGTGGGCCCAGCATCTGAATAGGAAACCACCCTTGTTCTGGTTTCCGTGAACAACGCCATCTGTTGAGTGAAATAGTAGCTAGTTATCAAAATTCTGCTTCTAATTGCGCTAAAGCACTGAAACAAAGTCAAACGTCTCCCGTATCGCAACTCACAAGATAAATCTAACGAGACCCTTTCTGATGAGTTTGGGTCAACAGGACTCCTTCCAGGTCAGGTCACTGATCTCAATCTGGCCAACATCTCTACTTTTGTAGATGGGTTGTATCGGGCACTCGTCATATCGATGCTGATTGAGCTAGAGGCACAAAACAATATCAAAACAAACAAAGTCTGATGTTACAAGTGGAATCTAGAAGTATCCAGTTTGATGAGTTTAGGTCAGCACGTTACCCTCCGGTTCAGGCCATTGACCTCCAGCGGCCAGCCGGCCAAAACAGAGGCTTTCGGTGGCGGGACGCATCGGCCCTTTGTCATTTCGCTCCTAATTGAGCTAGAGCTACGACACAAAAACTAAGTTATCCGGCGCGACGAGGCTGACAGGGAGTTTAAGTCACCAAGGTTTCGATGAAACCAGGTCGATAAGAGTCATACTCATTACAAGTTATTCCATAGGGCCAGGTCAATAATCTGACATACAGATTAGGAGTTGTTGGCTTGAGCTCATCGACCTGACATTTAGGGTTATTTGTTTACCCGGGGTCATCGAAATCGGAAGCGTCGTGAAACCAAGAAAGCGACACAGCGACACAGCGTCACAGCGTCACAGCGACACAGCGAGAGAGAGAGAGAGAGAGAGAGAGAGAGAGAGAGAGAGAGAGAGAGAGAGAGAGAGAGAAGAGAGAGAGCATAGAGAGAAGAGAGGAAGAGACGAGAGATAGAGAAGAGATGAGAGAGCGAGAAGAGAGAGAGAGAGAGAGGGGGGGGGAAGAGAGAGAGAGAGAGAGAGAGAGAAGAGAGAGAGAGAGATGAGAGAGAGAGAGAGAGAACGAGAGAGAGAGAGAAGAGAGAGAGAGAGAGAGAGAAGAGAGAGAGAGAAAGAGAGAGACAGAGAGAGGAGAGAGAGAGAGAGAGAAGAGCAGAGAAGAGAGAGAGAGAGAAGAGAGAGAGAGAGAGAGAGAGAGAGAGAGAGAAGAGGAGAGAGAGAGGAGAGAGAGAGAGAGAGAAGAGAGAGAGAGAAGAGATAGAGAGAAGAGAGAGAGAGAGAGAGAGATGAGAGAGAGAGAGAGAGAGAGAGAGAGAGACGAGGAGAGAGAGAGGAGGAGAGAGAGAGAGAGGAGAGAGAGCGAGAGAGCGAGAGAGCGAGAGAGCGAGAGAGCGAGAGAGCGAGAGAGCGAGAGAGAACCGTAAACGGCAACTGCAACGGCGGCGCTACCACTAGTTTCACTGAAATATAATACATTCAAATTATAGTCGTGAAAATTACTGAAAGGTTTCTAATGTGAATGAAAAGTTAAATTAAATTGCTGTTCCGATAAATTCAGAGATTGTTATCTCTCAAGCATTTCTCACCTTGGTATGGTATTGGTTATATGTAAAGCTCAGTGGCATGCTGCAAAATGTAGATTAAAAATATAAATCCTTTCTTCAAAAATGGGGCCCCCACCGATAGACTCTCCCTAAAAAGTTGTGGAGGTAGTTACTCCCACTGCAGTGGGGATAGCTACCCCCACAACTTTTTCTCTTTATCGCTGTTGTTGTCACTTGTCACCCCAAGAACCGTGGTGACATGCCCCTGCACGGTTCCTGCGTCCTTGTGCTGTTGCCCCTGTCCCGATATACTACTGTGCCTATCTGCCGAGACCACTGCACCTGTCTGCCGGTCTGCCGAGTTACCAGTGCGTCACGGCTGGGCTTGCGTGAGTGGGAAGCGGTGGCGCCTGTCCAACGGCTGCCATGACCCCGTCACGGCCTGCAGGAAGCTCACAGGAGACGGCGGTAGGGGGGGGGGGGTCGGCAGGGGGTAGCCTTCGGTCACGAACAGCCTTACTCCTCACTGACAATTGTCGGATCGCCATGGCTGGTTTACTGCATTGCGAAGTTCGAGATGTGACTAAACAGGGGGATCCATGTGCTAACTTTATGATTTGTATAAGTATATATTTAAGGAAATAAATCAATACAATGTTTACAATATATTATTATAAAATACTGATGCTCATATCTTGAAATATATAAAGAATAAAAGTATTTAGTGTGCATTTAAAAAAAAAATTGACTACGCTTCGGACCAAGTAATTACCAATGCAATAGCCGCCGGTAATAGTTCGCTCATGAAATAAACAGTTATGGTTTTGCAAGGCTGGTTGAAACTCCTGGCTCTGTGTCTGACACATTCTGTGCCTATCCATCTGTGGAAGGTAAACAGGGTCACCCAGTATCTGCTCAGGTCAGCGTTCTGTCAGTTCCTTACCAAACAAGTCAGACCCGGCGGCGCGCTCAGCCGGCGCGGCCAGGGTATGCGACGAGTGGAGGGGGCGCCTCGACCCCCGCCACCTGTAAAACGTCGGGCCACGCCGTATAAGACAGACCCGGCCACTGTGCACCGTATCAGTTGCCCAGCAGCATCCGTCACTACAGCCAACAGTATGAAGGTAGGGTGACTTGAGTTCTTGCTGTGTAGTGTTTAACGGGAGTTCAGTCTGGCCAGTCAGCGGGAGTTTAACGGGAGTTCAGTCTGTTATATGTCGGATGGTGAACGTGAAGTCCTAATCTGTGCTGAGATATAATTTACACGTTTAGCGTGTCTTACCTCAAGTCTCTCTGAATTCTTCTTTTCCACAGTTCATGTTGATTGCCGCCATTGCCGCCGTGGCCACGGCTGCTCCCCAGTACGGTCACGAGGAATACAAACGGCCGTAAGTATAATGTGCAAATGTTTGTGCTAAAGTATTTGGTCACCTACTCCACAATAGCTGATAATACAATCTAGTTAGGGCCAGGGGAGGGTGAGGTAAGGCGGCCAGAGTAGGTCAGACTCTCTAGGCTAACCTGCTAGCGACACGAGCGTAAAAATAAGGTCAATATAGAATTTCCCTTCTCGGCCGCACGGCCCAGCGAATTCGGGTAAGTTTGCGATCTGCAGTTTTCTTTTCTCTCGAAAATAATACTTTCAGTTGGAAGTTGGAGCTTTCTTATTCTTTTCTGTAAGCCTTTGTGGTGCATATGTCATTGAAGTTAAAACTTGACTTCAGCTTTGGTAATTGCATACACAGTCAGTGTTTATTTGATATACTGGGCGAATCTTTTTCTATATGGCGTCTGATAAAATTTGCGATAAATTGTTTTGTGGAAAGTGGGGTAAGATGGTCACCGTTTGCTCTGGGGTGCTTTCTTCGCCCACCTTACCATCAGAAGCATATACAAAATGTTTTGAAATAGTTATATAATTTATATTTAACTTAGAGCAGCAATATTTTCGACAGGGACAAGACATATTTTAGTATTCTAGTATCCATGCAGTTTAAAAAAATAACCAAAAATTAACCATTGCCATATTCCTTATAGTTTGTATCTATCTAAGGAGGAATTCAAATGGAACACATTTTGCCTACCTAAACGGAATGTTCTTAACACCGACATTTACACTGCTGTTAAAGACCCTTCATCACCAACCGCGCTCAAAAAGTGTGACCGTCCTACACCATGAGAAACACCGTCTTACCCCATGGGGTGGGGTAAGTCGATTTTATACAAACGTTTCGAAAAATACAAATATCAGACTTATTAACAACAAGAAGGGACTCACTTCCAGGAAAATTGAGAGATAAGGGTTTGAAGAAGCAACATGTAAACATCAGTTTTATTTGTCATGATAAACCTGACCAAATTAGGTTTCAAAGTTATGGTGGCCATGATATTCCACCTACTGGAATACACACACAGCGTGTGCTAACGTTCATTTTTCCATTAGCTGCAAGAACAAATATTGCAGAAAATGTTGTGTGCCCTGTTACGTCTTATCTCGAGCTGGTATATGTCTTCCCTCACCGCTCATCCCCCCGTTTCGTTGCCGTGTTTCAGGTACGCCTACGGCTACGCGGTGCACACACCATACGGAGGTCAGTTCTCCCAGACGGAGCACAGTGACGGACGCAGCGTGCAGGGACAGTACGGTGTGCAGACCAAGGGACAGGCATCGCACACACGTCAAGTACTAACGGCGGACACGACAGTGGATATCGCAGCCACGCCAACACCCTGCCTACAAACCTGCCCCCCTCAACAAACCTGCCCCGTCTACCACAAACCTGCCCCGTCTACAAACCTGCCCCCGTCTACCACAATGCCGCTCCCGTCTACCACAAACCTGCCCCAGTCTATCACAGGCCCGCCCCAGTCTACCACAGGTCCGCCCCAGTCTACCACAGGCCCGCGCCAGTCTACCACCAGCCCGCCCCAGTCTACCACCAGCCCGCTCCGGCCTACCATTAAATGTCTATGTTGCAAAGATTGTGCTTGTTTTAAACATGCCTACAGCCTACATATACTAAGACCCAACGGCTGAGCTGGACGGGAGATGCGACTTTGCAGAGGAACTCTCAATGCTGGTCTTTCAATGTTTCATCTTTGTCATATACTGTGTACTTAATTGTGACAGAGAAAGGCAAAAACACATTTTATATAGCAATGTGTAGCGACAAGTGTCACTATTCAATGTTTGTCTCTGATATCCTGGCAGGATCGTTGAGCCTTGGCAGGATGGTCAGGATCGTCTTGATATCCCTGGCAGGATCGTCTGAGCTGGCACGGATCGTCAGGATCGTCTGAATATCCTGAGCAGGATCGTCTGAGCCTGGGCAGGATCGTCAGGAACGTCTCGATAATTCCTGGGCAGGAATCGTCCTGAGCCTGGCAGGATCGTCAGGATCGTCTGATATCCTGGCAAGGAATCGTCTGAGCCTAGGCAGGATGTCAGGATCGTCTGATATCCTGGCAGAGATCGTGCTGAGCCTGGCGGATCGTCAGGATCGTCTGATGATCCTGGCAGGATCGCTCTGAGCCTGGCAGGATCGTCAGGAATCGTCTGATATCCTGGCCAGGATCGTCTGAGCACTGGCGGATCGTCAGGATCGTCTGTATCCTGGCAGGATCTCTGAGCCTGGCGGATCGTCAGGAATCGTCT
Organism: Semibalanus balanoides; assembly: GCA_014673585.1. NCBI lineage: Eukaryota > Metazoa > Arthropoda > Thecostraca > Balanomorpha > Balanidae > Semibalanus > Semibalanus balanoides. The sequence goes on from VOPJ01011118.1 coordinate 254,301, forward strand.
GACATATCACATGGTCAGGTATCGTCTGAGCCTGGCAAGGATCGTCAGGATTCGCGTCTGATATCCTGGCAGGGATCCGTCTGAGCCTGGCAGGTCGTCACCGGATCGTCTGATAATCCGGCAGGATCGTCTGAGCTGGCAGATCCGTCAGGATCGCTCTGATATCCTTGGCGGATCGTCTGAGCCTGGCAGGACGTCAGGATCGTCCTGAATATCCTGGCAGGAATCGTCTGAGCCTGGCAGGATCGTCAGGATCGTCTGATATCCTGGCAGGATCGTCTGCAGCCTGGCAGGATCGTCAGGATCGTCTGATAATGCCTCGCAGGATCGTCGTGCACTCTTGTCTATTTATTGGAAATATAGCATTTGCATTTGAGTGCCTACGACTTTTTACCGATTGATATGACCAGTGGTGTCCGATGATGGTTCCAGGATGAGACAACTGAAGTCTGAAGAGATGTGAATTGATAACCCAAATTTGGGTCTGCCATAACACCACCGATACCCATTCGGTAAACGATCGGTCAGAATGCAAGTTTTTGAGGGAAAAAGTCAGGCAAATTTATTTTCCGCTTTAACCTGGTGTCGGTGCTCGGCGCCACCCTCACCGTGCCGGGGGGCGTTTAGACTTTAGACACCCGCTCCCTCGAACCCGCTTCCCACTCCTTTGGGACGTGGACACAAGCCAACCGAAAATACCATTCGAAAGCTCTTCAATAGTTATTTGGAATTACTAAGGTAATTATTTTGGCTCAGGTCAATATTGAGGTCACCAGAGGTCATCAAAAGTCAGATTTGCTTGCCTTAGCTGCCGTTTTTGCCTTAGGGCAATTTCAGCTTAGCTGCATAGGGCAATAGTTTTTGTCTCGAAATATCGTGCTGACCAGGTTAGATCAACTTATCAATTTTACTTCAGGTCAAGATCAAGTGGTGAGCCAAGCAGGTCATGCTGCTGGTTGCATATTGGAGACACGTCTCGACAAGACAGACACATTGGTGCTGGTTTCACTCTATCTTCATTCTGTCGAGACTCAAGAGTTATTGACAAAAAAGTGTTGGTGACCTCGGATGACCTTGCTGACTCCGTAAGGCAAACTGAACAAAAATCGCATCTGAAACATCAATAATTACCTATTATAACATGATCCAAAAGGAATTGGACTGATATCTTGCGTATCGTCGGAATCGGAAGTATTTGAAGCATTTGAATATCTCCCCATTGACATTATGGGAAGGTCAGGAAAATGGTCCGACCTTAGCCCACCGATATACACAAATCTTAGATACAGAAATTGTATGTACTTCTTATGATCTTATGCAATTCTGTAAATTGAAACCAATCGGCCAAAAACTGTGGTTGTGGTACGACGGTAAGCGTTTTTTGGAGGTGGGTTCAAGTGACTTGGCCTGGTGACCTGAGCTGTGATGACCCGAGGTAAATAATTTCGTACCATGTGGGTAATTCATGTACAAACAGCTGGGACGGAAATGGTGGCGCTGCGCGCAGATGTTTTTCTGCTATCCTTTTGAAACCTTAGGGGCTTCGCAGATAGTGGAAAATGGCGGCATTTAACGGGGGGTAATACATACATAAATGGGGGTGATTATTCTGAGCAGAAACTTAGATACCCCCGGCATGGCACGGGTTAATTCGCCCCTGTGGGGAGAATGGGCCATCTATATGTAGACACCCGGCTTTGGGCCTTTTCGAGCTTGAAGGTCAGATCTTCAAGCTCGAAATGTAATAATTTCACCCCACTTCCGGTGGGGTGGGGCAGCATGGCTCCATGGCCTGATGAAGATTTCTGGCGACACGTTAGGTAGTAGGTACTAGACAGTAGACACTCCCAAGTTAGCTGGGGGAAATTATAAATACCGTAGATCGTGCCAAGAACGTAGTTGAAAACTCCACCTCCAACCATGATTCATGGCATTTCAAGGGTCATAACAAATTTCATATACTTATGGAATAGTTACCTTTAACATAGGGTTTGAGCTGTGATAGCAGTTTTGTAACCCGTGTTGGTATACCCCTACCTGCAAGTTTTCTTAACGGAAAAGACTCCAGACAAATATATTTGATTTTTTGCGAAGGATCTTAGGTGCTTTGCGAAGGTACTTACGAAAGAATACGGTGCTTACGATAACCTGGGCAGAGGCTATACAATCAGCTTGCAGCTGAACTACTTTGGACTACTTTCAAATCTGATTGGCTGGAGTGCGACTCCTTTCGAATCTGATTAGCTGATCTTTTTTCATTCTCGTGACGTATAAGGGCCCTGTCCCCTGACTCAGAGAGTATGTATATATAGTTTGTATACAATTAGTAATTAAGAACCTGTCATGAATCGGCGCGATTCATTAACATTTTTGACAACACAAAAATAAAATATATTTCGAAATATAATCAAAACGTGTTTGACAAAAGGTGAACAAAATCCGTTATTTATACCAGTTTTTAGCATGAATTAGCGTATCGCTCTTCTGTTTTTAGACGGTATCTAATATCGTAATGTTTAATTTCACGATAACTTAATTACTTCGTTTGTCAACACACACATAACAATCGCAAACATGTAAAGCAGCAATACCAAACCACGGCAGTTCCCCTCTCCCTCCTCTCGTCAACTTCACAGCGCGGTCATATGACACTGCCTGCTTCTGCCACGGGATGTGGTCCGGGCCGGGCCATGGACATCGCCAGCCCGCCCCCGGCCCTGGGACAGGGGACACGTGACCGTAGACGGGTCGGGTGAACTGGTCCCTAGCGGCGGGCGGCGGCGGTAGTCTCATGTTAACGCACCGCGGTTAACGCAGGGCGGTGTGGCGGTACGCGCAGTATGTGCATTGTGCAGTGCGTGGTGTGATGTGCGCGGAACAACAGTTACAAACGGTGATGTAGTATTCTTAGAAATGGTTAAGAAGTACTTTGATTCCTAGGTTGTTAACCTACCAGTGAGGCGAGAGATGCAGGAATAATTCTGCCACAATTGAGACCGGGCGGCGCCAGGCAGCCAAAACTGACTCAGCAAGGCACTTCAAGGTAAGTCCTGCCCGCTAAACCAATCGTGGTTTTTCGCATCCCACCTTGTAGTAAACAAATCTGTAGTTTTATTCTCGGATATCTTACTTGACTCAATTTACGCTTTTTACACTTTCGTAGACCCAAACATGTGACTAATATTTCCAGGGTTGGTTCTCCCATGGTTTAGGCAAGGTAGGCATTGCCTATACCCAGTTCAAGATCGGTGTCCTTCCGATTCCAATATTTATCTTCCATTCTTTTCATCTAATTTGTATTTGATTTGTTATCGATTCATATGGTTTACTGCAATCGGAATCTTAGAGCAAATGTAACAAATTTTCCAAGACAATTTCATTCGAAACCATACATTAAACGCAAAAAAAAACATGGCCTAAGCTTGCCTGCCTGGTCCTTCCATAGATTCTCGACCAGTCTGTGTGCAAATATTTTGGGTCCTTTAGTAGAAAATAACCTGTGAGGTAGGCAAATAAGCTAGAAAATAGAGAACAGCACATCTTTTTAAACTTCTTAAAATAAATATGACTGCCATTGCAATACCAATTATTATCTCAGGCTCGTAGTAGTTTGACACATAGGGTTTTGATTATTAATGCCAAAAATCGTGGTTCTACCTCTTTTTTAACGTAATTTATTCTGCAAAATCAGAACACGTTTTGTTAACACGCAATAGAGAATACGTGTTTTGACAAAACTAGATGCAATTGAATATGACAAAGGTGCATACGAAGTTTAATATATAAACATTCGTGAGATAATTATGCTAACCTTTGCGATCTAGTCGCAATCTAAGGCTTCGAATGTTGAGTATGACCAAAAACTCGAATTTATCAATTTTAACCTTTGAACTGCCCGTAACCTGACATGTGAACTTAGTTTAAAAAATGCGTGAGCTTTAGATGCGTCACTTTGAGAGCTTTCGATGGCCGCCTTGCGCGTCTCGCTGCGGTTTTTTGTTCGAAATATAACGAGGAGGGCAGGATCTTCCCTCTGCGGGGCGTGTTCAGCTGAATACCCACTGGGGCGCGGGTGATGATTTAGAACTCCTGTCCCTTGTCAGTGACTTTGTGGAACTGAGGACCCCCTTCGTCCCCCCGGTCAGCAATTTTTTGCTCTGACGACTCGACACTTCTCCCCCCGCTCAATGACACATCGCGCTGAGGACCCGACGCCCCCTCAGATGCCAACAAATGCGCCCCCGGGTCTGCAGCCCCCTCAATGAAAATACTGGATCCGCCACTGGCCCCTATCGCTTCTGGGGCCCTGGAGATTGTCGCCCTGACGTTCGAAAATATAGCCGGCGATCACTGATGGTATCCCTGGGAGAAAACGCAGATATGCAAATACATTTGCTATATTTATTCCAATAAATACACAACGCTCATGACCATGCTGCCAGGATGTCATATAGGCAGTGCAGGACGCTGCATCCAGCACTCAGCAGCTTTACGCTGTTCGTGTCAAAGTTGATCGTGTCAAAGTTGATCTTGCCTTGCTCTGTCGCAATCGAACAATGCATTGCGTACGTCAGGTGAAACATAGAAAGACACACGCTTTTAGCTCCTCACTAAATCACATTCTTCTTCTCATTTCGGTTATCTGGTCTTAGTAAACGAGGGTTCGTGGAAAGTGGATATAAATTGGAATTTTGCCGTTTAGTGTAGACAGAGGTGGGCTTGTGGTAGACGGGAGGCGGCATGTGTAGACTGGGGCCGGGGCTGTGGTAAGACTGGGGCGCCTTGTTGGTAGACTGGGGCGGCAATTGTGGTAGACTGGGCGGACCTGTGTAGACGGGGCGGGCTGGTGGTAGACTGGGGCGGCTGGTGGTAGACTGGGTCTGGGCCTGTGGTAGACTGGGGCGGCATTGGTGGTACACGGAAGCGGTATTATGGTAGACGGGGGCAGGCTTGTGTAGACGGGAGCAGGTTTGTAGGCGGGGGCAGAATTTGTAGCGGGGTGGTTGCTGCTATTCCACTGTCGTGTCCGGCCGTGTACTTTGACGGTGTGGCTGCCTCCTTAAGTCTGCACACCGTACTGTCCCTGCACGCTGCGTCCGTCGCTGTACTCCGTCCTGGGAGAATTGACCTCCGTACGGTGTGTGGACGCGCGTAGTCGTAGGCGTACATAAATACGGCAACGAAACCGATGGGATGAACGTGAAGAAGACATATACCAGCTCTCAAAGACGAGATACAGCAGGGTACAAAGCATTTTCTGCAATTTTGATTATTGTAGATGCGTGAAAAAATTAGCAATAGATCACGCTCTATGAGTAACTGGTAGGTAGGTAGGCACCTATATTTTGTATCAGCTATTGTGCAATAGGTGGCGAAATTGAAATAAGTTAGCACAAACATTTGAACATGATACTTACGGCCGTTTGTAGTCCTCGTGACCGTACTGGGGAGCAGCCGTGGCCACGGCGGCAATGGCGGCAATCAACAGGTACTGGCGATAAAAAATATATGTAAGACATCTGTAGATTATATAGGTATGTTTTTGATATTCATAATCAATGAGCAACAGTTAACATCAAACATGGTTTAAAATATATACAAATTATATATTTTGACAACTAAAATCAAATAAACAAACATGCACGAATTACTAATAAAATCTTAAATATTTTAGCAATCAGAAGAGTTACACAAGCACATCGGCGTAATATCCGGTATGTTTTTGTCATCTATAGTGCACATATTGAACCACTGGCCAACACAATTACACCACAGACGCACTCAAGTCACCCCACCTTATACTGCTGGCTGTGTGACGGACGCTGCTGGGCAATGATACGGTGCCGTGGCGGGTCTGTCTTATACGGCCGTGGTCCCGACGTACAGGTGGCTGGGGGTCGAGGGCCGCCCCGCCCCTCCCCTCGTACAATACCCTGCCGGCTGCCGCCCGCCCGGGTATGACTTGTGGTAAGGAACTGACAGAACCACTGACCGCGAGCAGATACTGGTGACCCCTGTTTACTTCCACAGATGGATATAAGGCACAGAATGTGTCAGACAACAGAGGCCAAGAGTTTCAAACTGGCCTTGCAAAACCAACAACTGTCTCTATTAAACGAGTAAATTTGTATTACGGCTATTGCACGGACAATTGATTTTACCAAGCTCGCTAAGATTATTGCTGCGCTGGATTGCGACCTACATACACGCATATACTATTTTAATGAAATTGATCTAAACATATTGTTTTATTACTAACTATTACTAACATGACTAAGAATAAGAATACTACCAGTAAAGCGCCGTAGTTTTCGATGAACGAGCGAGCGCGAAGGAAATGTATAGTGAATTTTAACTCAATCGGGCAAGAAGTTTCTGAGATATAAAAAGGTTGTGGACGTGCGCACGTGCAGAAACACCCACCCCTGACTTGCGGAAAGGCAGCGGCTGAGAGGTCACTAACACACACCACTTCGAACACAATCCGTGAAGCTGTTCCTGAGATAACAGAAGGGTGTGCACGTGAGCACGTGGCAGAGGAACCCTACCATTGACTTGTGGAAGAGATGGGCTGAGTGGTCCCTAACCACACACCAAACTGGAACAACAATCGGTTTCAGCCGTTCCTGAGATATAAAATAGGGGTGTGCACGGTGCCTCACGTGCCAGAGGCAACCTCACCCCAACTAGTGGAAAAGCGGCGGCTGAGGGGCCCTAACCATCACCAAATTCGGACACAATCTGCCCAGCGTTGCGGAGTTTTTGCGACAAAGCCTTTCCAACACCCCTCGCGCGGCACGCGCCACGCACAGTGGTAGTTCACCCACATGAGTCGGCAACGATAAAAACGGATTGGATTGGTTGGGGCTACTCAGAAAAGAGCCCGTTTTGTCAATCGACGCGCGTTGCAAAGATATAAGTTTTCTCTAAGCGTCGCCACGGGTCGGTTGGGTTGGGTTTGGGCCGCTATAACCAGTAAAGCGCCGTAATTTTGGCGATGACGAGCGGAGCGCGAATTGAAATGTATTGTGAATTTCAACTAAAATCTGGAAGTAGTTCCGGATTAAAAAGGTGCACACGTGCCCACATGCAGACACCAAATCCTGACTTGTGGAATGTGGGCGGCTGAGAGGGTTCCCTAAGCCACACACCAAAATTTGAACACAATCGACTCAAGCCGTCCGATATGTAATAAGGGTGTGTCACGGGTGCGCACGTGCAGAGCCACCCCACCCCTGACTTGTGAAAGGCGGCGGCTGAGGGTCCTAACCACTCACCAAATTCGAACACAATCGGTTCAGCCGTTCCTGAGATATAGAATAGGGGTGTGCACGTGCGCACGTGTAGAAGCACTAGAGGCATGGCAAAAGTTGATATTTTTGGGACCCAGACCCGACCCGGTCCCATAAGCTGAAAAATGTACCCAGTTATACCCAATGCAAGGCAAGTTTGGACCCAGTGGACCCACCTAGCAAAATGTTGTCTCGCAAATAATATTGACAAATCTGTACTCTACAGTTTGTGCAAGTAAAATTACTCTTGTATTTGCAAATACATACAGTTCAGACTGGCCAATAGCACAAAGAAACCTGCGTATCAGTGTTTCTACTTTCGTAAATCCAGCATGAAACATAAGTTGGACCCAGTCTGTACCCGGTATCATTTGGCGAGATCCAGTCTGGGACCAACTGGGTCCAGACTGGGTCTAGAGACTGGTTCCTCGGGTTCACGTTTTGCTACCTCTAAGAGGCACCTTTCCCTTAACTTGTGGAAAAGCGGCGGCTGAGGGGTCCCTAACCACACACTAAATTGGAACACAGTCGGTTCAGTTGTTCCTGAGATATATAATAAGGGGTTTGCACGTGCGGCACGTGCCATAATAACCCCACCCCTGACTAGTGGAAAAGCGGCGGCTGAGGAACCCTATCCACACACCAATAGTCGAACACAATGCAGGCCCAGCCGTTGCGGAGTTTTTGCGACAGAACATCTTTGAACACCCCTCTCGCGGCACGCGCCACGCGCAGTGGTAGTCACCCAAATAAGTCGGCACTGGTAAAAAACATGATTGATTGGAAACATGATACTCAGCAAAGAAGACCGCTTGTCAATCGGAAGTGTGGTTACAGAGGTATAATTTTCTCAAAAGCGTCGCCACGGGCCGCTCAAAGTCAGATTTTTCCTATATACCACGGAAAGATGAGCGAGCGCTTTGAGCTCGTTCGTAATTATTATTATTATTACTACTATTATTATTATTATTATTCCCAAGTGTTTGCTTACTTCTTATCCGTCACGAAAAAATTCTAGGGAATTGCAAGAGGGCTTAATGAATCACTGGTTTGCAGGGGTGCAGGAGCGGGAAAAAACATTGATGAAAGATGGCTTCGCTGAATTACTGGCTGGTTGATATCAGGCACGTAGTCAGGATTTTTCTAAGGGGGGCACGTCAGAGAAAATCAAACTTTGCTCCTCAGCCATAAGCTGCTTATTACGGTGAGGGTAGATGGGTAGGGTCGGATTTTCAGAGAATCCAGTTCTATCTAGTGTGAATTGATTTTGCTCAAGAGGCCCATGGCCCGGTACCCCCTTGGCTACTTCCCTGGTTGATATATGTACATAGAGTCAAAAGTGTTTAGTGAAAACCCCGTCACACCCGACAGTATATTTCGACGTGCGTCCATTCCATCCTGCGTTGGGGCCCGATGGCTTCTTATAGGGCCTTGGCTGCGCCGGCAAAACATAAGCAATGAGCAAGCCTTTAAGGTATAGAGTAAAGTCGATCGACAAACGGGTAAAACGCAGGGACGTAGGAACCGTGGGGGCAGTGGGGCAACTCGCCCCCTCAACTTTGGACCTGTGGGGGCGACGCCCCCCAACTGTGGAGCAGGTGTCGGCCCTCCCCCGTCTTCTATTATGATCTGTTAACTCTGAATTAGATCAACGACATTGTCTTCGAAAATTTGTTTATGTTTTGTAGAACAAAGGTGTAGTTTCAATCAAAAATTGAAATATAGAAAATTAAACTGCATTGAATTTGGAACTGGTTTTGCATCTTTCCATCTAAACAGTGGCAACGCACATTTGACCCAGGGGTGGTAAAATGCCCCGACCTGCCGGACGGCGTCGGAGAACATTTTTTCGCTTCTTCTTTTGTCGTAACGTTGAAAGAACTATTTCTTGGTCACAATCACGGTAGATAAAATACTCATGGTCACAATGTTGTAATGTTTTTTGGAGGTAAATGCCAATATTTATGAAATATTACTAGGCACCACAGAGTAAATAGTTTTTGGCATGGGGGTAGATCACAATGTTTCATTTTTTTAAAGCAAAACGCGTCATTATAGATGTATGATGTCGACTCTGCTCCCCTGACGTTCAGCAGAGAAAGAGTCGGCCAGGTGTCGAAAAGGAAAAGTGGTCACAACGAAATTCCAGATCAAGGAGTTCGCCGGCATTGCCGCATCCAGAACGGGTGGCGATATATCGGGGATGGATTCCGATATATCGGGTGAACAGGTGGCGATATATGGCGATAATCCTGTTGGCGATATAACGGGTGGCGACCACAGCGATATATGCTTTTTTTACTATCATTTTTTGCTACCACAGGTCCGCCAAAAAGTTCGCCCCCCACTTGAAAGGTACTTCCCACGCCCCTGGTAAAACGTGTCGGCTGGATACGAGGCAACCAGTTGGGTAATCATTTTTATTTTCCGCTTTTTCAAGAACTATTGCAGTCAAACTGACGTTGACTTGCGGGGTCAAACTGACGTTGACTTGCGGGGTCAAACTGACGTTGACTTGCGGTCAAACTGACGTTGACTTGCGGGACGTTTGACTTGCGGCGGGGACGTTGACTTGCGTTGACTTGTGATTGGTGAGAACTTTCCACCGATGGTAAACATTGGTGAAGGATCCTTCACCAATCTGAAACATTGGTGAAGGGTACCCTTCACCAAAGACATACGCTCCTACACCCATGCTGGTTTGTGAACACAAGTTGGTAGATTAAATGCTATTAAAAATAACTAGTACACTTAACCGCATTTAAATTTTCGAGGGAAAACAAAGTACTTTGCCCAACTCAAAACAAATCACTTGGTAAAATGTCCGAGATTGACATTTACCTCTACATGTCCAACTTCAAACACGCCATTGTAATAAAAGGAAATGTTATCTTTAGTCAAAATATTCAACAATACCACTTCTACAATCATACTTATCTCAAATTCGGTTGCTCTGCGGGCACTAACAAATAAATGACCTGGTTCACACACCCCTACACAGCATAGCCACCTTCTAGTGCAATGCCACGTTCAAAGAAAATAATGAAATACCTGTTCCAACCCTGGAACCTGTCATTTTGTTCAATTCCCACGTTTGTCAGCTCACACACTCCTTAACATTTAACTGTCCCATTAATGTCATCTGACAACGACATATCGTTCATATTTCACACTAATTCGATCTCTGTCTAGTGCCCTATTATTTAAAGTGGGAGGAATGTCTTTGTCAATCTGGCTATAACAAGTGGAATTGACCTAACAATAACATTCCAGGCAAGGGGCAGGACTGGTGGTGGGGGGGGGGCAGGGTCCTCATTTTTTTCCCAGGGAGGGGTTCGCCCCCTCCAACTTTTCTGTGGATCAAATATCTTCTTTTAAAAGTGTTCTGATTAGAAGGCGCTGAACAAATAATCAACATCAAGTGGGAAGGTTCGAAAGTAAGTGGTCGCCGTTTACGGTTCAAGTCCCGCCGGTCCTGAACCATTACCTACACTTAGAAGACGTCATCAAAATCGGTGCTTAGCGCTTCGTGATTGTGATTAGTATTGGAATCGTGATTGTGATTTTTTGTCGATCTCTTTACATGTAGGTAGAAGCTAAACCCCAAACCCGGCGGAGCGCCTCGTCGTTTTGTCCTGAGCCGCAATAAAGTGAGCGGAGCGCATTCAGCATGGATATTCGGCAGACTCACTGAGCCAGCATATGCCTCATCGGAAATAACCAATACAAAATCACCAATCAATGATGAGATAATTGTGCACTGGGTTCTGTAACCACATGCGCTCGCCCGCCAACCGGCTCCGGTTGCAATATGGCCGATCACTGGAATCGGCCATCCGTTCAGAGAGCAGGTTCGTGATCGTCAGACTAAAGGCCGGCCTATACATTGCAAGCAGTGGACAGCAATGCTTGACGGGACAGGCTAGCTGGTTGACATGGTGAGGCAGTAGGCATCCTTCTGTAACAGCATTGTGAAGGCAATGGGCGCAATCCCTCATAGCTACTGGTCGCGGCTTTTAACCCGGCAGCCTCTGGGCCCCCCAGCCACCTTCCAGCCGCTGCAGCGCGCGGCTGGAAGGGGGAAGGTAGCCCTCCAGTGCGCTGGAAGGGCTATTTTTAGCCCTCCTCAGATCTCCTGATATGCTGGACCGATCTTACAAACGCAAACGGAATTCGATATTCCTGGACAGTTTGCATATTAAAACAGTTGACTTTGGTGTCACCGATGACATTACAGGTCAAGTAAAACTGTCAAATATACAATCATGTACAGTCGGTCTATTATGTATGCTCCCTTTTATTTCTAAAACTTCATCTAATCAATTCGTGCCGGCTGAGACGCGAACCTGGCCACTTCTGCTTGTACCTGATATGACTGGTATACTAAGATACACCCCGGAGCAGTGGGGTTACTACCTAGGCAGGTACACTGTTCCCTTGTATCAGGTCCTTCATGTACACATCAGTGAATTTATTAGTTTAGAAAAACTAAAAAAGGAAAGATACATAATGAGACCGACTGTACAACCGTATCGAGTTGATGCATGGTATCGCGCAATATACCAATATTAAAACGCAAAGCAGTCGGGTGAAGCGGATGGAACTGCGGTTAGAGTTCGACATGGCTGCACTTTTCCTTGCCTAACCGCCCCACAGCCGATGGCATCAGGGACTATCAGGGCTGGATGCACCCATGCGGTGCACACTTCAATTTCTTCAAATGTCTGGTGGGTAGCATTTGTTTTACTTTTCATGGTACTGGGCGGGCATGGGCATGGCAATTTGGGAATAATGTTCGCTAAGAGTTATGGTTTTACTGACAACAATATTGTTTTAACCAGGTAAAATATGTTTTTATATGAATAGGACACTTTAAACAGTAGACTTTCGGCAATAATATAACAATAAATTCGTGAAAGTACACAGGCAGTATATTTTTTAAAAACCATGGTCTGATCCTAGGCTGATCCAATATATTAATGTTTGTCCCGCAAAGTTTCGGATAGTTCAAATCAAGCAGGCATCACACAGTGCCTGCATTATTTTCGAATATTATGAAAGTCTATGCTAGAGGTAGTGGTGCGAATTTTGTGAAAATAATTATCTGCCTTATCTGAATGGGCCCAATGCAGGGTATCAATATTATGAATTTGAATGGGTTGGTCTGGGTCTGGCTCTGGCTGTATGGGTTTCGGACTGGGTTGGCTTGGGTTTAACCCATCGATAGTCTCTGCATGGCCAATCGCCAGCCCAGCAGCACTAGCCGGCAGTCTTCACAAATGTCAATGGCTGGCCGTTGCCCATCCGTGAGGATTTTGGTAAATTAATATTATGTGTTTATTTAGTCTACTGTTAATTGTTATGACAACATGCCAAGGCTTTTTTGAACCATGATTGGTTTGATGAAATTGATCAGAAAAAAACATCTGCAGGTAGACCATGCAGCCACTACCGTAGTCATAGCCATGATCTAGAGATTGATTTTCGAGTCCACCCGACCCCATTAGCCGTGGGGTTCGGCCAGCCATTGGGATAGCCGCCCCATGTGGACCTCTAGCGCTGGTTATGTCGCTTCTGTTATTTGTGTCGTTCCAGTTGCTCCTGTTGTTGTCTCTCCGATGTTGACAAGTATAGCCGGCGATCACTGATTATATCACTGAGAGAAACGACGTAGATATGCCAATACATATGCTATATTTACAATAAATAGACAACGCTCATGACTTTGTTGCCAGGATGTCATGCAGTGCAGGTCGTCACATCCAGCAGTTTTACGCTGTTCTTGTAAAAGTTGATCTCACCTTTCTCTGTCGCAATCGAACAATGCATTGCGTATGCCAGGTGAAACATTAAAAGACACACGTCTTTAGCTCCTCACAATTTCACATGTGTCTTCTATTTCGGTCATTTGGTCTTAGGGGGCTCGTGGAAAGCAGGTGAAACTGTAATCTTGGCAGTTTAGTGGTAGACAGAGGTGGGCTTGTGGTAGACTGGGGCGGGCCTGTGGTAGACTGGGGCGGGTCTGTGGTAGACTGGGGCGGGCCTGTGGTAGACTGGGGCGGGGCTGTGGTAGACTGGGGCGGGTCTGTGGTAGACTGGGGCGGCATTGTGGTACACGGGAGCGCATGTGGTAGACGGGGGCAGGTCTTGTGGTAGACGGGACAGGTTTGTAGGCGGGCAATGTAGGCGGGTGCGTGGCTGGCTATATCCACTGTCGTGTCCGCCGTAGTACTTGACGTGTGTGCTGCCTCCCCTTGTCTGCACACCGTACTGTCCCTGCACGCTCCGTCCGTCGCTGTACTCCGTCTGGGAGAACTGGCCTCCGTACGGTGTGTGGACCGCGTAGTCGTAGGCGTACCTGAAACATGGCAACGAAACGAGGGGATGAGCGGTGAAGAAAGACATATACCAGCTCTCAAAGACGAGATACAGCAGGGTACAAAGCATTTTCTGCAATATTGATTTTGAGGATGCCGTGAAAAAAATTAGCATAGATCACGCTCTATGAGTACTGGTATGGTGTTAGGCACCTATATTTGTATCAGCTATTGTGCAATAGGTGGCGAAATTAATTAGGTCTAGCCAAAATCCACTTGAACATATACTTACGGCCGTTTGTTAGCCTCGTGACCGTACTGGGAAAGCCGTGCCACGGCGCAATGGCGCAACAACAGGTTACTGGTGAGAAAAAAATATGTAACTCGGTAGATTATATAGGTATGTTTTTCATTTCATAATCAACGAGCAACGGTTAACATCAATTCAAACACGGTTTAATACATATAAAATTATATATTTTGACAACTAAAAACAAATTAATCAACATGCACCAATTACTGTTTTTTTATATAAATTTAGTCCGAATGCTTTGTAGGGATGGCTTTCCGAGGTCAGATCCTGCGCTAAGCAGAGCTTGTTGCGCTGGTCCTGACCTCACCACCCGATCGTCAATTCCTGTGGCCGGCAGATTTGAGACGATGTACAGGGCCCACGTCATACCTGGACTACGGTCCGCCCGCTCGCTGACGTCACTGGCTCAGTGCGGCCGCTGCCACCGCGCCGCAGGCATCCGTCGGACAATTAGCGGAGCGCCGAGGACTCCCCCGAGCTCTAACTGAGATTATCAGAAGACCAGCCGCTTCCCACTTGAGCTTACAGACGGACTGGATAACATTCTTAAATATGTTGCAAGCAGAAAGTTACACAAGCACATCGGGCGAATATCCGGTAGTTGTTTATTGCCACTTCTATAGTGCACGATTGAACCACTGCCAACACTTTACACCTCAGACACACTCCAAGTTCACCCCACCTTGCATAGCTGCTGGCTGTAGTGACGGATGCTGCTGGGCAACTGATACGGTGCACAGTGGGCGGGTCTGTCTTATACGGCGTGGTCCCGACGTACAGGTGGCGGGGGTCGAGGCCGCCCCGCCCCTCCCCCTCGTACATACCCTGCCGGCTGCCGCCCGCCCGGGTATGACTTGTGGTAGGGAACTGACAGAACCGCTGACCTGAGCAGATACTGGGTGACCCTGTTTACCTTTCCACAGATGGAATAGGCACAGAATGTGTCAGACACAGAGCCAGGAGTTTCAACAGCTGGCCTTGTAAAACCAATAACTGTCCATTTAATGAGGAAATGATTTGTTATTACGGCTATTGCACGTACAATTGATTTGACCAAGCTTGCTAGAAATATTGCTGCGCTGGATTGTGACCTAGATACATGCTTACACTATTTTAATCAAACTAATTTACAATTTTTGTTTTGCAGATACTTAATCAACCCTATTAGTGGCAGGCTCCCGGCTAGCCCTATTAGTGTCAGGGGAGGCATATTCGCCCCCCCCCCCGGAGATCTCGAGATCTACCCGTCCGATTGTCGAAAATCAAACGCTGGTCGCTCCCCTTAACATGATCCACATTTCTAAATGAAACGAATTTTATCAATCTTAAATAGGGGGAACGGGGGAACAAAAAGTACAAACATTAGAGGTATTTTTGATCCAACACAGCTTACGATGTTTATCAACCGATTTATATATTCTATTAACAATGATCGAATAAATATTGAGTGGAATTGATCCTGTTGACAGATTGTTCAATTCAAATCATAGCGTGGCAGGTAAACTAAATTGGGGAAGTAAAGCGTATTCAAACGTTTTGATGTCTTTTTCTGGATAAATGCAATAGTTCGTTATTTTTACATCATACAAATATTTATTAATCTTATTTTTGTACCGTAGGTGGTACCAGGTTAACGAAAAAGGAGGCCAAATATAAAAAATATGATCCGCAGTCATGCTGCTACCACGGAATATAAATTAGTTACTGGTCATAGATAGTTCCATTTTGAATACTGAAAACTATCATATGCGTATCCAGGATCCCATTTGGGGAGGTGCAAGACCTTTTGATAGGAATAAATCCCGCTAATATAATAACTAACAAGTCAACAATGACCAGTTTGCTTGCAACTTCAATTCAAATTAGTTGCCCGCTTTTTACCCTACCTGAGCTCGCCTTTTCTCTTCAAAGGTTTTGAAAAGGACTCTCTGGTGCGTTTTTCATCGGAAAACTGCAGTATCTTATGTTCTTGTAGGACCATGCATCAAAGTTTCCTTGGAATAATATGACCCCCTTTTTCGATTCCTGAGCGCGCCTCTGCAATAATGTCTTTATTCCCTCTTTTGGAATCATATTTGCAGTCATCTTTCTTAACTATCTGCTTATTGCGCCGTATTCACTGGTATATCGTTATCACTATGCAAGTGTTTTTCTGTGCCTGGACACGCCCTTGAAACTCAAGACGTAATACATTATGCCAATATTAGAAGGAGAAACTATCTTTAGCATCTTTATAGCTATAAGCGCAATTTATATAGCTTTATTGACTGCCTGCTAGGCGTTTCATACATCATTTGTATTTTTTGTTTAGAGGGCCTGTTTTGCGCAATGCGCAATAAACGCTGTCCGCCAGCGCCAAATACCGCCAAAGCCGCCCGCCAACGCCGCCAACGAACGCCACCCGCCAACGCCGCCCACCAAAGCCGCCAGAAATCGCCACCCGCAAATGCCGAACCGCAAACGCCGCCCGCAAACGCCAACCGCAAACACCAACCGCAAACGCCAACCGCAAATGCCAACCGCAAACGCCAACCGCAAACCCAACCGCAAACCCAACCGCAAACGCCAACCGCAAACGCCAACCGCAAACGCCAACCGCAAACGC